>CM040188.1:2570000-2710000 GCA_022606455.1 Callitettix versicolor | reverse complement strand
GTGTTTTCCAACAAATTATGGTAATTAAAATAAAAACGGAAGAGAAAACGTGATACGTGATTTTTTATTTTTGGTTCAATGACAGAATTTCTCTTTATGTAAAAATGTGTTTGCTAATCTCATTTCACTGTAGCAGCAGCGTTAAAAACCGCGTAAATTAACACTTTGAATTTTCAGTATCCGTTATAATTATGGAATTGTATTTGACGGCGGTCAGGGTTCGTTTTTATTTGTTCAGTGCAATTTGAAAGTTTGAAATTGTGATGTGTGCACATGTTTGTACTGCTTTTAGGTGGTATGAGAGCTGTAAAAATGGGTTAACAAATACGTCTTTAGGAAATTTGCTTTCATCACCTCAGCAAGACGGGGATTGTTTATTATTATCGAATGGGCGGGTATTTAGCCGTGGCTATCATAATTTCGGCGATGACTCAGTAGCGTTGCGTTAAAAAAGGAGAACATTTATTACAAAGGCAGTGGCAAAGTGTTGTAGACTATGAAATCAATATGAATAGACCGAGAGGTACCTAGAGGTACTGGCTGGCACGGCTTTAGTCTATTTGCATATATGTAGAGTGTATAGGCCTAACCGGCAATTATATTTATTTATTGTACCTCCCAACACGGGGTTACCCCACGTGAACAATAAACACTTGCAAACGTATCATCTAGGGCAGTCGTTTCGCTTTGGTCTAGTGACGTCAGCACGGCGCGCAGCTGATTCGCTAAGGAAAAATTTCCTGAGAGTAACAAAACATCACGTGACAACATAACTACGGTGAGGTTTCCGCAATTTTAATTTAAAATGCTGATATACGCAGAATTTAACGCTGATTCTGAGAATTCAGAATCTCAATAATTATAGAACGCAGCTGTCTTGCTTCTTTTTTAAAATCTGATTTGATCATAGTAATCAGCTTAAACCTACATTTTTAATCTTTCAAATTACTGCCTGGTTTCTCATCGAATTTCGAATGGAAAAATTTTATAGCGGCCGTTATGGTAAGACCCAGATACGGGACCTGAAATGAGCACCGATCGTGGCTTCAGATCACGTTTTTGAGTGATAAAATTTACCTACAATCAAATGCGTGTGTTATCACGTACTTATTTTCAGTCCGGTACGATTTCATTAATAGCCTGCGCAATTCCGTTGAAACGGCAAATTTTGTTAACAGTTTCAAAATGGCGGCCGTTAAGAATTCATAACGTTTTGTGTAAGTTCGATCCTGCAATCGTAATCAGCGTTAAAATTTGCACAAATTACCATTATGTATATTCGAAATTCGTTGAAATCATGAAATCGTAATTTGACGGCGGTCAGGGTTCATTTTCGTATTTTGCAATGTTAATATTAATGTTGTGAAATCAGAGTTTCAAGAAGAGGAATTCATAACGTTAAGAATTCATAACGTTTTGTGTAAGTTCGATCCTACAATCGTAATCAGCGTTAAAATTTGCACAAATTACCATTATGTATATTCGGAATTCGTTGAAATCATGACATCGTAATTTGACGGCGGTCAGGGTTCATTTTCGTATTTTGCAATGTTAATATTAATGTTGTGAAATCAGAGTTTCAAGAAGAGGAAAATACAAAATTTGTTTTAGAAATTAGCTTCTATTAAGTCAGCGGGACAGCTGCATGCGTGTTTTTTTATTATAATAAACAATTCAGTACCAGATCGCTTACCGCTGCCTGCGTAACTCTCCAGCTCTTGATGCTTCCTTCGATTGTGTCTCATCGTCCACCAAAAAGCCAGTTTCCAGTTTTTAAATAAGCATTCGCGCATAGTTAGAACCGATTTATGCAGGAACTGATAGCGCTGACTTTAGGGAGGGTAAAAAAAACTGGAAGGCACAAACTTGGAATCAGTGAATAAATTTGGCCGGTTGTATGCAGATCTAGCGCGCATACATTAGCCGCCGCGGCCATTGTTCGGCCGATTTGCATAGGCAACAATCATCCAACAAATAAAGCTTTCCGCAGCGGACGGACGGACGGACTCGCGGTTGCCGATTCACACTTCGCCGTGACACACGTCAAACCTCGAGACGATTTATGGTCGCCAACACGGCTTTCGATTTGGAATTTCAGTGGAAATACCGAAGCAGAGAAAATGTCTTCTTTCGCGATCGGATCTTGTGTCTCGGAGACGCTGCATTCTCCGGGCGGGATCAGATGTGGCGAAGAATTCGAAAAGTCCGCTCAGTGCGCAGCTGTTGGGTGGATATTGTGCCATTGTTAAAATAAATATTGAAATGCGCGGGTAATACAGATTGAAATTAACTTTCCAGATTCTTGGAGCGCTTTAAGTGTCGGAACGTAGGATATTGTATGTAGGGCTGAATGTTTAACAGCTGTGAGATCTGAAAGGCTGACCTCGTAAACCAACACTTAATCGCGGCACGCAGCTGTCTCGTTGACAAGATGGAAACGATTTTCAAAAGTAATCTTTACCTTTTTTTTTTTGAAACTTTGATTTTACTATCACAAACATTATTAAAATCTGTATAAACTAAATTTTGAAAATCGAACCCTGACCGCCGTCAAATGAAAATTGTTAATTCCAACAACTAATTTATGCATTTTCGAACGCTGATTACTATGGTGAAATCGGATTTTCAAAACAATTTATGTAAAAAAATATTGTTCTTTTTGCGCGTTTGAATGACCGCCATTTTGAACGAATTTTGAACGAATTTGAACTGTTGAACGAATTTTACAGGTTGACGAAATTATCCAAGATATTGTAGAAATATTGTCGTAATCATAACTAAATTATCTATAAATTAACGTTTTAAACCTTAAAATTTTGTTAAAAATATGAACCTTGACTTCCGTCAGATTCATTTATAAAATTCCAATGGATTTAGACAAATTAAAAATAGTATTTTATCGTTTAAAGCTGATTATGGTAGTGACAACAGATTTAGAATAGTGTAAAACACATTGATGTTCTTTTTAGAACTTGAAAAAACCGCCATTTTGAAACTGTTGTACGGATTTCTCTCGGTAACAAACTTTAAGCTGTAACTAAAACCGATATTTGTGCCGAATTACGCTTTCAAAATTAGATTTTGTAAAACTGAAAATGAAACCATCATTTTTCATGTACACCGTCATTTTTATTTTCTTAATTTCGGTAAATTATAACCACCTTCAAGATGCCAGATGAAGTTTTGGCAAAACATCAGAATAATATTTTTTCTCGAAACAGTTGTGTCGAACGGCTGTACACCGGGTTTCAGTGTGTTTCACATCCTTCCATTCATGAAGAAATACGTACACACACATACACACACACACACACACACACACACACGCATGCACGCAGACACACACACGCGCGCGCACGCACACACACACACACACACACACACACACACACACACACTTCAAATTCGATTCAAACTTGCAGAAAAATCGATTTGTTTCATAGCTTGGACAAGTTTTTTACTCATCCGAATCAGTTCAATAGTTACAAAATGGCGGTCATTTTAATTATTAAGAAATTCATGTGAATCTGATTTCATCATCGCAAATCATGGTCAAGTCTGTTAAAAAATAGCATTTAATTTTTTTAAATTTCACTGATTTTTTTGTTATTTTAAAGCGAAAAGCACATTAAGGCTATTATCGCCTCCCTAAATGTAAGTGTCAGTGTAAAGTGTTAAAGTTGTAAGTGTAGTGTGTGTGTGTGTGTGTGTGTGTGTGTGTGTGTTAGACTAAGTGTAAGTGTGTGTTAGACTCGGGTACCGCGAGGGACGTCTAAATCCTCTCAATAGGTGTCTGAACCCCTCTGCTGAACACAAAAGTGAATACGATTGAGATCAGGGTTCGGTTTTTTTATATTTTCTGTGTAAAATTTATCATATCAGGGTAAAATGGCTAACACGAGAATGATAAAACCCATATACGAGTAATTTACAATTTTAACGGCCCCTTTAAAGAGTGGTTTAGAGATCAGGATCGGCGCTCATTCCAAGGTTCGAAGCCTGGGTCTTACCACGATGGCTCTCCAATAAAGTAATGCTCGAGACCAGTTTTCAAACAAAAGAAATGCAAACCGCAGAACAGTTTCATCACAGATCGATCAGCTGGAACTGAACACTCATTTATCTGTGATGTCGGTATAATACAGTGAACTGTTGGACACCTGATACATCGCCTACCTGCCTCGGTAATTAAGAAAACCACTCACACAAACGTCCGTTGCCAATCACTTGCTTTGTTCGTCTACAGCTGATCGTGGCCTTCCTACAGCTGATTGGTTTTAATGGTCTCAATTTCAATTTAAATTAGCCGCTGTACAAGTGATTGGCAAGCGGCCAATACAATCCTCAACGTAGTTATCTAATTTTTAGGTTTCACGATCTTTTCTCACGTAGGCCTTACCCGTTACCCGTTACCCGTTACCCGACTGTCACTTATTTCTAATTCGAATTCGAAGATTGGTTTGGACGAGTTTTACTTTGAAGTAGGAAGTTGTATGTGTTTATGGAGGGGATGAGCTTTGTATTTGGAACATTAATAGTTAATTGCATTGGAACATTAATAGTTAATTGCATTGGAACATTTTTGTTCCACCGATAATTACGTTATACCACCTACGTGAAAACTCGAATTACGTGTCAGAACTCGTTTAAGGCTGTAATGGACTTTTCTGAAAATAAAATAAATATTTTTAACCAGAAATTTCCTTTTGATAGAATACATTATGTGATACAATTTTAGTATTGAATTTCCAAGAAATAATAATACACACACACAAAACACACACACACACACACACACATATATATATATATATATATATATATATATATATATATATATATATAGACAAACAGACACAGACACAAACACACACACACACACACACACACACACACACACACACACACACACACACACACACACACACACACACACAAACACAGACACACACACAAACACAGACACAGACACACACACACACACACACACACACACACACACACACACACACACACACACACACACACACACACACACACACACACACACACACACACACACACACACACACACACACACACACACACACACACACACACACACACACACACACACACACACACACACACTGGTTAACACTTTCAAGTTCGATTCGTTTCTATTCGATTTAAACTTGCAGAAAAATCGATTTGTTGATAGCTTGGACAAGTTCGTTACGCATCTAAATCCGTTCAACAGTTTCAAAATGGTGGCCATTTAAATTCTTAAAAAATTATGTAAATCTGATTTCACAATCGCAAGTTACGGTAAAACCTGTTATAAAATAGTATTTTAAATTTCTAAATTCCATTGAAAATGCGAAAGTGAACGCGAGTGAGGTTAGGTTTTCCTTTTCTTATTTTCAGTGTAAAATATTTATTTGCTATTTTGTGCGTATTTTTTTATGTTGCTCTGATAAAAACGGTAATATCAAGTAACTAAAGCAATGTGAAACCGTTAGTTTTTTTACGTTCTAGACAGTTGCGTGCCGCGATTATTGCGATTTTCTCGCGCTTGCGCACAGTTTATTGCGACGATCCGCGATTGTTTCTAATTGGCGACCTGCTTGCTTCGCGATTTACGGTCGCTCCGCTCGTCGCGATATGAAATGAAACAGTAATGCAACGGAATCGTAATGAGGTGAGGCGTAATTGTGGGCATAACTCAAGGAAAACAATTACACGCTTGTAATGCGGAACAGCGTGGCTCAGTAAAGTGTGTAAGTAACTGCCGCGCTGGTTCACTTTAATTCGATTTGATTATTTTCAAGTAAACTGTTTTTAGATAAAGTCAAACTCGACGGTCTCGTTAAACAAATGAGCTTCAGTAATGAAAACATTTTATTACGTTTAGTGTGTGTTATTAGTCAATTTCTGTTGGGAAAATGAGCTATTGGAATTGCCATCTTGGTAACACCAAGGCCCGGGAACCTGATATAAGCGCCGTCCTGACCTCTAGAGCAGTGGTTCCTTGCCAGTCAGTCGTGCATCTCTAAATAAATGAATTAAACCATCAAGGACAACAAAGGTTGCGTTTAAATTAAAATCACACTTGTGACATTCCGTTATGAGACATCTGTGACATTACTTTTTTTTTATTTTAAGGCCAAAAGCACATTGAGGCTATTATCGCCTCCCTAAATGTAAGTGTCAGTGTAAAGGGTTAAAGTCGTAAGTGTGTGTGTGTGTGTGTGTGTGTGTGTGTGTGTGTGTGTGTGTGTGTGTGTGTGTGTGTGTGTGTGTGTGTGTGTGTGTGTGTGTGTGTGTGTGTGTTAGACTCGGGTACTGCGAGGGACGTCTAAATCCTCTCAATAGGTGCAGCTAGTCTACACCCCCCCCCGTGACATTACTGCAACCCCTGTTAGTAATGGGTATTCCCAATTAAAGGTAAAACAATTTCAACATGAACCAGTTTTACAAAGCAAATGAGTGAGTTATATTTTGTGACAGTGTTGTAGTCTGTGGGAGAAATAGAAGTCCCGGGGGATTACCAGGTCGGCAGCGATTGAATTCCTTCCTGGAAGAAGGTTTTCGACTCGTATTCAGAAAATGTTGCACCACTTGCACGATCGATATTGCACCACTTCATCAGATCGATAATGATTCCCTCGAAACTGTTCTTTTAATATCCAGAAAAGATGAAAATCGCTTGGAGCCAGGTCTGGACTATATGGAGGGTAGTTTAGCAGCTGAAAACCGGGATTTTGAAGGCTTATGACTGTGTTTTAGCCGTAAGAGGTCGAGCGTTATCCTGAAGTAAAATAACGCCTTTTGAAAGGTTACCACGTCTTTTGGATTTGTTTTTCGACTTCAGTAAATGCAGCTTATAGTAACTGTCACTATTTATTGTTTGACCTTTAGATTTGAAATCAACCAAAACTGGACCTTCCATACCCCAGAATATCGTCATCATAATATTACCTGCAGACAGCTGAGTTGTGAACTTTTCGCTTGGGGAGATGAAGGATGTTTCCACACCAAACTTTGTCGCTTACTCTCTGGTTCAAAATAATGGACCCATGTCTCATCAAAGGTTATTATTCGCTTAAGAAATGAGTCTCCTTCTTCTTAATAACGTTTCAAATTCTTGTGGGAAATTATGAAACAATTGTCTTTGTGGATGTTGGTCAGTTGACGTAAACCCAGCGAGCACAAACTTTTCGAAAATTTAAAGAATCGTGAATGATTGAATATGCCGAGCTTCAAGATATTCAAGATATGTCATTTGAAGAAGACTTTTAAAATGATATAGGCCTATAAAATATAAACTGTATCTCACGAAGAGGTTTACGCATTTGATCCTCCATTATTTTCTCATTCCTCCATTGATCATTTAGAAACTACACAAACTTTTTAAAGAAGGTACTAGAAATAGTATGTGAGACTTGCATCTGGCTGATGTTTGTGGAAACAAAATGGCGGTAAAAATAAATAAATTCTATTCCTCTTAAATATCTCACTGTACTGCATTATTAAATCGAATTGTTGAACAGCTGTTAATCCTTTCCAGTATGAATAGGTCTGATTTATTAAATGTTTTCTATATCGTTTTCTTTTAATTAGTTTTTATCTAATAACATTTTTTTAAATTAATAATTAAAAAATAAAATTTTGTTTGAAAAATACCAAAATTAGTTCTACACTTTATTTTGGCCGCCATTTTGTTTCTACAAACATCACCCAGATGCGATTCTTACATACTGTTTCTGGTACCTTCTATAAAAGGTATGTATAGTTTCAAAATTATCAATGGAGGAATGAGAAAATAATGGAGGATCAAAGATTTTAATCTTATCTTAAAAAATAGCGGAGTTATCTGTACTATTAATTAATATTAGTTTTATAGAGTATAGATTCAATATAGACGATAGCGTTCAAACGGAATATTATAAGTCTTAAACAACAAACAATTACGAAAAACCTCATTTAAGAAAAAGCAAATGAACAACCAATGTTTTGCTACCATTCAGGTCAGCAGACTGTTTTTACAATATGTTAGTTTTATTATTGTAGGTTATAAATTTGCAGCTGCGACCGTAGCGGTCGGTGGCATATAGTCCAGAGAACGTTCTTCTTCATAACGTTCCAATTGCTTCTTGGAAATTTTGATAGGATTTTCTTTGTGGATGCTGGTCAATTGTCGTTGAACCCAGCGTGCACAGACTTTTTTTCGAAAGTTTAAAGAATCGTGAATGACTGAATATGCTTAGCCATGGCTTACATTCAACTAGCAATATTTTCAACTGTAATTCGTCGATTATCGAGTATCATTTGTTTAACCGCTTCAATATTGGTGTCAGTCTTAAAGGCCTACCAGGCCGCTGTTCATCAATCCATTCGTAGATCTTGCTTCCACTCAAACAACTGCTGCATTCGACAAATAATCTCTGCTGTTTTCACACCTTCTGAATTGAGGAAACGTATCACTGCTCGCATTTCTTTCTTGGTGCAATCAGACAAAGGAGAGGTCATTTTATAGTCTTTTAAACAGTCAAAATTAGGTAACAATGGAACAGTTCTATCAATGAACAGCTGATAGACGTTATGAGTTTAGCAGAACAATCAGTGCCGACAAACAAGTGATTCGGAGGGAAATTAAAATTTCCCTTTACTATTTATTACAAAAATAACAGGATAAGTGGCATAAGAGTTTACTCCTGGAACGCCGTTACGTTAAATAACGCCGCTTTTAGTAATAATTACTGCTAAACCACTTTTATTGTTATAAATAAACATATAAATTTATATATACGTGTATACTTAGATGTACAAAGTTATACGTTTAAATTTGCAGTTTACATTGTTCCCAATCTTGTGTTCTTGAGAATTAAAAAAGAATATTACTGCAATTGTATCAAAACGAACCGGAAATATCTAAGTGACAGTAAAAGTTGCTTACCGGAAATTAATCAGTGAAATATTACTTACTGACCGAGGCCGGTGGCTAACCCCCCCCCCGCGCTCCGCCTGGAAGAGACGATTATTGTGGTCGACTGAAATTTGCCTCACCCTGATTTGACTTTTAGTGTAAGCATACGTTTGCACTTTAGTGCTGTAGAACAAAGATCAGATCTAACAGTTCTGTGTTTCGGCACATCAGTTTACCGTTCGAAGACCCACATCCCGCCAACTTTCTTATTTTTTCCCAAACCAAAAATACCCGGCTTTCAAATGTCACTCAATTATTTTTAGCAAAGCACATTGGTGGCACCGTACCATTTTACAGCTAGCACTATATTTTGACGGTTATATTTTGATTTTAATTTTGAAAGCTGCTTTTAAGGAACCTTCAACTGACTTGACACACACTTATACACCTGGGACGCGGACGTTTTTGTTCGGCCAAAACACGTGTTGCCAATTACTGGTGAGAACCTAACGGCTAACGGCTAACGGCTAACGGCACTCGAGGCTTCTTTAAGCACTACCGGTATCGATAAACAATGGGTGCAGCTCTTTGTCCTTCGCCTTAATGCAGTTTGATCCGTTGTTTTATTTTCAGTGTATCAATCCGAAAATGAGCTTCAGGAGCCGTAACTTAGACATGAGCAGGGCAGTGACGCACTGATATGAGCCGGCGAGTCGGAGAGATGGGTGTATAGAACCTTTTTTTAAAAAAATAGTTCTTTTAAACTGCATCTAAGTGATTCCAGGAAATGAAATAAAAAACAGGTTATTTAAGTTTAAAGAAGTAAAAACTAGTTTTGCGAAACAAAACTGCAATGTGCTCAAGTTCCAAAATGCACGTATACTACCTAGCATGCTTTTAACCTTTCTATAAAGTGAATTGAATTGTTACAAGTTTTGATAGGTCCAGTGAATTTAGATTTGGAAATTTTTTGAGGGGGCGCAAGATAAAAATCACGATGGTAGTATTAATAATAAGAATAAGAAGAATAACAATAACAATATGAGAAAAGTTAGATTGTTATTTATTAAATTAAATTATATATACAATTTTAAACAATAAAAAAGTAATATTATTTATAACTATAAAAATTAATTTTTAGGTGTAGAAAATTAACGTTTAGATTATTACAGAAATAGTTTTTATAAATGACAAAAAACTTATTTTATATAATATTTTATAAAATAAAATCTTCTTTCCTTATTACTTGCAAATCAATTTATGATATCGTCAGTATTTATTTTAATATCCCGGTGAACGTAGAGCAATGCAAGACCCATAAACTAACTTAAGTCGTACGTGGGCTACGTTTTAGGTATACGCAGTGTTGACAAGGTATGTTCTGGTGCTGCTATGGAAACAGGGAGCGTTGACAACTGTCTTCATAATTAGATAAGAATTTCCATTGCAATAATCATATGCTACTGTGTTTCGATTTATTTGTTTGAATTTTTCATAACCAGAACTGTTCTTAACGGAAATTTCATTGAAAAGTTTGATTTTAACTGTCGAAGTTTCCATATCCAACAGATCTGAGTATTGTTCACATAGGCCCTATAGGCTCAGTAGATAAGTGCAGAGCCACTCGTTTTATATCGGGATTCTTGTAGATTCTTTATAGCTTTATAATATATACAAACACGCATACATGCACACACACACACACGCGCGCGCGCACACGCGCACACACACACACACACACAGACATATACACGCACACGCACACATATACACACACGCGTACACACACACGCACACGCACACACGCGCGAGCGCACACACACGTGCGCGCACACGCATACATGCACACACACACACACACACACACACACACACACACAGACATATACACGCACACGCACACATATATACACACGCGTACACACACACGCACACGCACACACGCGCGAGCGCACACACACACGTGCGCGCACACGCATACATGCATGCACACACACACACACACACACACACACACACACACACACACACACACACACACACACACACACACACACACACACACACACACACACACATTATGAACGTGTTTTTTTTTGCTAAGATTGAGTTTAAGATCGCTTGCATTGAATCAAAAATCGGCATAATGTCATAACGAAATGAAATTAATTTAGAAAATTTTAGGCTAAATTCAGGAATTGCCTTTTACAAATCCTCAGGAAGGGTGCGCGCACCCCGCCTGGGTCCACCACTGGGGTGTTATGCACCATTTTCCTCCCCCCCCCCAATGTTGGCCCTTTAATTGAATACGGATCCTGACCTCTAGACTGTATATTGAAGAGTCGTTAAATTATATATACGAATACCTGTCAATAAATCTAAATATAATGACTAATCGAATGCAAACATTTTGGCTGTTTCGAAATTTAAAGCTCTAACGATTTTGACACCTTTTTAGAAATGCCATTTTCTGGTTAAATTATTCTACCTTGGTAGGTCTCGTTTGTAGCAAAATTCGTTCTAATTAAAAAAAAAACGAATTAAACACGAAGACGCATTTTTCGAGCTAAAAAATAATTACAACGATAAATAAGATGCTAATTTAGTCGTAACCCTATATGTCAATAACTTTCTTGTACTGAATTAATACTGTTTTAAATAAAAATAAAAGTGATTAGAATGAAGTAGTGTGGCCGTGTTTGTTTATATTTGCAATATTTGTAAAGAAATCAGCGGAAGTAGTGATTTGCAATGTTTACATTGTGATTGTGGAGGCTTCGTTGTTATACCGTAACTTTTTCTATTATAAATAAAGCCTGTTTTCAATAATTACTCCTGCTGATTTCTTTTTAAATATTGCAAATGTACAATAATAGCGCACGCAGCTGCCGCGCTGACGTGATGGAAAAGAATTTCCGAAGTTTTTTTATTCGAATTTTAAATTTTTAAATTACATTGAAAACACGAACCCTGACCGCCGTAAAATCTTATGCAGTTTTTTAAGGTGATTATTTAATAAGGTGCAATCAGGTTTAAAAGAAATAATAAGAACGACAAAAGTGATGAATAACGAAAATTTGAAATTGTTGGGCGTATTTGGCTGCTTAACGGATTTGTCTGGAGATTATCGGAATCGATTTTTGTGTCAAGTTTGAATAAAATCGGACTCAAATTGTGAACGTGAGCATGCTGACATATACGTCTTTATTTCTCTCTTTTATTTACAGATATAATACTCTTTATTAAGAACAGTCCTAACCAGTCTTTTACAGTGGTTAGAGCCAAAAAGAAAAGTTATCCCTTAAATCAAAATAAAAAAGAAAAAACATGTATACATGTTAAATAATGTTAAATTCATGTCAGATTAATTACTATAAATATACGAGGTGTGTTCAGAAAGTAACGAGAATTTAAATTTTTTAAACAAAATGTTTATTTATTCTTCTACACTGATGTTGTCGCCTTCAAAATAGTCCCCATTGGAGATTATGTACTTGTGCCAGCGCTTCTTCCGATCCTCTCAACACTTCTCAAACTCGATCTTTGAAATAGACTTTACTTCTTTCAGCGATGCGCTTTTAATGTCATCTATGGCTGTAAAATGACGGCCCTTTAAGGTTCTATTTATTTTTGGAAATAGAAAAAGTCACACGGAGCCATGTCTGGCGAATATGGAGGCTGGGGCATCGTTACAGCACTGTTTTTAGCCAAAAATTCACGAACAAGCAATGAAGTGTGAGCTGGTGCATTATCGTGGTGCAAAAGCCATGAATTGTTTTTCCACAGATCCGGGCGTTTTTTTCGGATTGCTTCACGCAAACGGCGTTGAACTTGTAGCTAGTACTCCTTATTGACCGTTTCACCTGGTGGCAGGAATTCATGATGCACTATGCTATTAATATCGAAGAACACAGTGAGCATAACCTTTACGTTCGACCGCACTTGTCGAGCCTTTATCGGTTTGGCGAGCCAGAATGCCACCACTGGGATGATTGAGCCTTTGTTTCGACGTCATATCCGTAAACCCATGTTTCGTCACCTGTTATAATACGTTTCAGTAATTCTGCATCGTCGTTGACTTCATTTAGTGACTCCTGAGCAACTTCCATTCGCCGCTGTTTTTGTTCAAAATTCAAAATTTTGAAACGAATTTGGCTGCCACGTGTTTCATACACAAAAAACATTGGAAACAATGTTATGACATGATCCAATCGATATGCCAACATCATCAGCGACCTCTCTAATTGTGATTCGGCGATTGTTCGTAACCATTTATTTCACTTTTTCCACGTTTTCATCGGTTGTTGATGTGCTGGGGCGTCCAGGGCGTTCGTCATCTTCAACATCTTCACGGCCTTCTTGGAAACGCTTATACCACTCGTAAACTCTTGCTTTACTCATAGCAGACACTCCATAGGCCTTTGTTAACATTTCACACACTTTGTTACACTTTATTCCATTTTTTACGCAAAATTTGATACACATTCTTTGATCCATTTCTTTTAACAAACTAAAATCGCCGAGATCATAAAAACACGTCTAACCTTAGTGGCTGTCACAAAGTCAACAATGAAAACAGCTGAAAGTTTTATCATACTTCAATGGCATGTATACCAACATTATAAAAAAAATGTTTGACAATCTGACTCTCCAAGCCCGCGAAATTTAAAAATTCTCGTTACTTTCTGAACACACCTCGTATACTTACAATATAATATGTACAACTCCCGCATAACATAGAAATAAGTTATAATGTAAGAAATAACAAATAGCTTACAATTAAGAACTACAATTTGTTTTTTTGTTATTTTAAGGCAAAAAGCACATTGAAGCTATTATAGCCTCCCTAAATGTAAGCGTGAGTGTGAAGTGTTAAAGTCGTAAGTGTAGTGTTGTAAGTGTAAGTGTGTGTTAAACTCGGGTGCACGTCTAAATCCTCTCAATAGTCTGCACCCCGTGCGGGGTTTAGCGATGTAAATGTATGAAATGAATCGTTAATTTAATTTTGATGAAGTAGTAAAAGATCAGATGTTTTATATTAATTGATAACGATCAGCTGATTTCATTGAACAGCTGATAGGATATGACATAGGCTGAAGAACTAAAAGACATAGAGGCCCTACACACGCACGCACTATCATTGCAGTCATTTTTAGTGATAGCTCTGTAACTTCTATATTAAAACTTGAAAAGCCACACGTTTACACTGGTAAGGAACGTGGAATGTTTTGATTGTCTTATGAATGAATTAACAAATTTACTTTTGATTGGAATTATTTTGATAAAAACGTTTTTACATTATATAAAGTGGCTTCAGATTGTCTTCTTGGCCCCAGCAATCCCATACTGTAGCCTGGAGTGTACAACAAATTTTAAGCGAACAAATTGTCACTTTATAAAATTCGAAAGTACGTATTCAAACTAATCGTTCTATTTTAGTATTCGTTTGATGAATACATTAACGACTTACATTTTTTTAAATTAACCTCGAAATCTGAGACAAAATTTGTCTCCAACTTTAGCTTCGCTTCTGGTGTTTTCCCCCAAAAACCTCTTTCGACCAGATCTCAGCACACGTGGACGATGAACCAGCATCCGTATCAATACACTGTAATCACCCGCGATAAGCGTAATTTCCTGTGCATTATCTTGGTAAGCTGTTTATTTATCGACAAACAATTGAGAGAACGGAGAACAGGTCCGCGGCCGTTTGTTCAGCTGGAGGAACAATGGTGTGTAAGTAGCCCGAAGTTAGTTAACTCGGGAAGTTTCATACCGTGTGAACACCTTCACGATGTGTGAATGAAGATGAAACTAAATGAGTGCTTCCTCCTGCGCTTTATCCCCACCTTGCTTTATCCTTTAAGTGTCTGATTTACCTTTGACCAAATTTCTCGTGTAATTTTAGTTTTTCCAATTAAATTTTTTCAAAGATGAAACCAATCAAGATTGGTTTTCCAGTACGTTGATGTTATATTTCAAAATTATATCACAATTGTTAGAATCGTTTCCGCGAAAAAAATATAAAGGTTATAGAAACTTGTAAAAAAATTCTTGTTTTATTTCATTGCACAATATAGCCTACAACAAACTTTGACAATAATTATTCCTATCTTACTAAACGAATAATTAAATTTCCTTTAACAATACGAATTGAGTTTTGAAATCAACCATTATTTGCATTGTTTTTATGAAATCATCTTTCGTATAAATAATAAATAAAACCGACTTAAAACCGATAAAAAGGTTTGTAAACGAAATTCCAGAAGTAGGCTATAAAGTGTCCCTGTAATCGTGCAGCCCAATGCAAACCATAGGTGGCATATTTTATAAAAAATGTATTTCATAAACATTATTTGTAAATTTCCATTGGGAAAATCAACTATTTGATCGGCCATCATGGTAAGACCCAGTCTCGGGACTTTAAAATTGAGCACCCATCCTGACATCTAAACGTGAGGTCATTAAAATGTTTACATAGCCTATACGAAAATATTTAAATACTTTTTCAACTCTAAATTGAAATGGTCATTTTATATTAATTTTACAATTTTAGAATTAACTAATTGATCCAGCGTTATTAAGCTTACTAAAATTTATTGCTAGATAACAAATCTATTAAGCCTAAATTTTTTTAAAAGCTAACATTTTTGTAAATTGTAACGTTGATTGCAATGGTGAAACCATATATGCTAACACACACACACACACACACACACACACACACACACACACACACACACACACACACACACACACACACACACACACACACACACACACACACACACACACAATCCGAATTGTTTACATAGTAAAATACCTTATAATACCAAAGTAAACCCTACAGAGATATCTGTGTGTAGGAAAGGAACTTACAACAAAATAAATATGAAAAGACTTATAATTATATAGAAGAATAGCCATTCGTAATCCAAGGCAAAAGTACAAATATAAAATGTTTAACATTAAATTTGTTATCATAGCAAGAAGATATCGTTTAAAGTTAACACAACTTTGGTGGTAGAAAAAAAATTTAATGACAAAAGTAACATATTAAATGAGTAGTTCTTCTTCTTTGGGGTACGCTGAATCAATCATTTCTTGCGGCGCGCTGTACTTTTCTTTGTTCCCAGTAGCTCTTCATTCTTTCCGATCTTCTTTTCCTCTCATCTTCCGAAATGACAGGTTTAGGTCTTATTTTGGTTTTATCTTGGAATCTTATTCTTTCGTCCTTGGTACTTATCTTAGCAGTTTGGTCAAGCAGTGAATTTTCTGTAATTTTTAGTTCTATTAGGTCTTTTTCAATTTCTTTAAACCAGTTCGGTTTTGTTTTACGATTATGGAAAAAATCAAACACCTGTTTCGTCAATCTATTGGAGTTCATTCTAAGAAGATGGCCGTAAAAATTTATTCTCCTTTTTCTCATAGTATCTGACAGTTTTTCAATTTTCTTGTAGAGAGCTTCATTTCTTATATATACTACCTTATTATCCTGAAATTTTGTTCCTATAATTTTTCTTAAGATTTTCCTTTCCGTTATTTCAAGCTTTTCTATCTGGCCTATGCGATTCATGGTTAATGTTTCTGCTGCGTAAAATGAGTAGTTCATTAAAAAGGTTACCTTATAAGTTTGTAATTACACTACAGATTTAATATTACATTTTTTAAATTTTATTTTTCCTAGATTTAGAATTATATAATATAGCCGCTTCGGTGGCCTAGTTTATAGCGTACTGGGCTTTCACCCCGAGGACCCGGGTTCGATTCCCGGCCAGGGCTTGGCATTTTCATACGCTATAAATCATCCCGTCTGCATTAGCCCAAGCGTGCACAATAGTCGGACGTTAAACACACACACACACACACACACACACACACACACACACACACACACACACACACACACACACACACACACACACACACACACACAAGTTATAAATATTTTGAGATCCTTAGGGAGAATGTGGATTGCTTTAATATAACTAATTTCACTACCAACAGTTTTACATATCTGATGTAGCAGTACACGTTTATTTCTGGTTTTACTGTTTAAATTACGATACTTAATTTTCATTTCATCATAGGTCTAATGAAAATAAACGTATTCAAGTGCAAAAAGTTGATCAATGTTAAGCGGCCTTTATCGTTTACAAATTGATTAAAAAAAAAAACAATTAAAAAAATTTTGATTAACGATTTTGCAACATCTATCTATGCAATGACAAAATAGCCACCCCATGTATATATGCGTATATTTTTAACGAATTCTCAAAAGGTAACCTAGTAATCAGGATCGGCGCTTACTTCAAGGTCATGGAACTGGGTTTTACCATAATGGCAGCAACCATAATGGCTAATTTTCCAATAGAAATTCGTTAAAATGGAATATTTCCCAAAAGGCGTTAGCAGAAGTTATATTTATGCTATTATTTCCCTCCAAAATAAAAGTAACTGTTTTATTTGATATTCTTTTATTTTCCCCTGAAGCTGAAAAACTAAAAGATAAGCCAACTGGATAATTTTTTTTCTTTCATGAAACGAATATCATTTATTCTTTTGCTTTTATTTCAGATTATTCAAACAGCTTCAATAAAAACCTTCCCGCTGAGATTTATGTAGCAAGAAATCTGTAATCCAACACGCAATCTGTCTTGTTAGTTCGGTGTTTGTCCGACAGATGTCACGGCCAGCAACATCAACCCGTTTTATTGACCAAATACAATATCGTATCTAATTTCGAATGCTGAAACCAAAATGGTTTCAACTAGACGTGTAAATTGTGTTCGTTTAAATTCACATTTTTTAGTTTTGTTTGCCGATTTGCATTTGGAAGTTATCAGTAGGCCTAAAGTTTGTTGGCCTTCGCTTCGCGTTAGACGTCATAGGCCTATATTAAAGGCGGAGCCTGAAGATAAGGCCTAATGTTAGCCTAAGCGTTATCAGCTTTGTTTTAAAAATGGCTTTTATATTGTTGTGGAAAAAAACAGTATAATCCTTATGGTCGTTAAGTTGGGCTGTAACAGTATGAATAATTAATTAAAATAAATTGACCACGAAATCCTGTCAGTTAATTTAGGTTATTCTATGTATGTATAGGCCTAACAAGATTTTTGCAAAAATGTTGCATAAACTATCTCAAATTCAATTTTGAACTACAAGCATGTCTTCTAAATTTGTGTTTTGTAGATTTTTCAGTTTTTAGGGCTCGAACCGAAGCGGGACTGATACAAATGGCGCAAAAAAATTGCATAAATATTTTCGGATTCAAGTAAGCCTAGTTAAAATTAAAATCTGTCGAACGATTTTTTTTAAAAATTTTGATCAAATTTAGCAGTCAAGCATCTAAAAAATATATAGGCCTAGGCCTAGAAAAAGTACCACCATCTGAAATACTCGGTGACAGGAAATTGGCGTTGTTAAAAATTTAAGAAAAAAAATTCTAAACAAAATACAACTTAAAATTTATCGGACAGATTTTCTCCAATATTAGGCCTACCTTTTCCCCCTCAGTAGCTTTCGTGCCAATTTTTAACAGCGATGTAGACCTTTAATCAAAATAGTTACAGGGAGAGGTGTTTTTGAGTATATTTTATGTCAGTTGCACGTAAGTTCTGCGAAAATAATAGCACGCATCTTTCTCGTTGACGTGATGGAAGCAAATTTCGAAAAGAATTTTTCTTTTCCTTACCCACTTTTTGAAATTCTGATTTCACCGTCATAATCATCTTTAAAATTTGCATATAATGGCATTTTACACGTTAAAATTGCACTGGAAATACGAAAATGAACCATGACCGCCGTCAATTTAAATTTATTAATTTCAACGGCCTATAAAAATACAAAATGATTTTTTTTGTTGCTTTTTTAACGATCCGATGGTGAGATAAGATTTTCAAATGTATTTAATAGAAAAAAATTAAAGATTTTTTAAAGAATTAAAAAATGCAACATTTTGAAACGCCAAACTAATTTTGCCGGTTAACGGACATGTCCAAGCTATTACCAAAACGATTTTTGTGCCCAGTGTGAATTAAATTGGGCTGAATTGCGAACATGAGTGTGATAACATATAGGCCTGTATACAAATTTTAACTATACAGTAATCTGTAGTTCAGGGTCGGTGCTTAGGATATTTGAAGGCCTTTCGTTTGGGTCTTTCGGTGATGGCTGCTTCAGTGGCTAATTTTCAAATACAAACTAGCTAAAATGCACAAGATTATAGTTTACTTTATTTTCGGACAACCTGACTTCACCATAAAATAAACTATTTTACACAAAGTAAATTAACATTTCTGTTTTTATAGAAAGAATGAAAATAAGCTTTAATAAGGATTTCGCTACAAAAGGTGGTCCTAAGGCTGTCAGAATAGGTTCAGCCGTTCAGTGAGAGATACTTTTGTAAGTCTAACTTTACAAAAGTTCATCTTATGACTCATTTAATCTCAAAACAGGTAGTTCACTATTACTTCAATTTTCAAATTTTTGGCTCATAACTTACATATATGAAGACATTAAATAAATCCTTAACATATGAATAATTCCGTAAGGTTAAAGAGAAAAATGTTTTACTAGTCGAACATTGACACTTTGCTCAGGGATTGCTCAAACAAATTTTCCCTACATTGGTATTTAAAAGTCGTATTTCAACAATAGGTACGGTTCAAACGCATATGTCGTTTAAACTTCTTAAAATACCTAGAGGAAAATACCAAAACATTGAGGTTACACGGAAAATTAAAACAAATTGTTGCCAACTGAAATACAGAAAACAAAAAAATTACCCGTTGTTCACACTTCTTAAAATACCAAGGAAAATATACAGGAACATTGAGGTTACACATTAAAAGAATTGAGGTTACACATTGAGGAAAATTAAAAGAAACAAAATGTTGCCAACTGAAATACCGAAGACAAAAAATTACCCGTTGTTCGAACTTCTTATAATAACTAGGGGAAAAAATACGAACATTGAGGTTACACGAAAAATTAAAATAAATAGAATGTTGCCAACTGAATTACCGAAAAACATATCCCTTGTTCGAACTTCTTAAAATACCTAGGGGTAAAATGCGAACATTAACGTTACACAGAAAATTAAAATAAACAAAATGTTGCCAACTGAAATACCGAAGGCAAAAAATTACCCGTTGTTCGAACTTCAAAAAATAGCTATGGGAAAAAATACGAATATTGAGGTTACACGGAAAATTAAAATAAACAAACTGTTGCCAACTGAAATACGGAAAACGAAGAATTACCCTCAGTGTTAATTACGCACGTCTACTTTAATTATAGTGCAATTAAATCTATTTTTAATGTGGTTTTAGTAAACATAGTAGTTGACTAATACGATTTTCTCGGAACGCTATTTCTAACATGAAAATACTATTAAATGTGATTCATCTTGCGGTAAGCTTGTAAGTGGCGTTCTTAAAAATGAAATTTTTATTTAGTTTTCTTTGAATAGTGAGGGAAGTTTAAATAACGACCGAAGTACAAGTACGGCTTAACCAAAAGTCACTTTGCTCAATAGGAAAACAGATTCCTCGTCGGGCGGCCAGTAAGTTCGGAGCGAACTACACACTTTTAAAACCTAACCTGTTGTTTTTAATGTAAGTACGGCCAATGAAAGCTCAGAGAAACCATGCGACTCCTCTCAGCCCAGTTACGCTTTCATTGGCCGTACGTATAATAGGTTTTGTATTCGTAGTTCGCTCCGCTCAGCTCAACTCCGCTCCGTATTTGTTGGCCGCCCGGTCTCAGGGTGAAATATTTCCGCAAGAAATGAACGGGAATGATCAGATGTATTCAATACCAGTGTGTACAATAACAGCTGTTTTATATTTTCTTTATAATATTTGTTCGTTGTACGTATATTCTGATGTTTGAGTTGGCAAATGTTTTCTGTTTCGGACTTTTTCTTTGTAAGTTTTCAAAATCGAGGACACATGTTTATAATTTAAAGTCATTAATTTTAAATTTAATATCGATTTTGTCCTGAATATTGTTACTTAATGATGGCGTATTTATGTTTATTATCACTTTTTATTCTGTAATTTGCCATTATTTGTGTATTTAGGGCAATACACCAATTTCTTTATAGTGTATTGGCGTAATGTACAGGCAAATAAATGTTCGAATAAACAGTGATACTGACGCAATTTGTATTGTTGGTGTATTAACAAATTTATTTGAGCTACTGACTTTGGAAGCACCTGTGTGTGTGTGTGTGTGTGTGTGTGTGTGTGTGTGTGTGTGTGTGTGTGTGTGTGTGTGTGTGTGTGTGTGTGTGTGTGTGTGTGTGTGTGTGTGTGTGTGTGTGTGTGTGTGTGTGTGTGTGTGTGTGTGCGCGCGCGCGTGTGTGTGAGAGAGAGAGAGAGAGAGAGAGTGTGTGTGCGTGTGTGTGAAAGAGAGAGAGGGAGAGAGAGCGTGTGTGTGTGTGTGTGTGTGTGAGTGTATGCGCGCGTGTGTGTGTGTCTGTCAGGATTGGTGCTCATTTGGGATCTAGGTCTTATCGTGATTGCTGCTCAAAATAGCTCATTTTCTAATAAAAATTCGTTAAAAATATTTCTGTAAACAAGTAGACTGTAAACAAGCTAGAGCTGCTTTTAGTTCTAATGTAAATCATAAAATTACCTTAGTTATTCAATTTAAATTTCCTATTTGATTAATTCCGTTATAATTGGCGATTGTATATTTTCGAAACCAGCCTCTTGCATCTCGTATTTCATTTCGCTAACAGACAAATGAACAGTAGCCGGTGTTATACAGAAGGGTCACATATTCCGGCACACCCCATAAATCGCGGCGAGAGAAGTTATTGTAAACGCGCAAGCTGCCCCTCCTCCCCCCAACCCCTCGCTACAATTTTGAATGGTCCTTCAATTCTCGAGTAGGCCAACAACGTTACACACAGATAGCGTGTGCGGTATTCCGTCGTTGCTTATAATGTGTCAACTGTTCAAAGCTTTTTCAAAACAAAGATCTTTAGCGTTACTTTTTGAACTTTTGTTGGTAATTTTTGAACCCTCTGCCCGCGTTGTTAGGCAATCATTTTCGCTACATTACTGTTTATTTAGTCCGAAACGTTGGTAGGCTAATAGTAGTAATGTGTGTGTGTGTTGTGTGTGTGTGTGTGTGTGTGTGTGTGTGTGTGTGTGTGTGTGTGTGTGTGTGTGTGTGTGTGTGTGTGTGTGTGTGTGTGTGTGTGTGTGTGTGTGTGTGTGTGTGTGTGTGTGTGTGTGTGGTGTCAACAAACTTAACTCATCCAAAATCAGTTTGTTGATGATAAATTGTTAGGCTATTAAATCAAAAGGTTGATTCCTGTTGAAAATGTTTACATGTAAGCAATTTTACCCAGTAAGTTAAGTACAAATGGCGATGCTTACCTCATTTAAAAAACAATAAACATAAACAGTGATACTAACACAATTTGTATTGTTGGTACATTAACAAATTTATATGAGCTACTCACTTGAAAACTACTAGTTACACACAGACACAGACACATACACGCGCGCGCGCTCTGTCTCTCACTCTCTCTCTCTCACACACACGCGCGCGCGCGCGCACACAACACACACAACACACACACACACACACACACACACACACACACACATCCAAAAAGGAATTGTTAAAAACTAACTCCTTAATAACTAATATCAGATTAAAGATCAAAACTCTACAAGCAAAAACTGTCAAAAAAATGGAGAAAAAGCAAGAAATTAAATAGCCTTGTTGACAAAGCCAGTTTTGGGCGTAATATTATTAAAAATGAGCACACACAAAGAGCAAAATCCCATCTAAGTTTGTCTGACTTGTAATACAAGTGATGTCAGGTTGTGTAACCCGTACGTAGCCACAGGGAGTTACATAACACCCCCCCCCTATATTTAGCTGTAAAAATGTCCAACAATTTCAATTTGCACCAATCACCTGCCCACTCTTCTCAGGAACTTATTAATACCTCGTAGAATTTTTGTCACATTTGTAGTATGATCTTAAAAAACTTTATTTTTAACTTGTATCATGTTTTATGGCTGGTTGTGATGTTCGATTTTGCGCCATGCGAGCGTATAGGCTAAATGTATATTTATAGTAGGCCTATATTTTGCGCGTCCTAAGTCTCACATTGAATTCATTATAATTAAAATTTCCTGCGTTTCCGCCCGGGATCGAACCGGGAACCTTGCGCGTGTGAAGCGCACGTGATAACTACTACACTACGGGAACTACAAAGACGTTTTAGTTTGTTTTTTGTTGTTGTTGTTATTTTAAGGCAAAAAGCACATTGAGGCTATTATCGCCTCCCCAAATGTAAGTGTGAGTATAAAGTGTTAAAGTCGTGAGTGTAAGTGAGTGTTAGGCTCGGGTACCGCGAGGGACGTCTAAATCCTCTCAGTTGGTGCAGCTAGTCTGCACCCCCTGCGGGGTTTAGCGATGTAAATGTATGAAATGAATCGTTAATTTAATTTTGATGAAGCAGTAAAAGATCAGATGTTTTATATTAATTGGTAACGATCAGCTGATTTCACTGAACAGCTGATAGGATATGATAAGTTTTAGGTTATGTTGTCAAAAACTAGACATGTTAATTTGTCGTTTTTTTTGAACAAATTATAGTAATTAAAACAAAAAAGAAGAGAAAACGTAATATATTTTTCATTACATATAATGAAACGTGCGCGTACCCTATTTCGGGAGTTAACGAAAAATAGTAAAGAGTATGCCTAATTTGTCTAAATCGGTTTTAGTTTTGCTCAAATTTTAATTATATATGAAGGTACAGAACTCAAATCAGTGGAGCTGATTTGAAATTAAAAAATTTAAAGTTCTGGAGTAAATAGAGAAAAAATATAAATAAAACCTGACCATCGTAGTTTTTTTGTGATTTTCTAGTTTTTTTGTCCAGCAACAATTGAATGCAAGGAAGTTTGTTAATGTTTTTCCACCATTTATTAAAAGTCGTGAAACGGTCTTTTTTGTTTATAAACAAAATAAAATGCAATTATTAGCTAACTCCCATTGGAAGCGGCCATCATGGCAAGACCCAGACTCGGGACCTTGAAGTGAGCGCCGATGCCTTCTTGTAGCAATTGCAGTACGATTTTATTCAAACGTGGTATAATATCAATTTTAGTAATAGCTTACACGATAACGTTAACCAGCGAAATATGTTTAACAGTTTCAAAATGGCGGCAATTTCAAATCTTTAGGCTAAGAATATATAACTTTTTAACTGAAATACTTAAATATTATTTCACCGTTTTAATCAGCGTTAAAAACGCCATAAATTAGCACGTCGAATTTTCAAAATCCTTTCATAGGCTATTAAATAAATATAATTTGACAGCGATCAGGGTTAATTTTCGTATTTTCTATTCAATTTGAAAGTGCGGATTTTAATGCTGGTTATAATGGTGAAATTAAAAATAAAGACTTTTTTGGAAATTTGCTTCTATCACGTCAGTGATACAGATGCGTGCCGCTAATATTTAATTTATTTTGCCCGAAATTACGGTTACAATTGGGTAATAATTTAGTAGATAAATTATGTTATCTGAACTGTAACATAACAGCAGGCTGATTGAAGGGCGACTGAATCGTCAGTTCGAAGCTGTTGGGCCTACCAGATGCCATTAAAATATTATCAAATTAATTACATAATAAACAATACGTAGGCCTAATGTTATCTGTGTTTTTTGTTTGCAATATTTTTAGTGTCAATCAAAGTTAGTGTTCGTCTAAAAGATTGAACACGTCGAAAAAAACGCTTTCCAGTATGCTGCAGATTAGGCTAAAAGCGGAAAGAACACGGATTGCCGAGTGCGGTCCGATTGTTATAGGCCTGTAACCTGGAGAACTGACAGTTACGTATGGCCTGTAAAGCCTTACAGGCAGGTTAATGTGCCTACAGTTTTAGTTATTTCAATGCTAACGTTGTGTTAGGTACCATAAACAACAATAATGCAATGGTTTTACACAGATTTTGTCAAGTTTATTTATTCCAACTCACGGCACGCAGCTGTCTCGTTGGCGTGATGTAAGCGGATTTCCCCAAAGTAATTTGCTCTCAATTTTGAAACTCTAATTTCACCAACACAAACAGCGTTAAAATCTGTATATATTAGCAATTTGAACTGTAATACAACATTGAAAATAATGAAACCTGATCGCAGTCAGGAAGCTCAAAATGCTGATTTATGTAGTTTTTAACGCTGATTAACGATGGTGAAATCGGATTTTCAAAAAAAATTGAAGACAAAAAGTTACGATATTTTTTAAGGCTTTGAGATGGCCGCCATGAAAAGGAAACTTACGCGTATCTTCGTTTTCGTTTCGTTTTTTTGTGACTTATGGTTTCCTGACCACTCAAGGATCTGTCCTGGTGTTTTTTCTCAGTTTTCAAGTGTTTTAACGTAATCTAAATAAACATCTAGGTTTGTGTTTTAGTTGCTTGTTTAGGTCTCAAGTTAGGCACTCGAAAATGAAAGTTGATCCACACTCGCGAACGTGCTTTGGGTGCACAAATGATGGCTAATATCCGAATAAACACCAACAGCTGTCTGGCTGACATGATAGAGGCGAATTTACCAAAATATTTTTTGAAATTTTTATTCTACCTGCATTAAAGTCTGCATGTGCTTCCATTTCTATGCTTAATTAAAGCTTTTATGTCAAGCGTGAAGTAATTTTCAAATATAGCCTATAGGCTTTCGGTTAGCCGTCTTCGACTTTTTTCTCGATATAATCACCAATCGATTTAAGTTGAAATGTTACAAAATCAAGCGAATAGCTGCTAGAGAAAGGCCTACTACGTGTTTCGTTTAATTTTATGACAGTGAGCATTATGCAAGCGCTCTTACCAAACTATACGGACTGTTGCCAGTCGTACAAATAAAACAAGATAAGCGTGCGTAGTTCGCGTCGAAAACGTTGCTTATAATATTTTTAAAAATAAAATGAAAACTTGCCTCTTTAATTGCATTGCAGATAAGATACGACTATCTGACTAAAGCCAGGCAGTTATTGCTACATATCTGACAAAAAAAGCGAAAATATTTTGAGAACCGTCCACGTTTTTTGCGTAAAATTTGTCACTTTTAAATTATTACTTGAAACCGATCGGATAATATCGTACACACGCAGTAGGTAAGTAGGCGTAAACAGTTCTTGTCCTCTTGCTTGCAAGTACAATGTTTACGTAGGCCTACAGCCTAGTTTGCCGTTAAATTTCAATATTGTCTCAAAGATTACAAAGTATTTAACTTATTTTTTTGCTATTAAGTTTCCGTTAGTGGCCTCGCGTATTATTTTAATAGTTCTGTTTATTTCCTTATTTGTTTTCAAATTTTATCATTATTTATACATTTTATGATTTAAAACTAATTTAATCATCGTAGGCCTGTTTCGTTTGTTTAGTTTTATTTTAAACACGTGTAAGGCCTGAATTATTATGCAAATATATCAAATTTAAAATCTGTTTGTCATTTTTTTTCTCGGTTAGTTGCATTATTTTGCAAGTTTTTGTAATATTTTTTGCCGTTTTGTTTGTTTGTTTGTTCAGGCTTGTTCTGCGAACTTTTATAGTTTGTTAGTCGTTTTACGTTTATCAAAACTTCAAGTTCGCTGTGTTGTTTATCTTTTCGTTTTTTTTTGTGGCTACAAATCGCTTCGGTTTTCGTTTTTTAGATCATTTCTATTTGAAAGTGAGTTATTGAAACAGTTTTTGTGGAAACTGTGAGAATGTAATGGGGGGGGCGAAGTCGGGCAGCGTCCGAGGGCGTTAACTCAGTTAGGGTGCTTGCAGTCTAGGTTTTTAAAGTTATCAATAATTCTAATAATATTTGTTAATAATTATATTTAAATAAATGTTATTTTTACAATAATAATCATTATCAATAAATGATTTCCAAATTTATTTCAAAAGTAGATGTATACCCATTTGTATTAGATATCTTAAAAACGCGACTCTTACGTAGGCGCCACAGTAAAGTTTTGTCCGACCTGTCCAAAAGTCTAAGGCCGGCACTGTGAGAATGCGTTTTAATAGCCTATATTGTACAAATATATCGCTGTGTTATTATCACTGTTTATTCGGACATTTGTGCGTATATAAACACATGACGTTTCGTAAGTATTGATTAACTCACGTTCTTAAGTGCCTAACCTAAAACATAAACACGCAACAAGAACATGAGCATGGATGCCTAGATCTATGATAAAATATCTAAAAACTGATAAAAAACACTTGGAACAGATCTTGGAGTGGTCAAAACCGAAATAAAACTAAGAATTACAGGTGATCATGAAGGCATTGCCATCGAAAAAACGAAACGAAAACGCTAAACGCTGTTTTATTTTTTTGGTGTTATGTAGTTTCTTGATCACATGTAAGTTTTATTTCTGGTTTGACCATTGATTTGCATATAGATCTATTAGACCAATATAGGCCTATAAGGCTTGTCCGAATAATAACAATAATAATAATATTCTATCATTAAGTAAGAATTTTATAATCACGGCCTACGGTATGAAATGCAATTATATGGATCCGTTACATTTGTTTTTAGTTTAAGCCGATTTTTTTAACAAAATTAAATATTTCCAGATAAAAATTCTACCATTTTGTTAATTTTTCTCCAAATAATTCCCTTTAGTTAATCCTGTGGATACTTAAATATAAATTAATATCCTTTTTTTCAATGATCAATTTATGTTATAGCGAATTTCCATTGGAAAAATGAGCTACTGCAGCTTATTATATTATATTATTATATTAGGCTTACAAGTTAATACCTGCTATTTATTGTTTACTTTATATTTTTAACAACAATGGTCAACACCTTAGCCTACAGGGAAATTTATAACTTTTGTAAAGTATGATCTGGCGACAAAAACTTATAATCGATAATCTTTTTTTAAAAAATGATGAAATGTAATAGGCCTACAAGTCCGACTGATATGGCAAATTTGTTCATGTTGTGCATTTGTGCCCACATACGTTATCAACTTTTGTTTTAGGGCTTTTCCTTTAGGGCTTACATAGTTCCTATGTTAATGCTACGGAAAATATTTTATTCGATCAGATGATTATTTAAACATAAGTTCATTAGTTTCACCACAGAATGCAGCACATACAACTGTTTTATTTCCTGTTGTTTAGGCCTAAGCTTTATATTTATGCAGATCTACTGTGGTTCTTTTAAAAAATGGCAAAAATACAGTTTAGGGACTTTTATCAATTTTCGTAATTTTTGCAATGAAACGCTTCAAAATATGCTCAATATTAATAATACAAAATATAAAAGTGCGGAAACAACGGGAAGTTACAAAAAAGTAAAAATTAAAGTTGCGAAACATAACCTCAAAATGAAAGTGAGGAACGTGTTTATAACAGCGAAAAAGATATATTTTATATGTGTTATTAATAAATAAATGTGTGTAATTAATAATGAATGGGATATAAATTTTCTTTTTTTTAAAAAAAAAAGGACTGCATAACCTAACTCGCCTCGGCTGTTGCGTGTTTAGGCCAAAATACGGCGACGGACATTAGCGCGCCGGTTGCAACGAAACTGTAACGTTTCTCTGTCAATTTCACAATTATTGCCGCATTTAGAACACGAATACGGTTGTTTAAAGGTGCCGTGATTAATGAGAAATTCAACAACACTACCGTGATTCCAACTTAAACTGACAAATACAGGCAAATTGCAAAGTTCACAATTAACGGCGGCCATTTTTTCGAACGATGTTTTCAGAACAAGAACTTCCGCGATAATAACTGATTTAATATAAAGTCCTTATTAATCCAGTGAAGCAAATTTATCTTACAAAGTAAACATACAAGCAAATCCATGTAAAGTGAACATGCAATGACATCAGAATATAGGTTAGAAATACAGGTTTGTAATAAGTAGCTAAAAGTGTAATTTCTTGTGCATTTACCGTAATAAATGTCTTCTCCGCGTTTTAATATATCTCAAGGAAATGGTATAACACATAATACAAGCAGAAAAATCGGTGAAATTTACACAAAATCCCTTAAAGTGCATTAATACCTAATAAAATAAATTTATTAAATGTTAGGCTGACTTTAGAAGGTCCAGTTTGATTTCAGGACTTGTTTGGTGTTATTCTGCAGAAAATCGACCATCACTTGGAAAGTAAGTGCTCCGGGACGGGTTTGTAGGCCTAAATATTCATAAAGAACAGGTCTTCCAGAACACCCTACGTTACATTCATGTCGCTGACGTAGGCTCAGCTGGCAACAGCAAAGTAAGTTAGGCCTACTTCTGAACATATACAATCGCAGCACGCAGCTGTCTCGCTGAAATGTTGGAAACGATATTTCAAAAAATCAACAATATCATAATATTAAAAAAAATCCTATTTCACCATCATAGGTCAGTGTCGAAGTACGATATTGGTAAATTAACATTTAAAATATTCAATTTATATAGGCTACACAATACGACAATGAACTCAGGACTGTTAGATCACGTGACCACTTCAGTAGCTCATTTCCCATTGGAAATTTCATCATGTAACAATTGTAGAGTGATAATAACAGGCAAGCAGCTATTTCGTTGACGTGATAGAAGCCAATTTCCGGAAGTATTTTTTTTATCTTATCCTTTTTGAAATTCCGATTTCACCATCATAATCAGCATTAAAAACGTGCATTATATACTTTTAAATTTCATTGAAAATACGAAAATGTATCATGACCGCCGTCAAACAGTTTCCTAAATTTAAAAAATTTACGAATTTTTAAAGGATTTGAAATGTCCGCCATTTTGAAACTGTTGATCCAAACAACTTGTCCAAGCTATTACTGTATTTTAAGTTTGAATAAAATCGGACCAACATTGCGAACGTCAGAGTGTCAGCATAACAATTTTTTACGAGCGCTGAAATAATAGTCTAAAGGGGCAGGATCCGTGCTCGTTTCAAGGTCCCGGGTCTGGGTCTCTCCGTGATGAACGCTTCAATATTTCATTTTTCCAATAATCGAAATGTATACTGTCTGCAAATGACTCATTTTTAGTAAGTTTTTATTCTTTAAGCCCCGTTGGCTATCGTAATTTATCAGACATTTTCCAAACTAAACCGCAGTTGTTCTTAGAATTGTGTTTTCCCGATTTAGGCCCTATGTAGGCTATAATGGCATACATATAAGGTCTACATTACACCGTGAAAATTAAGGAAATTCTTTAGGCCTATTTAATTTAATATCATTTATAGTTAACTTAGTTATTCACCCCTAGTGTTTAAATTTGTTCAATTCCGTAACGTAAAAGTTATCGTCGTTTATCCGTGATCTTAAATTTGTTTATCATTACCGATCCATTATTTCTGATGATCCGTATCTAACACTTTTGTTTTTTATTCGAAGATAGTTTGTGCCAGTTTTTCTAATTGTTTTGGAAACGAAATTTGTAAAGTAAACGTTTATTTGATTAGCTATATTGCAGGCTTGTAGGTCCTTACCGAGAGGCATCGGATCGTTGGGGTGGGGGGTTACACAGGGAGATGACGAGGCGTTCCACCCCTCTGACGGTATTGCAAGGGTTAGACCACCCTTAGGCATTCCGAAACAAAGTGATGAAACACGAGTCCCCCTCGTGAGCATTCCTAATTTTTAAGTGTGGGCTACAATTTACAACAAAAATTTTGAATGAAATGATAGATATTTATTACCAAGAGATACATATTAAACCTTTTAAAATGTATACAAGTTTGGATATCGCTTTATCAGTTCAGTTTTTAATTTGGTTTAGTAGAAAATGCAGAGCGAAATTGTACTTTACGTTTAAAATGGTGATAAGAACTCAGAAATAGTTATGCCATGCAGTCTGGGATAGACCTACTTACTATTAAAGGACGAAATGATATTGAAAACATAAAATTTACCACCGTATCAGGCTGTATGTAGGCCTTATTAATGGCAAATTTATTGATAATGTTGAAATTTAGAAAGAGTTTAGTAACTGTTGTATACTAGGCCTTAATGACGTAGGCTCAGTGTTTTCAAAATCAAACTTTAAAACATTGTCGAAATTTAACTTAATCTTTCGAAACCTCTCAAATATTTCTTATTTTCCCATTTATGAACTTTAAAGTTCAGATTATAATCTTCAAATAACACCTCTTAACGTAAGTTAGATACGTTTTTCCGTAAGTAGTCATAAGATTTTGTTTAAATACGAACGATCGCATATTTTTGAAATTTTTGGGGAATACGGAACTGAAGAAAAACCACAAAATGAACAAAAACATTACGCGATGTTTGGAAAGTATGGACCGATTCTCGTTATTCCTAAACGTGCAACAAGAACTTGCATATATGCCTAAATCTATGCTAAAATAGGCCTACTTCAAAACTTTGAACACTCTGGGAAGATCTCCGAGTGGTAAAAACAGAAATAAAACTAACATATGTGATCAGGAAAACACAGGCTACGTTTTGTTTTCTTGGTTGCTTGTGGCTACTTGATCACATGTACCGTAAGTCTATTTCTGTATTTATTGATATTTCTATTTTATAGTTTTCTTTCCGTTTTGACCGTTGAAAGTGCTGCCCCATAATTTAGATATTTTAATACTGATCCAGGCATCTAGGCTTGTTTTTTTTTGCATGTTTAGGATTCAAGTTTGGCATTCGAGAACAAGTGTTGATCCGTACCTCCGAAATGTGTATTGCTTTTATGTACAGAAATGTTGACAAATGTCCAAATAAACAGTAACAATAATAATAATTTCTTCATTAAGCGACAACTATAAAAACAGAAAACGAACAAGTAGGATAAATTATGAAAATAAATTTATCTACTTTGGCCTGTAGGTTAATGTTTCAATAATTTAAAGTAACATATCAATCAACTATCAGTTCTGTTTCCCAAAAAAAGTGCAATAACTTTTAAATGAACTAAATGAGTGAAACGTTTGGCGTAAATCAACCGAAACTAATTTAGGCTAAAATTTATAGTTCGTGTTACAGCTGTAATAGGCCTATTGATCAGATTGTAGTGGCATTGTAAATATCAAAAATTGAATTATGAAAATACAAACACTGCCGATGTAATCGTGTAGGCATTAAATTATAATGCGCAATATACAAAAACTGTTTTTTCATTTAGGCCGATATTACCCAATTCTTGTTTGGAAGTTGTCAATGTAAGCCTCTTCTGGTCGGATCTAATAATTATTAGGTGTAAGAAAACGTAAAATGTTACAGTAAAGTGTGAAATTTAGTTGAACGCGAAAATTATTGTCCGTTAAGGTAAGACGTGGAGGGGATTCTTTATTGGCAGCTCGAGGTTCTAGTAAGAGCGAGAGAGAGAAACGTATACGCTGAGACGCGTGTTGGAGAGAGATAGGTAGTCAATTGAAAATGGAAGGAGCGTAGCGGACCACGTGACTAGCCCATCCCAGCGCCTGTGAAAAGGGGTTGGACCAAAGATGCGCAGTAAATGTCCGGATTCGTCAGTGTTGGCGCACACCACGTGACGCAGTGTCGCGCCTCCAGTGAGTGATTGACAGTATAGCAGTTAGCAGTCGGCTTCTTGTACTCGTGCCGTGCGGCCAAAGTGGCGTCCAACTCGGAGCTCGTATACGTCATCCATCAAAACCATCATGGCATCGATAATTTGTGAAAGTGTGATGCATTTATACCGTACTATAAAGTGAAAACAAGGAATTGTGTATCAACGGCAAAACTAGCTTCGCTCGTAACGTGTCCGGTGGTTTTTTTTAACCAGTTCATGTATTGTGTTGTTTTTTTAAATTAAAAAAAAAAAATAGTTCTCGGTTTTTTTTAGTTTCGTGTTCCGTGTTTTTGTTGTCAAAGTTTAACAGGAAAACCAAGAGGAGAATCACTTTGTGTTCAGTGCTTGATGTTTTAGTTTTTTTTACTTTTTTTTTAACATAACCTAAAAATAAATATTTGTGTGTTTTATTGGAAAGCGTTACCAGAAAGCGGTGAATCCGCTTCTGGTAAACAAATTTGTAAAAATCCTCACAGAAAAGGTTCAAATGGCTCAACCCAGGGTGAGTGACAGTGCACGTGTCGTATCATGTTTACTAATTGTCAAAATGAAACATGGAGCTAGGGCGCCATATTGGTTCATCCGGACTACAACATTTTTCATTCTACGTGAATGTGCCCGGCCCGTACGGTATTAATAAATCATGCAGTGTTGCCCGGCCAAGCCCATTTCTGTTTGTGTTCTTGGGACTTGCAATTGATTTGTTATACTTGACTTGATACGGCCAAATTTATATAGGTTATCGTAGGCTTAATCTGCTTGTACTTTTAAAACGAATCAGGTTTCACCGGGCAAAGAGTGAATAGATTTGTGTTTGGTTTTATTCGGAATTATCGAAACTATAAATAGCAAATTTTCACCAAGAAAAATTAATCGTTTTGGATGTTAAAAAAATTAATGATTTATAGTTTTCGAACGTTTTGGGGGGGAACTAACGACCTTTTTACCTGGTCAGTGGAGAAGTAACGGGTAGGCATTTGTCCGTTTTCCAAGAAGGTTTTAAGGGTTATTATTGTTTGGTCCTACCCTGGTTTGTAAGACACATTGAAAGCTATTAACTAGAAGAATCCCTTTGTGATGGGCACGATTCTGTAAAGCAAATTTCTTTTTCAGTTTCGCAGCTGGACGCGAATAACTATTTCGGAAAGTGGCGCCCAACAGTAAAGTTAAAAATTAGTTAGAAACGCGCGAGAATTGTTTTAAAAATATTCGAAGTGAATATTTTAGTCGAATTTATCTTGTGTTATGAGCTGGAGAACAATTGTAGGCTAGTTAAAGGGTTTTAAATTCCTAAACTGTTTTTATATCCACTTTTCATACCTTTAATTTAATGGCCTACTATTACAGTTTAGGAAATTTTGTTTTTAAATAAGCAAATCCTTACTGTCTATTTCAAGCGTTTAATACTCTGTAACAAAGCCAAAAGTTAAATTAAAATTTCCAAAAAGTGGAAGCCCAGCATTTCAGTGCGGAAACGCGCGATAATCTGTTCACTAAATTTCAACATGAATATTTTAGTTCGATAAAAAATTATTTTGATTCCGTCTTGTATTTCGTAAACAGTAAACACGTTTTAGATTTTTTTCTCCGGAAATAATTTTTTAATTTCGTCCAAATCGTCCAATTACAGTCTGTTTGGGAGATAAATTTCCGTAAATATGTGTGTTTTTCGTCCAAATCGTCCAATTACAGTCTGTTTGGGAGATAAATTTCCGTAAATATGTGTGTTTTAGTCATTTTAAAAACGTCAAATTTCAATTTACAAACGCTGTCGAAATACAAATAAACTTGGAGCGATATATTTTAGAATTTCGTCCGATTAATATTGTAGTACGATGTAACTTTGAGTACGTCTTTGGATGATAAATTTCCGTAAATATTTGTCTTTTATAGTCATTTTAAAAACGTCAAATTTCAATTTACAAACGCTGTCGAAATACAAATAAACTTGGAGCGATATATTTTAGAATTTCGTCCGATTAATATTGTAGTACGATGTAACTTTGAGTACGTCTTTGGATGATAAATTTCCGTAAATATTTGTCTTTTATAGTCATTTTAAAAACGTCAAATTTCAATTTACAAACGCTGTCGAAATACAAATAAACTTGGAGCGATATATTTCAGAATTTCGTCCGATTAATATTGTAGTACGATGTAACTTTGAGTACGTCTTTGGATGATAAATTTCCGTAAATATTTGTCTTTTATAGTCATTTTAAAAACGTCAAATTTCAATTTACAAACGCTGTCGAAATACAAATAAACTTGGAGCGATATATTTCAGAATTTCGTCCGATTAATATTGTAGTACGATGTAACTTTGAGTACGTCTTTGGATATTTTATAAGCAAATGGTAAGAGCGTTTTTTTTAAATCTAGTTTTTTAAAGTAACTTATGAAATTTTTAATTACAATCCGTTTTGAGGGTAAATTTCAATAAACGCGCATTGTAGTTTTTTTAAAACGTCAACATTGTCAAGCTTCCGAAAGTCTAAGCTCAAACACTACAAATTAAAGCGGTTAGATTTTTTTTCTAAATTTTAAATCTGGAATATTTTAATTCGATTTAAAATTATTTTAATTTTGTCCTATTTACAATTATTTTAATTTTGTACCAAGACGTATAGAAACAGTATCGTAGTAAACGCATTTTAAATTCTTAATTTTAACTTAAATAGTTTACTAATAATTAACAACTATTCTTTATTTAATAAATACCCGTTTAAAACGGTCGCTTTTTAGTTTGAAATATTTGACCGGTGCCGTTAGGAGACTTAAATTTCCCCCATTTTTTTATAAAAAGTTACCCGAGATGTATTAATTTACGGTTTTTTTTCCGTTACACCATAAACGTAACAGATTTTTATTGCGTATGTTCCTAATATCGATTCCTATTTACCAATACAGATACAGAAGCGTATAGTTCCGGTTACTTAATACCTGTACCATACCTGTAGGCATAACGTGGTTATTTGTACAGGTGAACTGCTGCTATTTGCCGTATCGACACTTGGGAACAGCTGTTTCTACAGTTTACAGGCCAGACTGAAATGCGCTAATTTATTTGGATTCTTTATGGGACCGCGACGCCTTTGTTTCGACTTGGGGAGGGACAATGCCGCCGTAATTAACAAGGGATTGCAATTAGACTGATCTCGGTTATTGTAAATCGGAAACAATTCTTACACGTTTGCGGTTTCGAAGTTACAGTTTCGACGCAAACCGATGGTTTTTCAAAGAATATTTTTTTTACAAGGCCTATAATTGTCTCAGTTTACAAATTTAGCATAAATATTTCAGTAGAGCCCAATAAATTCTTGCACAGTCGTATTTAATTCGAGTTTGTGCAGAAATTTAACCCTAAAGTTTATATTCTTTATTTCATTGTTTTCTAAATTTATTAACATATACAACTTACAACCAAACGCTTTATTTTCAGTACAATTAACCTCAAATTATTTAGCCATTAGAAATGCGCGATAAAAACATTTAAGCAGCTGATTTTATTAATATTTTGCGTATTAACCGATCAGGTGTTTCTACATTTCCGTATTAACACAATAGTTCTATAATATTTTATAACCTAAAAACTATTACGGTATTTCCAATTCGCTAGTTGGTAATCGGAATTAAAATGAATATTTTAAACAAAATTCTAAAACGATTCTGTAAAAGTCACGGCTTGATACTTCAGTAATGTTTATCAAACGGAATTACTTTTTATTACCCATAATGCAGCGCCAATGGGTGCAAAAAATTAAGACATTTAAGCAGCTGATTTTATTGTTAATATTTTGCGTATTAACCGACCAGCTGTTTTTATATTTCCTTATTAATATAATAGGTGTATGACATTTAAGCAGCTGATTTTATTAATATTTTGCGTATTAACCGATCAGCTGTTTTTATATTTCCTTATCAATAGAATATGTCTAATATTTTATAACCAAAAATCTACTACGGAGAATATTTTTTTACAATTTTTTAGTAATTGTACCGTTAGTAAAGAGATAATAGGAATTAGAATGAACAATATTTAAAACAAATTTCTGAAATAATTCTGTAAAAATCACGGCTGTATACTTATTCAGTTAATGCCTATCAAACAGGATTATTTTTATTACCCATAGCCTAATGCAGCAATGGATAAGGAATAAAAACATTTAAGCGGCTGATTTTATTAATATTTTGCGTATTAACCGATCAGCTGTTTCTACATTTCCTTATCAATAGAATAGATCCATAATATTTTACAACCTAAAAACTTATCACTGAGAATATTTCCAATTTTTTTTGGTAATTGTATCGCTATTAAAACAAAATTAAAACAATATTTAAATATTTAAAACAAAACTCTAAAATTCTGTAAAAATCACAGCTGTATACTTATTCGATAATGTTTATCAAACATAATTATTTTTATTACCCATAATGCAGCGCCAATGAAAACACTCGAGCGGAGATAAATTGAGATTTATTACGGCCTATTCGACCATTGAAACGGGCCCGAGTTGTATTGATGGAACTGTTCTTATTACCCGCGCGGACGGAAAAAACGCACCGCGCGTACGTTATCCGATTAATTAGCCCGCTAATAAATCAGCAGTAATTAAACATATCTGCGTAACAGTGTTAAAAGTCGACTTCCGGTTTTTGTGCAATTACCGCGGATAGTGATGGTTTTTTGCGCCCGCCGTGACGAATTTATGAACGTTTTTGTAAACATATCGGAACAATACGTTGTAAATTCTGTGTACGTAGTAAATTCGGCTAATTTAAAAATTTTAATCGTTTACCGCGTCGTATATTTTAATTTTTAAATAGGTCACAAATATTTATGAACGTATTTAGACAATATGTTTTGTAGGCCTAGGCGATATTTATAATTGTTTTGTCGCGTGAGAGCTTTTTACTGTATATTCGCGGATAAATTTAATTGAACGTATATATCTAATACAGTATGCGTCGTTTTATTTTTAAAATTTAATATAAGCCAAAAAAATGACACATTCTCGAATCAATCGTTTGTCTTGGACTCGTGTGCCAAGCGTTTTGTTATTCACATCGCGTCTGCTGAAAGAATATTGAAGACGGTTAGGAAACAAGGTTAAACATTGAAGGGCTGTAACTGGGGGAGGGGGTGATGCCCCTTCGGTAAAGTGCAAATCGGAATGGTATTACCCAGACTTTGTATTCACAGAGACGGGTTTTTGATGTGCATTTTGCTAGACACCGCAGATTCTCTAAACCAATTTTCTTTGAAACAGACTTTTACCGGGTGTGCGACGACTTTTAAAACGATACTAAAGTGGAGCGGGAAATCAAAATGGCGTCCTCGCTTTGCGTTCAGTTCAGTGTAAGTTTGTAGTCTGTAAGTTGTTTTCTGTTAGAAACGGGCGGTGTTATTTGAACAATTTTTGAGCTAGTTCTCCGAACTCGCTCGGTAACGCGGTTCGATCCCGGGGAGGGAAGGCGGTAATAATAGTATGGTTTTTGGTTAAGTTTTTAGTGCTAGAAATGTGTTTATTGATTTGAACTGCCTAGGCAGGTTTTAAAATCAGCGAATAGTTATACAGTTTTTAGTAAGTAGGATTATGAACTTAGTGATAGCGATTTGTTTGATTTCAAAATAGGCCTAGTTATTAGAAATGGGCACAAAAGTAAGAATAATTGCAGAATAGGGTAACTTATAAATTACAGTCTAACCTATAAGATATTAGTTTTATTATTTTAAAAATAATGTTTTCGGAGAAATTGGTTTAATAATTTTAACACATATTAAATTACTTCAAAATTAATTATGTAAAAAATTGCTGAAATTTTTAGTTGTGAATTTTGAACGTAAAAATAGTACACAATTTTTTTTAAACTCTTCCTTTTTTTAATGGATTTATCAAAAATTTCTTTAAGAAACCAGGTAACAATTTTTGGTTGTTTAAAGCAGAAAAATTAAAATTTTAACCGATTTAGCGCTTCCGTTTGTGTTAATTCTGTAAAAAGAAAATTGGGTAAAAATTCCATAACTATGGGTTAATTAGAACAAAAATATAATCAGTCTTAAATATAAATTTTTTAAATTTTGTACAATGTTTTCGTATTTTTGAAATGTTCAGCAAGTCTGGGCCACCACGGAAGTAAGCTTTAATTTATGAACACCTAGTGCTTTTAATATAGCGTTATTTTAAATTTTAAAAAACGCAAATAAATATTTACAATTTCAGTTGTGCGTTATACAAAGACATAATTTTTAATAAAATATTCTTTCATTAGAGAGAAAGAACAGTTGATTAGAAGTGCACCAAAAATATTCAATTTAATTGAATTTGATAAAAATGTTCAGTTCAAATCGAGTTTAACTTTATAAAATATCTCGGCTGTTGTTTTTCTAGTAGCGTAGAAATATTTTAACTTGAATTTTACAAAATTTTACTATTTTAATTATAATCTTTCATGTTTTATTTCATTTATAGTATCTTTTATCTCTTTTGATTGTAAATTATTTATCTGCGAATCGTACTTTTTGTAATACAGATTAAATAGTGTATAGCTATAATGTAAGCCTTTACTAGAGGCCTGTATGGTTTATAAAGTTATAAAGTAATTTTTTATTAGATTAAAACTTTTTCCCCTTTAGTATTGCTACTAAAATCGAAAAAAAATATTTTGCCTCCCAAATTAAAATTGTTTATAAGAATATTATGTTTAGTATTTATTTAGCCTAATGTTAGTTTTAAACCAAAATTATTTTTTTGTTTTTTTTTAAACTCTTTAGCCTGGTAAGTTATGCTTTTATTTTAGGTATTACTGAGCCTCTTTTAAGAAAGTAGTTTCTATTTAAAATTTTTAAAAAATTACAAAAATACACGAATTTGTCGCTAAGATGTAACAAAAATTTGAACAATTTTTGGCCAATTAGCACGTACTTCACGCTCATTAAAACACTCGGTAATGAGTTATCACTTACCCGTAATAGGCCTATAAAGGGTTCTCTAAATAATATATATTTGTAAATTTTGTTAGGATATTGAATAAAATTAAATATTAACCTTTTTTTAAAACTCGAATGTTTCGGTTTAATCATGCGCAGTACAAAAAAAAATTTAACAGCTTTTACGTTTTTATTTACCATAAACGCGCTCTCACCAAAAGATAGTGTTTTTTTACAGACAGTCGCCCAAATCCAGACTTTGTAAAGTTTTTCCCGTATTTAGGTTTAGAAACAAACGTACGCTGTTCATAGCGTAAGGAATTAAGATTTTAGTTTTGTAATGTTGGCAGCACGAAAACCGTTGCGTAAAACGATAACAATTAATTTGTCAAAACAACTGAGCAAACACGCGCATGTCCGTTAGAGCATGGAATTTTTTGACGTTCAATTGTTTCGTTTAACAAATTTAATTCGTTTTTTGACGTTTGATTAACTCGTCCTATGGTAATGTGTTTAATAGTTAATAGTGATTAATTTAGTGCAGCGATTTGAAAACGGTTTGTTGTGAAAATATTAGACTAAGGTTTTTTTTAAATTAACTTTCACCAAAAGTAATTGATACCGAAATTAGTAGTTTTAATGAAATAAGTAATTCAAATAAAAACATAGCGTACGCGATCAGCGTTTGTCCTTTTTTGAAAAGTTTCAGTTTGCATTTTCAAAACATTGACAGTTTTAGAAAAACTGGGCTTGTCTCGATACGCGTCGCAAAATTAAGATAGGATTGGCAACAATAAATGTAGGTACAATACTGTCCTAGTGTCTTTAAATAAAAACATTAAGGTCAAAATTTTAATGACTGTTTTAAGAAGTTAGTTCCGAGGTTTTATTGTAGATTTTTTTTTGTCCAGAACCAAAATTATTTTGTAGAAAAAACTACCTAAATTTTGAAAGTTACATTTGAGCTAAATTTGATAAAAATGGAACTGCGCCTCCTAAGATCCTAAGTTGGTTAACTTAAGATCTGCGTTGTTAGGCCTACTTTGTTTTTGAAAATAGGAATAGAAATGTTGAATTTGGTTTTTACTTTAAATGGCCTATTAGTATTGTACATAGTTTAACTCTATTTTTATAGGGAAAACACTTAAAATATTGCACAAGTCATAATAGAACCTAAATACAGATCAAATAAGCAACAAACATATTTTCATCAAATACCTAACCAATTTGTGTTATTGGGTTTTCATTGTATTATTTTTTTGAGGTTATGTTTATTTTTATTATTCAAAGGCGCAAAATGTTCTCGTAATTTTACATTTAAAAGAGCATTTCTTGTGATAAACACAAGGTTATGTAATGAAAGATTGTTTATAAATAATGTTTGTCGTATTTTTCTGTTTGACATTAATCTCAGATAATGATTTTTTCCTCCACATTTCTAAAATATTTTAGTTTTTCTTGAATATCTAACTTCTTTTTGCTTATTTCTTAAGCTACCGTGTTACAAAATGGTGTCAGATGAAAAACCCACATAACGCACAGGCTCCAACAAAGTAGCGCTGGATTTAAAAACTAAATAACCTTGAATTCTTCGGCCCTATTACTGTATTTACATTTTACAGGAACGAAACGATCCCACAAAAGACGAGACGTAAGCCAGTCACCTGAGTTTGTCTTGGGGCTGTTATCTGGCTAAAAGTCAACAGAGGTCAGGAGCCTATCTGGTTAGGCCTAATTATTTTATGGCACCCAATAAACAGCCGACTGGTAGCTCTATCTGTTATATACGACACTTGTCTATGAATGATTCCCGCTATGAAGGATCGGGCTATCTGGACGTCTGTCCTCAAACACACAAACATACAAAGACGGATCGCAGCGGTGTACAAACATTGTTCGGAAGTGTTGAGGGGTGTCCCAGTAATGTCCGCCGATTTTTCAGAAATTCAGCCTCCGTCCGTCAACACTGAACTTTTAAAACAGAAACACTAAGTAGGTAGGCAGGTGTGTAATAGTATACAAAAAAAAATAATTTAGGCTAGTAATATTTACTTTAAAATGGGCATTGCCACATTATAAGTCACTCTAAGAAATCACAAATAATCTAATTGGCAATTAGATTTAGGCTTAACTCTCCAGTACCTCCTGAGCATTCTGAGAGCAGCGTTCACGTTTTGTGAAGCCTGTGTTTGTTTGTTCTTCAACAGTTTCAATCTTGAGGTAGCTGTGGATGTTATCAAATGGAGAGCCAACATCTCAAAGTAGCCAAATTGGCTATTTGATTTCTTTGTGTATATCTCTTTGTGTCCTTAGGAAATGCTTGTATAACAGTACTTTGTTCTATAAATCTCATTTAGACTGCACCTGTAGAAGCCATTCTTTTTCGAATCAGTTCGCTTTTTCGTTATACCGAAATTGTTTAACTTCAAGGACGTCTCTAATGTCTAAGGGAGGCAGTCTAGTAAAATGAGCGGTTACAAACACATAATATATATTGTTTTACATTCCTTCTTTTGAAGTTAATGCTTTCATCTTCTGGCTTAATTTGAATTTGTTCTTTTATTAAGTTTCCGTTTGCTTTATCCTCTGGCCTTATCTGAGTTTTCCATTTATCTTCTCCGCTATCTTTTTCTGTTGACCAGTTTTCGTGATAAATTCAAAACTGTAATTCCATCTTTACAAAACTGTAGCTCATTTTCTATACATTATCATCAAATTATATAACTTTCCAGGTGATCTTTGTTGTTTTTTCCAAATTAACATGTATATATTTACATCGACTCGTGGTAAGTGTATATAAATAGTAACAGTGGAAGATCAGTTATTTTATATTAATAACGATCAGCTGATAGGCTATAATAAGTTTTAGGTTATGTTGTTAAAAATTATCTATGGTAGTTATAGTAAAAGATCAGTTGTTTTATATTAATTCGTAACGATCAGTTGATTTCATTGAACAGCTGATAATGTTTCATCGGCTATAATAAGTTTTAGGTTATGTTGTTAAAAACTAGCTATGTTAATTTGTCGTGTTTTTAAAGAAATTATCGTAATTAATACAAAAAGGAAGAGAAAACATGATACGGATTTTTATTTTTGGTTCGGTAACAGAAATTATTTTATAAATATTTTACGAAATGATTGTATTAATACTAAAACAACTGCTACAATCATATTAGATTATTGTATTATCACGTTGTATTTTAAAGTAATAATTACCTTAATATGTATCATAATATTCTTCCGTGCAGTTCTGCGGAGATACTCCAAGTTGATTAAAGCTTTCTACTTTTAAGAATAAGTAGCTCTCAGTCTTAAAAAAATATACCAAAACTTAACATATTTAAAGAAATTTGTTAGACATTAATGGACAAATATCAACTTGATATAGGCATAGAGTTAATCAATTAAAAAAAAAAATAAATCACAAAATTTTGAATCACCACAAAGTTTACAAATCATTTGTATATATAAAACAACACACGACGTTTAGACTGTGTGGATCCACTGTTGTTCTCAAGTGCCTAACTTAAAAGCCTAAATATGCAACTAGAACATAAGCCTGGATGCTGAAGGCTTTTGTTAAAATTTTAACAACTGAGAACAAAACAAGACAGATCTTGGAGTGATCAAAACAGCAATAAAACTATAAAATAGAAATAGAAAAATAAATATATAAATAGCATTGTAAGGCTTAGGCTGCATGTGATCAAGAAACCACAAGCAACCAAGAAAACATAACTTAGTCTGTTTTCATTTTATTTTCTGGGTGACTTATGGTTTCCTGGTTACATATAGGCTGTTCTGACCACTAAGATCTTCCCAAGTTTTCAAGTATTTTAGCATAGGCCTAGGCATCTATGCAAGTTCTTGTTGCATGTTTAGGTTTTCAGTTAGGCACTAGAGAACGAGAATGGGCCCATACTCTCGAAATGTCGCCTTATATTTGACAGCTCTCGTGTGGCGTTTTCTTGGTTACTTATGTTTTCCTGCTCACATATAGGCTATTCTGACTACTCGGAGATCTTCCCAAGTGTTTAAGTATTTTAGCATAGGCCTAGGCATCTATGCAAGTTCTTGTTGCATGTTTAGGTTTTCAGTTAGGCACTAGAGAACGAGAATGGGCCCATACTCTCGAAATGTCGCCTTATATTTGACAGCTCTCGTGTGGCGTTTTCTTGGTTACTTATGTTTTCCTGCTCACATATAGGCTATTCTGACTACTCGGAGATCTTCCCAAGTGTTTAAGTATTTTAGCATAGGCCTAGGCATCTATGCAAGTTCTTGTTGCATGTTTAGGTTTTCAGTTAGGCACTAGAGAACGAGAATGGGCCCATACTCTCGAAATGTCGCCTTATATTTGACAGCTCTCGTGTGGCGTTTTCTTGGTGACTTATATTTTCCTGCTCACATATAGGCTGTTCTGACTACTCAGAGATCTTCCTAAGTTTTTAAGTATTTTAGCATAGGCCTAGGCATCTATGCAAGTTCTTGTTGAATGTTTAGGTTTTCAGTTAAGCACTAGAGAACGAGAATTGGTCCATACTCTCGCCTTATATTTGACAGCTCTCGTGTGGCGTTTTCTTAGTGACTTATGTTTTCCTGATCACATGCAAGCATTAGTTTTATTTTTGCTTTGGACACTCAGGGATTCTTTGAGTGTTTTTTTTAATAGTTTTTAAGTAACATAGGCATTTGGGATTGTGTTCTGTTTGAATGTTTAGGTTTTTATGTTAGGCACTTGAGAAGGAGAGTTGGATCAGTATTATCGAAACTTTGTGTATTGTTTTATAATCACAAATGGTGGCAAATGTCAGAATAAATTATAACCCAGTAATAACTTAAAAGCGGTTTTACCATACTTGACAGTTTTGTTATTTACACGGTTCTGTGGCCAACATCACCCGTTTTTTTTGTAGATTTTATAATCACTTGTGCCCAGGCTTGTACAAGTTTAAAGGCTAAAGTTGGAAATGATTTACAGCCTGTAATTGAGGAGTGCGAAGGGAAAAGTTGCTGTCAATAGTCAGTCCCAATGAATGTAGTAAAGTTGTGAGGATTGACTGGACAAAGTTGTAAAACGTTTTACAGGTAGGCCAGGTTCTGTTAACTGCCGCGGTACAAGATAGCTTCACCATTCCTACAACCTATTCAAAACCCTTCAGCAATGGTTACAATATAAAGTGTAACTTGCTTACCTACAAAGTGTTAGGTTAGGTGCTTTACTTAAAGAGACTGCAAACAGTATAACTTTCGCGTGTATAATTTGTAATATTTAAAGTGGCGGTATCTCAAAATATTCAGCGAATCAATCGGATATAAATTCTCCAGATCTGCTAATTAAGTGGGCCCAGATATTTCCGGTTTTTAATATAATCGAAATGCCAATATTACAGTTAGTATTTAGGGTCTATTTGGTTTTTTGTTAGAGTAAGCCCTGCTTTCCCGTATTCAGTTATTTTTATTGACATTATTGTCAGTAAAATAGCTTTACTTTACTATCTTTAATAGCTTTACTTTTGAGTTTCGAATATTTATATATAGCAGTGTTGTTGCATTAAAATAATAGTATTTGTGCAAGTTTTCTGTGTAGAGAACGTTTGTAACAAAAGAAGCCTTAGAATTTTAGGTTAAAATTTTTTTTAAATTAGGCCATAACGTTTGAACTTTTAATATTAAGTTAAATAACGTATTTTTATGAGAAGTTTATCAGATTTTCTTTCTATGCTGGTATTGTTTTAAAAATGTATTCTTCCATTTTAAAAAGTTCCCAGCACTTTTTAAAGTTTTAAAAAATGCTCTGATTTTAAGAATCGATATTAGGTAATTTTCGATTTTGACAGTTGCCCAGAATAACATAGGGCCTACTGCCAAAACATTGAACTGAATATCTACAAATCGTGTAAATTACCCATTTCCGGCAAGATTTATTTTTCTGCATTATCAGACGTTTATTGGAAAATTCAAGAAGGCATTGGATTAATATCTACAGATAAAACGTATTTTGATTGATTTAGTAAGCCACCTTGATATGTTGAGGACTTAGCAAATCAAAATTGTTTCGTTTATCTGATAAAACAAACAAAGAGTTATCGAGACAAGTTCGAAACATTGTAATGTTCACTTCTGAAATTACGTTATCGTTTAAATGTTCACCTACACTGTAAGAAATGTTTTGTAACAAACAATAATAAACAGTAACAATCTATCTAAGTCCTTTAAGCCTTGATTTATTTGTCGACTTTGTGTGCATTTAACAAAGTTTACTCCTTAATTATTATTTTTACTTCCTGACTATAATAGGGTAGGCCTAACCAATAACGAAAGAAATATCCAGTAGCTTTTAATAAAATCGATCGAGTCCGAATAATTGTTTTTGTACTCCAATAATTTAGGAGCTGTCTTTTTAAACTAGGCTTACTTTAAGGTACAAACGGTATGACCGATTTTGTTAAATTTAATAAGTTTTGTATAGTATTTTGGTACTTTTCAAGATACCTGCCTTAAAGAAAAAAATAGTATTTTTATACTTTTCAAGATATCTGCCATAAAGAAAGAAAAATAGTATTTTGGTACTTTTCAAGATATCTGCCATAAAGAAAGAAAAATAGTATTTTTGTACTTTTCAAGATATCTGCCATAAAGAAAGAAAATAGTATTTTGGTACTTTTCAAGATATCTGCCATAAATAAAGAAAAATAGTATTATGGTACGTTTCAAGACATCTACCATAAAGAAAGAAAAATGGTATTTTGTGTACTTTTCAAGATATCTACTATAAAGAAAGAAAAATAGTATTATGGTACTTTTCAAGATATCTACTATAAAGAAAGAAAAATAGTATTATGGTACTTTTCAAGATATCTACTATAAAGAAAGAAAAATAGTATTATGGTACTTTTCAAGATATCTACTATAAAGAAAGAAAAATAGTATTTTGGTACTTTTCAAGATAATCTGCCATAAAGAAAGAAAAATAGTATTATGGTACTTTTCAAGATATCTACTATAAAGAAAGAAAAATAGTATTATGGTACTTTTCAAGATATCTACTATAAAGAAAGAAAAATAGTATTACGGTACTTTTCAAGATATCTGCCATAAATAAAGAAAAATAGTATTACGGTACGTTTCAAGATATCTGCCATAAAGAAAAATAGTATTTTTTGTATTTTTCAAGATATCTGCCAAAAAGAAAGAAAATAATATTTTGGTACTTTTCAAGATATCTGCCATAAAGAAAGAAAAATAGTATTACGGTACTTTTCAAGATATCTACCATAAAGAAAAATAGTATTTTTTGTATTTTTCAAGATATCTGCCAAAAAGAAAGAAAATAGTATTTTGGTACTTTTCAAGATATCTGCCATAAATAAAGAAAAATAGTATTATGGTACTTTCCAAGATATCTGCCATAAAATCTTTCTTAGTTGTAACCCTCAAATTCAGTAACAGAATCAAAAACTCAGACAATCAGAGGCAGAGACTATATTGTAAAGAATTAATATTATAGAGTATTATGGAATATTATGGAGTGTTTGCCTGTAGGCCTACTGTAAACATTTTATTGCTTAATGATGGAAAATGCATGTATTATTACTGTTTATTCGGTCTTTGCTATCTTTTGTGTATAAAGCAAAATAAGACTTATCGAGAGTATGGTGCCTAAGTTAATACCAAAACATGCAAATAGAACATAAGCAATACAACATGCCGAAGCTTATGTTCACATATTTTAAGTACTTAGAAAAACACTGAGGGGTGATCATCGAGTGGTCAAACCATAAATAAAAATATTTGTTGGTTAGTTGAGATTTCTTGATCACATTTACTGTCTTTTCTTAGTTTTATTCGTGGTTTGACCACTCATGGTTCTGCCCTGATGTTGTTTTTAAGATATATACATATACATCTCTCTCTCTCTCTCTCTCTCTCTCTCTCTCTCTCTCTCTCTCTCTCTCTCTCTCTCTCTCTCTCTCTCTCTCTCTCTCTCTCTCTCTCTCTCTCTCTCTCTCTCTCTCTCTCTCTCTCTCTCTCTCTCTCTCTCTCTCTCTCTCTCTCTCTCTCTCTCTCTCTCTCTATATATATATATATATATATATATATATATATATATATATATAATTACTATGTTCAGTATAATAATCTTCCTTCCCTAGCGTCGTCAGTTCAACATTATTTGACGCGTTTCGGAGAACCTCCATTTTCAAAAAACTATAGGCCCTATCTATACTTATGGTTATAGATACTATCTATACTCAAGGAGTATAGATATAGTTTTGAAGATGGGAGGTTCTCCGAAACGCGTCAACGAATGTAGAATTGACGAAGCTAGGGAAGGTAGATTATTATACTGAACATAGTGACAATAGTCATAGCAGAAAAAAGAATATATATTATTGTTAACTAGTTTTAGTCCATATATCTATATCTGTTATTATATTTTGTTTTATTTATTTCTTTTTGATATTATAGTATGTTGTTTTTTTCTATTAAACTTAAATTTTTATTATTATTATTTTTTATTCTTTCTTTTATATTTTCATTTTGAGTATCGGCGATGATAACCCCATCGGTTTTTCGCCGGAAAAAAAGGTGTCCTGATTAATTGTTCTTTGTATTGCTGCTTATGTTCTAGTTGCATGTTTAGTTTTTAATTTGATCATTTGAGAAAAGTCGATCCATGCTCTCGAAACGACTGTACAAATAACATGCATTTCGACTTTCTCTGTATCAACTCTCGCACTTTTCACAAAGTGGTAGAACTGAACATAACGTGCACAGTGTCGTTTCTTTAACGATTTCAATAAATGTAGAACAAATATGGTACAAAATTGATGTTTTTATGGGATTACAACGATGTTAAGGACTCGATATCAAATTCTCATTTCTGTAAAACATGTCGTGCAGATCAAATATTTGGGTCACTGATTTGACTTGCGAATATTTATAGGTTCCATGACTAAACTCGAAAAAACGATTTTGAGAAATTATGCATATTTTCGGTTTGTTATGAATATCCCCAAAGATTTTGGGTATTTAAGCTAAACTTGTTCGAAAAAGGTAGTAAACTAAACATTTTGAAAAAAATAAATAGCAGCTTGTTTTTTTCAGTGATGTGCACGTACACATGAAATGGAAAAGAACTTCTTTCGAACCTCGAAGACATTCTAAATAATTAGCATAATTTCTTATAAGGGAGAGTATAATCTGCGCAATAAAACTTATCGGTAACTGTCTAAGAACTACTGCATCTGTTGATGGAAAAAGGGGCAAATACTTTCATTCCATCGGTTTCAACGGCGCCACGGGGAATACCTGTCAATCTGGAAACAGTGCATTTACCCGAGTATAAGCGTGTACGCACGCACAAGTCGGCACGATACACGTCCGCGTATAAAAATGCCCGGCCGGTAACTAACCCGTTTACAATAGTTACGGCAACGCAATTATAGCGACAACGATAGTAACAAGAAAATGATTAATCTAATTATACTCGACGATAATAAGGATAAATAAGAAAGGTTACGGGTACAGCTCGGCACGTTACGAAATTCTGTATTACAACCGGTTTTGTTAATGCGGATTTGTTCGGCTTTTAGGCGGTGCGGTTTGTAGGCAAATATTTGCGGAATATAAGAAAATTGTTCTTGTCGTCGTCCAGATACTTAGGACTTTACTATTTTTTTTTACTTTATTACAATAGAAAGTAATACTCAGAACAAAAAAAACGAATGTTTCTTTTGGTGGCTACATTAAAAAATATCGAAACTATATTTATGAAGTAATAAGATATGATTAATATGATATCATATTAATATTAATATCATATTAATATATAGCAGCCGATTCTGATATTTTTCGGAAGACGCAATATTTTTTTTAGGTACAAATTTTAGACTCTGAATTGAATTGAATGTGAAAAAGGTTGTGCAGTGTTGTGCATTTATTTCTTCACATTGTCGAAGTGTATACAATGTCGTAGTTTAAAAACTAGGTTAGGCCTAATTAGGTCATGATTTTATCAGATTTGTGCTGCATTTGTTACAAATTAAATAATAGGCTTGGTGTTTTTATTCGACAAATTAATTTTGTTTTAAATTAGTTGCAAAGGAATTCCCGACATTGTTGGTTATGTCAGATGAAAAACAAAATTGTTTTAAAAACGTCAATGTAACCTGTAGTGACAGTAATTTTTTAATTTCATAGGCCTACTAAATTTCAGATATCCAAATTGTTAAAAAAACATTAATTTTCATTAATTTAAACCAAAACTGCAAAGAAATCAAATTGAACTGCAGAAATACTCGCAGAAAAAAGAAATGATAGCCTCCATAATTTTTTTTGAATTCTATGAGATATTTTAATCTCTTTGGATTGATATAGATTTGTTGTGCACAGGTGATTAATTGTTGCAAAACGTTTTGTGCAGTTCTGAGTAGTTTTAGTGTCATGAATAGTTTTAATACTAAGAATATTTTAATTAAGAATCTGATTGTAAGTATTGTTTTAATTAGCTGTACAGTATTTAATATGTTTAATCAAAGTTACAGTTGGCTATTATATTTACAGGCAAAACACGCCCTTAAAAGTGACAAAAATTGTAGGCTATTAGTAGGCCTAGGCCTAAGTATTTTTGTATTCTATTATGCACTTTATTATTTCCAAATTCACTGTCATTTTGTACCCTGATTTGTCACAAAATATAATGACGATATTATATGTAAATGTTAGGTTATGTCGTTTTAATATCAGTTCTACTTAATGTTAGCCTAGACTTACTTAATCATTCAGAAAGCAAGATACATAACCTAACAATTCGAATGTAACCGTGATGCAGTATTCGCAAGTAATTGCAATCAAAGTGCTTGCGAGTTGGAATAAATAATTGCGTTTAAAATAAAATGGTAACAAATGATGATCTTGTTGTTGCTATTTCTTTTCCTATCGCCTTGGGAAATGGATTAAACATTCTCTAAGTTAGTGTTAACAGTCGCCGTTGAATGATGAAGGCGCTAGTGTCTATGCACTAATTGTTTTGCTAATTCGTTATCCAGTTCTATTAATCTTGCAGGCGTTTTTACTGTCTCCGTCTGCGTGTCAATCTAGTATTCTGCAGAAAAACAGCACTGACTTTTTCACTTGCAGTTTTAAATTTTGTTTAAACAGCGCTTCTTATAAGTTTTGTGAGTAGGCGTATATACGACTAAAATTTTTAAAAAACAGACTAAAAGCTATGGAATTTGCTATTCCGAGCTTAGCGGATCTATTTCACTAGGCCTTCGGCCTCGCTGCCTTTCAACTCTAATTAATGGCAATGAACATAACCTCACTTTTTTATTACTAGTTCGTTCTGATTTTTATCAGTACAGTAAATTAAATATTGAATCGAGTAATGCAATAGATCACTTGTACTTACATGTATTTAAAAAACAAATCTGTTCAGCTTTATTTGATTTATGATTCGGACAAAAGGTCCACAGGTCTAAAATTTACGCTATAGCCTACCCTATATAGCATCTTAAATAAATGTCCCTCACTTTCTGTTATATTCAGTAAACTAGTAGCCTACGTTTTTTAAATATTATATTTGTGCCAACCTGTTTTTAAAAATCCGGAAAAAATATTGTTACTTCAGGTTTTTAGTTGTAACGGTGCTTCTAGTTATGCTGTCATGACAGAAATTTATCTCTTGTTGAGTGCACACACTTTTGAAGTATCTACTTTAATTATTAAAAAAAATCCCAAGCCTTTGTTAAATTTTCGGTATCACATCCTTATACAAATAACGGAAAAGTTAAAATCTATTGAACGTTTTCGTTATCTGTTATTATTAGGCCTATAGGTTATAACTTGTATTACAGTGTTACCGAGTAAGTTTAATGATTTTAGGAAAACAATGGCATGTTTGGGGCCTTTAAGATTAAACGCAGAAACGTTTTGTGAGTTTCTCGCGATAGGGCTTACAGCATTATCCAGGTCAAAAGGTTTTAAAATAAAAATTAGCGTAAAATTCATAACTAGACTTTAAAAAAAAACAAATGTTTCTATATTTCTCGCACAAATATATCTGAATATTTATCAGAATATCCTAAAGCCTGTAATAAATTTGGTTTCGATTTTGGAAAATTAGGCTTATTGTCCTGAACCGGAGTTTTTGGAAGTAGCAGCGCACACTTTTTTGGTAAGCGCACGTAAGAACTGCATTTGCGCGAAATCGATCTGTATTGTTGGAAGTCGTTTTTAAAGAGATTTTTGACGAAAATGTGGTAAACTATATTTGGCCTACATGCTGGAAAAATTGGAGAAATATTTTTTACTAATTGATAATAATCGCGCACGCAGCTGTCTCGCTGACTTAATGGAAGGGAATTTCCGTAATGTAAGAGTTAACATTTTTTTTATAGCTTTCACCTTTTTTTTGAAAGATTTTTTGACGCCTTATTAATCGGCGTCAAAATGTGCGCGTCAGCACTTTGAATGTTCGAATTACATTGGCAATACAAAAACGAACACTGAATTGTACGCATTAGTTTATACAGGATTTTTACGTTAAGTTGGTACGAATGGTTTTTTCCGAAAAAGCACAGCTGTTCGATTTTAACTGTTCAAAATGATTTTGCTGGGCGACTAACTACTTCAAAAGCTGTTATCGAAATCAATTTTTGTATCAAGTTTCAGTCAATCTGACTAAACATTTTCCAATTTTTGAACACATAAGGACTGTACAGAAAATTTGTAACGCAAAAAAGTAAGATAATTTCTTATTTCGAGGTGGTAGATCCGGGTTTTATCATGATGGCGCTCCAATCCACTACAAATTCGTTAACAATTTGTGAAAGCTTTTTCTCCCTAAAACCTGTAACATCAAGTAGACTATCATAATTTTATATAACCGTTTAAGAGTGTTGTGGTTATATATTTTTGATATATATATATATATATTATTTATATATTTATTATATAAATATTTAATATAATAAATATAATATTATATAATTATATAGGCTATTAAATAATAAAAAAATATATTTATGTACTGTAGGCTTAAGTGTTTACTGATACACACACATGTAAGCTATTTCCTCAAATTCCGATAAATTTTGTATCAAAAATAGGACCTGGGTTATTGAAACTACGTATACAGGGTACCAGTGATCTCTCATCCGACATATTTTCCATTTTAAAGCTTTAATATAAAATAAGAACCGAGTTAATACCGGCAAAACAGTCTACAAACAAAATTCCAGGAACAGTACAGAGTGTCCCCGTGAGAGTGCAGCACAACGCAGGTATAGGTGACAAATAATTTTGTGTGTACCAAAACAGCTGATTGTTGAAAAAACCTTGTTAAAAGTAATATTTAAATTATTACTGTATCCAAGACGTAAATAAAAATTGACCGAATTAGTTGTGAAAGTAGATAATAATATAGGCCAATTTTAATGTGTAAATGTTATTAACTAAAGACTCTGCTGTTAGTAAACAGTAAATACTGCAGCCTATTTTAGAATTCAGTCATTAATTGTATGGGATACAGTTTTAAATACGAAAGTAGAACAAAGTAAGGCCTATTGTATTAAATAATCGAAATATAATTAATGGCGCTTATTTATTAACAGGTCATGCAAGTATTAAATATATAACGTCCATTTTAACAGAAGTTTGTACTAAAGAAGTATTAAGCCTACACGGTTTTGCAACGATTTTACTTAGGGAGATGATCTTAAAATACAAGTATTGAATTAAAGATTAGTGTATTATAATATTTTAATACTAGCCAATGGTATACTTTGAATTATTTTATTTGTATAATTCATGTTATTTTACGTTCAATTACGGTTAGTGATTTCATAAGACAATGCCCGAACCTCTATTTTTTTCATTTACCATCTAGGAAAGTTTTGTGATTGCCTAGTTCAACATATTTTCTTTTTTCCATTAACTGCGAATGGTCGTACGGGCCTGTAGTATAAGAATATTGCACGCAAACAATTCTACAGGTTTATACAGTAGCTCTTCAAAATTAAAATGCTATTAAAATTAATGCAGCATGAATTGATCGACCGAAAGCGACTACATGCATACGCTATGTGTTATAATGTAAAATACACGCATTTTGGATGCAATTGGTTTAGGATACATTCCGCTATGATAATTATAATCGATAACCGGCCGCCAGTTTTAAAGCTTTGTACCCGGTCATTAAGCTAGGTTATTAATGTCCGCGTGTTCAAGTGACATAGTGTCGATGACAAATTCAGCTAATATTTGGCCAGAGGTAGAATTTAATTTTATAATGTAGTAGATTAAATTTTGCGGTAGCAACGAGTCGAGTACCTTTGGAGCGGATTGGTTGGTCAGTTTATCCGGGAATGTCAATTTTGAAACTTGGTGCAGCAGGCCTAAACACTTGGAAGGTGTTGCTTTATAATTTTCATGCAGATTGAAATAAACATATCCGGAAATCGTATTAACTTGCCCACAAGTTCAAAACTGTAAGCTGCATTTTAAAGAGTGTCGTTCAGAACTGATCATAATAATGATCTTTTTAATCATTTCTTTCCATTTTTTAAAATTTTGAATTTTGCGGGCGAAAAACCTGAAAGATTATCATCGCCCAAAACAGGAACGTAAAGAGATTGTCAGTTATAAAATTACCCAATTCAAAATAAGAGAATTTTCCAAAGTTCAAAACAAAATGTCAAACAGCTCAAGCTTAAGGAAAAATTTGTAAAAGTAAAAAGATTAAGGTATTTTGAATAAAATAAAATAAATTATTGTAACGTGTAAACAATGAAATATGACAAGGATGTAAATAGTTCCTGAAAAAAAATAATATTAATTAAATTTTATAAAATATATTTAAGCGATACAAGAAATGTATTACTCGGTCAATGGCCGAAGCATTGTCTTTTAATTACCGATCATATTTTTAGTGTTTTTACTTTAGAAATAACATATCTTACAGGACTGCCATTTTAAAAAAATTGCTTTTTAAGGGGTCGTGACGGGGATGAGTATCTGTTAAAAGTGTCCGTTTGGACGTTTGGATTTACGATAGTATTATAGCCCTCGCAGTCACTGGAAGTACACCCCGTTTATTGTCACTGGAAGTACAACAGAATTTTTTTCCCGAATTTCCACCGGAAAATGAGCCATCTGAGCAACATCATGGTACGACCCAGATTCGGGACGTTGAAAAAAATGAACTCTAGTCTTTACTTCTAGATAATTTTTTGAGAGGTGCTTAAAAATTTTGTGTTCTTGGTACTATGCACAAGTTTGTTGTCCAGCAAAAACCCGCTAGTAAAACCGTCTGCCATTAAAAATCTTTTTTTTTAGTCATGTTTTTTATTTTTATTTTTTTTAATTTTAGGAAATATTGTTCCTTAGAATTAAAGTCTGCATTAGTATTAATCTGCATTACTAAAATAAATTGAAAAAAATGAACACAACGGCGGTCGAGGTTCAGTTTCAGTGGTTTGAAAATTGAAAACCTATATTCACATATAACCTCTTGACACTGATTGTGAAATTAAAATTTGAGTAAAGTGTAAAACAGATATTGTGCTGTTACCTTTTGTAAATTCGCTTCCATCACGCCAGCAGTTGCGTGCTGCAAATTCTTTTGTCTGTTGTCAGCATGCGCAACTGGAGGAAAAATCAGTCAGTTTTTTGTACACTTGTTTTGTTTGTCAAAATCTATCAAATATTTTCGCGTTAATGTTTTATGAATGACAGAAGTCAAATTTGACACGGCAATAAAAACTTGTCAAACAATTAAACATCGCGTGTTAATTTTAGGTAAACACGACTGTATGACGAGCGAGATATTCTGAAAATTTTTGAAATGCTGTCAGTACGTTTTGTTTACTTAAACAGGTTTTGCAATTTTTGTTTGTTCGTAGTTTTTAGTTGAACCCTGGCTGTCAGTTTAAATTTCTTAATTTTCGACGAATTTTTTGAATTTCGGAAAAAAAGTTTCACGGATATTTAGTTAAAATCAGAATTTTAAAACTATCTAAAAATAAAAGTCGCGAATTTTTTGAAGATTTAAAATTTCCGCCATTTTGAAAATTTTAAACACATTTCGCTTTTTTTCTCCGGCGAAAAATCTTTATGGTTACCGTGTCGCTATTTCACAGTTTAAAAAACAAGCATACGTAAAAAAATAAAAAATTAGTAACAAAATGAACATAATTCATTGTAAAACTGTAAAGTGACCTTACAACATTTACAGAAAAAATATAATAACATCTACTTTAAAACTGGAATTTCTTCGCTTGTTAAACGGAACTTGTCAACTATTACCAGAATCGATTTTTGTGGTAATTTTGAATCAAATCGTGATAAACACATTTTAACAATCCTCTCTTAGTTGTGTGGATGGGGTCTTACTATAATGGCCGCTCCAATAGATCCTTTAATAACACGGCTTTCACTAGTTTTAAAATACAAACTAATAATAAAGTATGCTATCAACATTAAAATGTAAAAATGAAATAATTATGGCGCTTTTGAAATTTGTTTAAAAACAGGTATTAATTGAGTAAATATTTTAGAACATCCAAGGCAGTAATTTTGTTTTGTATACAATTTTTTATTCGCAAATTTTAACGTTTTAAATTGAAATTAGTTAATATAATTTCTTTGTCAACCTAACCTGTTATAGGCGTACCAGCAATCTAGAATACGTTTCCTTACAACGAATATAAAACCGCACTGGATAGGATATGTTGGAAGGCATAAAAGAAGTGCGAGACGTTACCTGGGCGCACAAACAAGTCCGGCGTTTGACTAATTAACTTGCAAATTATCGGGTTCAACGTGAAACAGAAAATTGTACAACGCGAGAGCGTGGCCGCGTAGCGCGGTAGTTGAATATGAATGCTTAACTAACTATTGTCCTAACGACAGCCACTTGTAAACTCTCTATTGGTCATTCGCTTCTGGAATATGTTAAGTTTTCTGTTTCAACTTGCTGCCGGTACGTGTAGAGTAGCGTAACTATAGCGCCTAAACGGTAAGTCGGCAAAATTAAAAAGCGTTTTTCTAGCACCTAAGACGTATTGTAAAACTTATTAACAATATATTAAACCGTTTTGTAGTTACATTTCGGGTGGAAAATGGCGGATATGTGTAAGATTAAAAAGCATTTCGATTAGTTGATTTAATTCAGTTCATGGGGAATCGATTCGAATTAAAAGAAAATAAATATCGATTTTTAAGCGCGTATATTTTCACATTAATGAACAATAATTGTTCTATTGTTTACTCAGTATTTGCGCGGCGTTAACCTTGAAATGTAAGCGTTGTCATAGTGAATGTTCTGTGAAAACAGGTGTAACTTTCAGATAGATTATTTAATTGAAAAAATGTAATTAGAAATTTTAAAATCCGGCTTCGAGGTGTTTGTTGTCTGACCTTTTTCTGGCTGCTTATGTTAACATTTTCAGACCTCTACAAGCTATATTTGGCTGTATATCCCTCACGTACAGACACTTCCTTTTATTTATATAGAAGGTATTAGAAATAATATTGATTATAAATAATAAATAATAAACGAGATATAACAACATATATATGATCAATAATTGTAGTATAAATTCATAATATTATAAAACCTTCAACATAATAAAAATATATAATTAATAACACGAAGGACTGTGCTTTCATTAATACCTGGAAAATAATATTATGTGCGCGTTGTAATTATAGTAAAGAATCATACAAAGGAGTTGAAAATGTATTATTATGCTAATCGTTAAGTTAGGTGTATTATTTAAATAGTTGGTTATTATTAGCAATACCTGTACTTGCGCGATAAAAAAATCGAATAAGTAGGTTAAATTATCACATCTTATCTGTAATAAATGCAATAAAGTTTTATACTGTATATTTATGTAAAAACCGAAATAGATATAAGCCATGTGCGAAGAGAAGTAATACAAAATCTACAAGAAGGTTATGTTCGAAACACGGTAAAAATACTTACTAAAAATTAACTCGAAATAAAAAAAACATCGTCACGACTGTCCAGTGTTATGAATTATTTTGTACTATGTTCAGTATAATAATCTGCCTTTCCTAGCTTCGTCAATTCTTCTTTCGTTGACGCGTTTCGGAGACTTCAAAAACTATTTCTTTACTCTATAATTTCTATACTAGGGGTATAGAAATAGTTTTTGAAGATGGAGGTTTTCCGAAACGCGTCAACGAAAGAAGAATTGACGAAGCTAGGGAAAGCAGATTATTATAACTGAACATAGTTACAATAATCCTAGGAGAAAAGAAGAAGAATATAAAAAGAATTATTTTGTACTTTCAGACATGCTCGAAAGTTAAATTTGTATATTTTTAAATTTGTCAATTTTTCTTTAATGTCACATTTACAAAAGGAAAGAATGTATAACTAGGTGAAGCCAACGAACTTGAATTTTGTTTGAAGGAAACATACTTGGGGTTAGAACTTAATCTTCTGGTTCTAAGACGACGTCTTGCGGATTAATTTCGAATCACTTGTTCTGAGCAGAACACCTGTACACAATAGGGGTGCAATTAGTAATAAAATTTGCACAACTTATTCCTTTGCGATTAATTTAATTAGTTATGCTTTAAGTAATTGTATTTGAGTATGACGACATCTTGCGGATTTATTTCGAATCACTGGTTCTGAGCAGAGCCCCTGTACACAAGAGGGGTTCAATTAGTAATAAAATTTGCACAACTTTTTTACAGTTGTATATATTTTCAGTGTAATTTGCGATTAATTTAATTAGTTAAGCTTTAAGTAATTGTATTGAATACAGAAATACATTTAAACAGCGAAAAATATCGGTAAACTCTAGGCCAGACCATTCTGAATTAACGATTAAAATATCACACGGTTGCCGGACATTGGAGGGGAGGGTGTTTGGTCTGCCATACCAATCGATACATCGGCACATGACAAATTAGAGTAACCGTAAATTTACCGGTTGTCATAGAAACAGGTGGTATGAAAATATTTGTGTTTGTTTCAGTACGATGATGGGATACATCCATACATGGACACACCGCCCGGATCCATGTACGATCCGCACGCCGGCCACCGCCCCATCCAATCTATGACCCATCACTCGCCACATATAAACCATGCGGGGATGCACCAATTCCATCCTGCGGCGGCCAACCACGTCGCCTCCGCGGCCAACCACGTCATGGGCGCCGTTCCGGATGTCCACAAAAGGGATAAGGATTCCATTTATGGGTGAGTATTTAGAATAAAGAAAGGAAAGTGATCTAGTAGCGCACACAAAAAAAGAAAAAATCCCAGAAATTTTAGAGGTAATTAAGACGAGAAGTCTTGGAATTTTTCAAAGTCGCTGTATGAAATTTACGGGTCATAAATAATAGGAAATAATAAACCCAGCGATTCCCTTACTCCTAAACTTGTGTGTTGCGTTATTTTGTTTTCAATTCCTTACATTGAGTTTTGTTATCAAAATGTGTCGTCTACTTTAAGGGAATGAACTTCTTGGTGTTTTCTTATTATCTGTTTTCATTTAAATAACTATTCAGCTGAACATCTACGACCTATTAGTTTCGATTGTCAGTTAGACTGCAGCGGTTAGAACATTTCCAAATTTTTTACACATAAATTTCGATTAAAATAACCCGATAACAATCGTGAAACATGCAAACAATGCCCAGAAAACGGATAACATTCCAATATCATTTTTTGTTTGTTTAGATGACCTCAAAACCTTATGACTTTCTCTGTGGTGTTAAATATAAATGTACGATTGATGGTAATACTGTATCTTCTTCTGTGCATTTGGTTATTAGCAAGTTACTATCTTGCCTTAAAAAATGTTAAGCTATATTATTTTCTGTTATCAATCAAACTATATGTTTGACAGTTACAAGTTTGCCTTAAGGAATGTGAAGCTATATTATTCTCCGTTATCAGTCAAACCATATGTTTGACAGTTACAATTTTGCCTTAAAGAATGTGAAGCTGTATTATTCTTTGTTATCAATCAAACCATATGTTTGACAGTTACAATTTTGCCTTAAAGAATGTGAAGCTATATTATTCTCTGTTATAAATCGAACTATGCTTTTGCAAGTGAGTTTATCATGCATTAAGCCGAGTTGCGCGCGCCGAACTATATTTTCGCGCGGATTCCTCAGGCGCTGTCGGTTTCATTGCTTATTTAACGCGTTATATTCGTTACAGCGTGTTATTTATTTTGTCCGGGCGCCAGATATGCAAATAAAACGCACTCGCTTACACGTCCCGGCGACCGCGCTCAATTTCACATCCCGGAGACAAATTATTCACAGAACAAAGTCAGGTCACCACGTCCTTGTTCGCAAAGCGACCGTATCGAGCGGCCCAATCCGTGTGCGGTCGGTGTGGTATTCCCATCCAAGACACGAAGAATCACTGCCGAACCTATTGCGGCCACGGGTGCCGTTAATCACTTGACAACTTCTTTATTGTTCGTTTAGAGAGGTAGATTTTTGTCTGTACTAGATGATGTAAAGTTGAACGGTATGATCATATCGTACTTTCATAATTTTATGAGTACCAGATATTCACCTCATTCTCAAGGATTTGTTATTGTTTTCCTTACGTGCACAAGGGACTCTGTGATCGATTTGGTTAAAGCACCGGGCAGTCTGCTGCATCTCCTGAACTGCACACCTTAAGGTTTTTAGTTCTATAGGTCAATCACTTATAAAACAGCGTGCTAAGAACACCAGTGGGACAGAGATAAACAAAATGTGTGAGTGAGAGGTCGAGTCCCTACTCTTCCACCACAACTCCGTCCTTTTCCTTCACTATCGCTGAGTAGTAACAGTTTGTAGGCTCAGATTGGCAGGTTCTGTGTCACTAGACTGTGGGAGGGAGCTGGAGGGGAATTTTCCTACATGCGTGAGAAACCCTATAGCCACGGTTGCTCCCGTTGCTTTTCCTTTACCGTTAACGCTGATCCTCGTTCCCGTTAGTCTAACTGGCACACAAAATTAACGAGAAGCAAAAAAAAAAAAAATGGTTTAACCCAAACTCTCATGCGTGGGAAGTTTAACCCTGACCTCCAAAACACGTTTTAATGGGCCGTTTTTCTTCTGTTTGATCAAACTTTACGCAATTTTGTAAGATTGTCGGTAATTGGATCGTTTCAAATCCATATACGCGAGCAGCTCAGCTAGTAGTAAATTTGTTATAAAATAATATTAAATTTCACTTCTTCGTTACGTTTTGTTTTGCGATACAATCTACAGTAATGTACTTGTTATTCCAGGAAGAAAGGATCGCAGTAAAGAAGCGGAGGTCGTGCCGCGGTAAACGCCAAATAAACGTTAATTTTCCGTTCTGCTTTTAATTGTATTCGGAGAGCGCGAACGTGAGCGTGGACGTAAAAGTAAACGCTTTCTTTACGAGTTTTTGTCGTTGGCAAAGGCCATGGTCTGACATTGTTGTACCACGCGCCGTTTTATTGCCAATAACAAAAGTTTATTAGCTCTGACCACCTGACCATCGGAAACATCCAGCGTTGGCACATATTCAGACCACGAACACAGGCTCAGGAGCGGGTGACTTCCACGGTTTTACGTTACTGAATTATTTCTGTTGGAGCATCTGTTTTGAATGGGTGAAATTTGATAACCTCTTCTGCCGCATCGTGACCGGCCGTGACGATCGTTCGATTAGTCGCAAACAACTTTCAGCCCTGTAAATTTTAAACCGCAGCCAGCGCTAATAGTGACAATTTGGTACATTCTGTGCAGGTCTTGGTTGTTTCGTTGCTTTTGCCAGATCTCGATATCCTTTCCCTTTCTTTGTATTACATCATCCTTAGTCTGTTTCTCGTACAGTAGGCTATTGATAAGTTACTTTAGTATATCAGACGTTTGTTTTAACCTTTTTTATCACTATTTTTTCTGCGTGTTGGTCAGAAATACGTTTCCACGCTTTGAAAGTGATTAGTTGATAGAGCAGAACATTAGGTTGTTGATAAAATGTTGGCGTGATTTGGTTTCCCGTAAAGTTTGGTAACTGCGTCTCTCCAGCTACTTGATGGACAATTGGCCGGTCTAATATATTTAAAAACTTGGAGCTGGGCGTATCGAATTTTGTCTTCAGTTTAAACTGAATATTATTATTGTAACATTTTATTGTGTTAATTGTGACGTCTCTCACTTTTCTCGACCATATTACTCAATTAATAATCAAAACAACTGATTCCAATATTTAAAATTCCCTAGCGTCGTCCGTTTCACTTTCCTGACATTTTCCCAAATTTTCATTAAATTCTTTTCGCTGAAGTGTTTGATGAAATGCGTAATTTTTGAAAATATTTCACCATAATTTCACCGTTAAGGTCTGCTTAATTGTTTTTTTAATTTATTTGAAAATCCGAAAATGAATCCGACGGTAGTCTCAGCTTTTTGTATTTTTAATGTAATTTTAAAATTAAAAAAATTAATTTTAATGCTAATAATGTTTTTGATATCGTACTTTCACAATATATGAGATACAGACTTAAATTTTTTTTAATAAAGTTAATTTATTGTAAAATACAATCATATTTTTTTATTTTTTTTAAGTAAAGTTAGTTTATTGTAAAATACAATCATATTTTTTTATTTTTTTAAGTAAAGTTAGTTTATTGTAAAATACAGTCATATTTTTTTATTTTTTAAAAGTAAAGTTAGTTTATTGTAAAATACAATCATATTTTTTTATTTTTTATAAGTAAAGTTAATTTATTGTAAAATACAATCATATTTTTTTATTTTTTAAAAGTAAAGTTAGTTTATTGTAAAATACAATCATATTTTTTTATTTTTTTAAGTAAAGTTAGTTTATTGTAAAATACAATCATATTTTTTTATTTTTTAAAAGTAAAGTTAGTTTATTGTAAAATACAATCATATTTTTTTATTTTTTATAAGTAAAGTTAATTTATTGTAAAATACAATCATATTTTTTTATTTTTTAAAAGTAAAGTTAGTTTATTGTAAAATACAATCATATTTTTTTATTTTTTTAAGTAAAGTTAGTTTATTGTAAAATACAATCATATTTTTTTATTTTTTTAAGTAAAGTTAGTTTATTGTAAAATACAATCATATTTTTTTATTTTTTAAAAGTAAAGTTAGTTTATTGTAAAATACAATCATATTTTTTTATTTTTTATAAGTAAAGTTAATTTATTGTAAAATACAATCATATTTTTGTATTTTTTAAAAGTAAAGTTAGTTTATTGTAAAATACAATCATATTTTTTTATTTTTTTAAGTAAAGTTAGTTTATTGTAAAATACAATCATATTTTTTTATTTTTTTTTTAAGTAAAGTTAATTTATTGTAAAATACAATCAAATTTTTTTATGAACTGTTTGTCTACAGTTTGTCTAAAGGACACAATAATTTACTTCTTTGTGTGTAAAAAAAACAATTTATTGCTTAAAATAATGTTTTATTACAAACGCCATATATTCAGTAATTAATATTCAAAACAAGTGATTATAAAATTTAAAATTCCCTAGCGGTGTCAGTTTTGCATTCTCGACATACCCACAGATTTCCGTTAAACAATCTTCACTAAAGTGTTGCTGTGTAAAACATATCTGTTTTCTCTGTTCTGAAATTCGTTATTGCAAAACGTTTGTGGTCCTTTAGTTTTTTCTCAAAACAATCCAGCATTCCTGTGTTCATAACATTTTACCTGCCCACTTCTCGGGCCAACGACTTTTACTTTCCGTTATTTCCGCTCACCATTTTAATTTTCTTAAATGGTTTTAAATTAAGTTATTAGAAAGGAAATATTTTTTTCAAACCCAGGACGATATTAAACTGAATTACTTACCAATATTGGAGTTTCGCGTACGAAAATTGTGTTTAGCTTTAAACAATATACCTATACATTCGTAAACGTTGGTTCTTTTATGCGATGTTTGGAAAATTCATTCCGAAAAAAACCGTTGTTCAAAGTGCATTTACAAAGACACTTGTAAAGAAATCAAACTTCACTTAATAATGAATTAAATTTATTTTTAAAAAAACTACAACAAATATTTAATTTGTACTAAAATAATACTTGTAAAAAAATTTATAAAATAAATCGTAAGCAGTTCGGGCTACGTATAAGCAATACTACGCAATAAACACTGTATTATGAACGTTCTGTTTTTAGATAATGCCCAGCAATTAACTCGAATCCACGTAACCCACTTATCACGTGACAACTAACCTAAAACCTAAAATGTATTACTATTGCAGCGTTATGCGTTTGTTATTACAAATTGGTGTAATTTATCAGCCGGCCGTTTTGTACGGGAATTAATTACCGCGCCGCTATTCGGGGAGTTGCTCGGCGGAGTTTCGCCCGAGCCAAACTATCTAGCACGGCCACTCGACAACCCGTTCTCCGACCAACTGTTGTATTTAATCCGCTATCGTTTAACCGTTCTTTACGTTTCCGTAAACGCGGGCTCGTCGAAAGCGAAAAAGCGAAAAATTTGACTCTGTGTATTTTGGCACATTGAAACTTTATGATCGTTTCACGGCCATAAAAAAGGCTGTTACAATTAGTTTTTTTACGTACCCGTATAGTTAATTTTATTGATTTGTTTATCGATTTCTAATTATTCCTTTAAATAGGCCGTCATTTTAGTGGTAAAATTAGATTTTATTTTCAAAATGGTACGCAATAGTGAACAGCAAAATTGGGGGTGGACTGATTTAAAATTATAAATATTTTGAGATCGTTTCGAAAGTATAAACCTAAATTATTTGTTTTAAATAATTATTTGCTGTAATTTTTTAAACAGTGTTTTACGATATTTAAAAAATTAGATTATTCAAATGAATAATTAAAAAAAATTTATTGTTTTGTTTTACTACTTGTTTATGGAACTTGATAGGATTTCCTGTATTTCCCATGAGCACCCGAAATAAATTCCCTTGCAAATAACCGTGATTCCCTTGATAAATTTTGGCGCAAGGGTGGCCTACCCCGTATGTCGGAAACATCTTTCAAAAACAGTTTTTTTGTAGCATTTCTAGCTAAGAAGATCAAATGTTTTGAACAAATGTTGCATAAAATATACTCTTTAAGTAATCCAACAAGACTTTTGTCCAAAAGTCCGATTGGGAATCTGTCGAAAAAAAGCTCATTTTTTAAATTTGTTATTAAAATTAATAATCTTAATTAACATTGTTAATAGAATTTTTATAAAATATTTAATTATAGACAGAACTCCTGTCAGTGTAGCTAGTGAATAGGTCGAGGTGAATTATGAAAAAACCTGACTACCGTTTGGTTTGCTTTTACCGATTTAAGCCCCCTGTCGAAGTGCAATTTCTGTCTTACTTCTTTAATTTTGGACCGAAATTTCAGCAAAATCTGATCGAGCGATTTTGAGAATTTATATTGATTACTTTTTTCAGTGTTAACTTCAAAACAAGGTTTGCGGAGAGACTTGGTTTAAAAACATTATTCCAAAACATCTGAAATCTAAAGCTAAATTGATAATAAAATTTATCAAAATCGTGTCTAGCCCAATATTGTACGTGTTTTCACAGGAATATTGGTTTACGGGTTCGATCACAGGAGAGGCGGCCATTAATGTCCAGAGTATACGTTTAACAAAGATCTTAATGAAACCCCGTGCATTCTTACAAAATTTGTAAACTTCACTCGGGCCTGTGGGACATTAAAATTGTAGATTCCTGAATAATGCGGTCTAGCAGCGGGACCGGGGTCTGGGTCTATTAACATACGAAACGCATTAACATACCGGACTTCCATTCGTAAAATCAGACCTGGGAATCACATTAAAAACGGTATCTTGCTAGCGGGGGGAATTAGATTCGACGAATTCAGTCGATAAAAAAACCGACCGCATTAAGAGTGTTTTTATTTTATTAATTTTATTGTTTGTTTATTGACGGAGTTAATGCACCCTAAAAGTGGGTTTACGGCTTGTTCGGTACAGTAACGGATGTAGTTAAGCCAAGTGTAAACTCGGGCTGAAAGCGAAAACATTTATTTCGTGCAAGTAGTCAGTCGGTCGCTTCATTTTTGACCAAATCCCACATTTGTTATAACCAGTAGTTTTAAATTATAGTAGAAGTAGAAGTATATTTTAACCCTTTGGTAACGAAAGACGTATATTGCCCGTCCTTCTCTCTCAATGGCTTAAGTACTAAAGATGGGCAATGTCCGTCCTCTACTTCCCTGATCTCTTTGCCGTATGTTTCTAGCCTAAAAGTCGAATATAGAAATATAAATTTCAATCTATGAGATATTTTTCCTTCGTTTATTTCCGTTGTTACTCGTTAATTTCCGGCAGTTTATTTGTGAAGTTGTGTACGAATTTGACAGTTGTAGAAACATGGCTTCTCGTGAGGAATTGTTTATTTCTTCGAGTGCATTTAGTGAGTTTGTTGGGGATATTTTAAATGAAAGTAGTTGTGAGATTAGTGATAATGAAGAGCAAGAAGGTATTGTTGAAAATGACAGTAGTGATAGTGATAACAGTGATGATGAGATCTGTGAAAATAGGCCTAATTGCAGACAATACTACACATAACCTACAAGTAAATGATTGGCAGTGGACTTCTAATCCAAATATAACTAAAATTCTGGTGACATTTTATAGGGAAAATCCCCCCAACAAGCAAAGCAAGGCCATCTAGAAAGTGTAGAGTATGTACTGCAAAAGGAAAAAGGTCTGAAACAATTTACCAGTGCAAAAAATGTAGTGTTCCTTTGCATTTGGAAAATTGTTTTGAAATTTATCATAGTCGGACAAATTTTTGAAAAGGAAACAAAATGTACATAATGTAAATATATAAACATAAAAAATGTTAATACAGTGTTAAAAGTGTTGGCTAAATATGTGTTAACAATTACAACAACATTATGTAGGATAAAATTGGTAGGTTACTTGCTTTTATTATTGCACATAATCTTAGTGTAAACTACTGAAAAAATTCAGTACTGAAGGCCAATAGCATGTTAGTAAAATCCAGTTTCCAATGGGTTAAATTAATTGCCTGGCCGCAACGCTCCGACTCGCTCGCAACCTTTTACGCATAATGTAACCGATAACAGTAACATATTTTAAGAAAATGTTACTAGACCAGCGTCATTGCAAATTGTATGCTCTTGTTCCATGAAGCGGTCAGCATTAATCGGCAACATCGTTAAATCAAAGGACGCTATCTTGAAATGGAAGCGAATGAGAAAAATCCTACACATATGAGTTTTAATAAAAAGTATCATCGTACCGAATTTCGGAACAATCATTCATTTCTTTTGTTTTGACAGTGTTGGCCAAAACTGCTTAACAAACAAACACAAACCAAAATGCGGTACGGTTAAGTTGAAATGGAGATTTCGATTCGCTGTCAGTTAGGCAGTAAATTTGAAAGTGGGTTTAGTTTTGTTGTTTTTGAAAGAAGTTTGCCCCTTACAATCAGAGGGTAGACCCTATTCCCGATCTGCGGATACGGTTACAGCAATGTATCTGGATTGCCTAACCTGCCCCAGAAAACATTTCAACCACAATAAACAGCCAGTCTGTTTTGTTTTTCGATTCCTTCACGCTGGAATTTCTTCTCTTTCGTATTTGATACATTTCGTGTTATTAATATTGATAGACAACTAAAAACTGTTAGTGATTTCGAAAAATTATACCACCCTGTATCTTTGAAACCAGGTAGTGATTTCGAAAAATTATACCACCCTGTATCTTTGAAACCAGGTAGTGATTTCGAAAAATTATACCACCCTGTATCTTTGAAACCAGGTAGTGATTTCGAAAAATTATACCACCCTGTATCTTTGAAACCAGGTAGTGATTTCGAAAAATTATACCACTGTATCTTTGAAAGCAGGTAGTGATTTCGAAAAATTATACCACTCTGTATCTTTGAAACCAGGTAGTGATTTCGAAAAAATATACCACCCTGTATCTTTGAAACCAGGTAGTGATTTCGAAAAATTATACCACCCTGTATCTTTGAAACCAGGTAGTGATTTCGAAAAATTATACCACCCTGTATCTTTGAAACCAGGTAGTGATTTCGAAAAATTATACCATCCTGTATCTTTGAAACCAGGTAGTGATTTCGAAAAATTATACCACTGTATCTTTGAAAGCAGGTAGTGATTTCGAAAAATTATACCACTCTGTATCTTTGAAACCAGGTAGTGATTTCGAAAAAATATACCACCCTGTATCTTTGAAACCAGGTAGTGATTTCGAAAAATTATACCACCCTGTATCTTTGAAACCAGGTAGTGATTTCGAAAAATTATACCACCCTGTATCTTCGAAACCAGGTTTTTGGGGAACGATCGTTTGCGCACACCATTTATTTAAACTCAGCGCACATCGTTCCTGTCACAGGACAGATAGATACTCAACGAAAAACAAAGTGAAATGCATCTGAACTAGTTCATTCACTTGTCAGGGAAATTATTAATGATTCCATCGCCTTTAGGATTGTGTACCAGGCGAAACTTAATTACTGTACCCGCTGTTAAGTTAAGCGTTTTAATTGAAAATGTTAATTTTAATTTTTTATAGTACAAACTCCATTCTTTGACTGATCGTCGGAGATTTCGTGGCACGAAGGTAAACAGTTATAGGCTAACGTTTGTGGCAGTAAGAAGGTATTAAGATCAAAGTGATTTTTGTATGTTTGTAGGTTCATGTCGTCGAGTTTTGGTGGTTAGATCTTTGCTTTCTAATGGGATTCATTGTGAAAGTTATAGATGAATATATCTAATCGCCTCAGGGTAGCAGTAAATCACCGAACCCTTAAATAAAACACCCATAGTCCATTTTCACTCGCCGTCCATATTAAATATAATGTGCATAATAATATGGTAACCATCATTTAGGCTTGAGACACTTTAAATATAAAACATAAATAAATAAAAGAATTTTACCTCCATAAATGGTCATTATATAAGGAAAATAAAGAAGAACTAATAGGAATAAGAACAAAAAAGAAAGACAAAACTTATCAGTGAATAAGTCATTGTGAATTTTATTGTTCTGGTCCAAGTGTTTAAAAAGAGAAGGACATCAAACATATTAAGAAACCAGCTTGAAACTGCATCCATTTTATTTAATACTCAACAATTTGTAGTTTGCAGAAAGTATCTGGTAACATAATTGTAAGCTTTGAAAACTTGGTGAGCGATATTTTTAATGACAAATTCAAAATTCCCCATTGGTTTTAATCAGCAGATTGGAGGACATAATCAAAAGAAAAACTTATTCACTTTTTTATACTTAGTGAAAATTTACAGACTACTTTAAAACCAAGCTAATGTACCAGAGCCTAAGTTTAAAATCATTTTATTTTGTTAAATCACCCATCTAGTTAAGTAAAGTTTTAGTCATGTTTTAGAATTTAATTGTAAGATTTCGTAACGTTAAGTGATTATGACTTTGAAATCTAGCCGGTGCATTAAACCCGAGATTGGTAATATTATAAAATAAGTACCTTTTGTAATCATACAGACAACTTAGGATCGATTTTATTTAAGAGATTATCACCATTGAACCATTATGATTGTGATGGTTTTACAAGTACTCGTATAATATCGAATAGGCGGTAGTTTCGGAGTGATGTTGGGAGACGGTCATGTGGCCGTTAACTTCCTTATGTCGCGCGGATTTATGTAATACAATTTAATTGTATATTACTGTACATGACCTTGTTGTATTTAGTTTTATTTCTCAGTAAGTTAACTATCAAGTTATGTCTCTCGTAGTTGATCAAATGAGTATACGTTTAATGCGAGAACGCTTAGGGAGACGATAAACGAACCACAAAACCAAGGAAAAAGTTAAAGATGAGTGCGTTCAGGAAAACTGAGACATTTATAAAGTAGTCAAATTTTGGATAATGCAAATGTGTTAATTTTTGAAAACTGTTTGCGTTTCAATGTATATAACCCCTCAGGGGTTATAGACAAGCTGCACCTATTGAGAGGATTTAGACATCCTTCGCGGTACCCGAGTCTAACACACACACTTACACTTACAACACTACACTTACGACTTAAACACGACACTCACACTTACATTTAGGGAGGCGATAATAGCCTCAATGAGATTAAAAAAATCAAATGTTTATAAAGTATAGCAAACATCAAAGGTAGTACAAAGCGTGTAAAGAAAACATTTGCGTTGATGAAGAAATTTAATTTAGCGCGGTCAGAAGTTACATTGCTTTAAATGTAATTTGAAAGCCTAAAACGCCAACATAGCAGGTTTTAATACTGTTTATGATGGTGGAATCAGTTTCAAAATGGTAGTAAGTGTAACAGAAACTATTTTTGGTAATCTGCTTCTATCAATTCTTCACGCTCGTTTACGTTTTACTTAGATGCACGCTTAAAAAGCGATGTAAAGCACACGTAAAAAAAATGTGCAAATTTGTAACGGACGGCTGGCTTTCTGGGCGCACGTTATGCGCTATGCGCGCCCGCCTGTTGGCCAGGTGTGCAGTTAGGAATTTAGCGAATGCATCCCTTTTTTCAGCCAAGGGTATCATTAGGCTTACCCTTTTTACGCTGTCGGCTAAACAGTTAACTACACGTTGTACCCGGCGAACACTGTGTTTAAACCAACAATCGCAGTCGGTAATAAATCGCCCCGTCTTCCACACGTCGTACGGCCTGACCTACAGAAAATATCTTTCTCTTACAAATTATAAATCACTTAGGCGGAGTGAACGCGGGCCCCGGACTAGCGCTCCGGTTCCGTCGTTTCACGGTTCGTAATAAATACTGTACTGTAGTGCCCATTTGTTGCACGCATCTGTGACGCGAGCCAGTAGGCCTACTTGAGTAACAGAATCGCTGAAAAAGTGTAGGCGTATTAATGCGCAACAGTTTTAGATAGGAATTAATGTATCGCAGTCACTGAGAGAGTTGAGTTTGTCAAGTCAGGATAGGTGCACATTTCATAATGTACTCTTAATTAATGCCTTTATTTGGTTTCAGTAAGTAATTTCCATTGGAAAATGAACCAGTGTCAAGTGGCCATTCATGTATTAAATAAACATTTTATTAACGACCTTTCAAAAAGTGATATATAGGGGCGGCCATTTCTAAGTCCCTTACTATGATGGCCGTTATATCTCTTTTCGAATGGGTATTCCTTAAAAATGATTAAAAAGTATGTAGGCCATCACATTTTATTAATAACAGTTAAAAATAACATTGAGATGTAACAATAACAGTCGAGAAATAATGATAAAAAACTAAAGAATAAAAAAATTAGTTATAAGAATAACAGAACAGAAATAATGATAAAAAACTAAAGAATAAGAAAATAAAACATAAGAATAAAAAAAAAATAACAGAAGAGAAACAACGATAGTTATAAGAATAACAGAACAGAAATAATGATAAAAAACTAAAGAATAAAAAAAATTAGGTGTAAGAATAACATAAGACAAATAATGTTAAAAAACTAAAGAACAAAAAATTAGGTGTAAGAATAACAGAAGAGAAACTAATGATAAAAAACTAAAGAATAAAAAATTAGGTGTAAGAATAACATAAGACAAATAATGTTAAAAAACTAAAGAACAAAAAATTAGGTGTAAGAATAACAGAAGAGAAATAATGATAAAAAAACTAAAGAATAAAAAATTAGGTGTTAGAATAACATAAGACAAATAATGTTAAAAAACTAAAGAATAAAAGAGTTACGTGTAACAATAACAGCCGAGAAATAATGTTTAACATTTTAATGATTTGAGTTCTTTTATTATGAAGTAACGAAAATTGCCCTTTTCCACAGGCTGCCCTAAAAATATACGATCAGTTCCTACGATAATGGTTTGCTTTTTTTATCTGCCATAACTGTATGCTTCCTGCCAATAGCACCGAGATAGTTTAGTATAAAATCAGACTATATTTAAAGGTTTTTGATAATAGAAAAAATCATATCCAATATATAAGGCAGAAATGTGTTGGGTTGATTTATAGGAAACTATACAAAATGGCCGCTCTTGTATTAACAGCTGTTATAACCTCCAAAGTGTAAACAAAATGTTGCTTCTAACAGATGTTTTTTTTTTTGAAAAAAACGCATTGTCTTTTGTTAACAAACTTAAACTGTTAGCTTTGTTCTAATGCTATATTTTTGGAATAAATCGTCTTTAGGTTGTTCTTTTATAAGTATTAAGGTAATTGCTGTCACGCTAACATACCGAAAGCAAATATTCAAATTCGTTTATCTTAACAACTTTTCAAATTATGATTTAACCATAATTGAAATCTGCATAGATACCTATTATTGTTTTAAAACTATAAAACTTCAAATTAAATTCTTTTATTTCAACGGATTTTGAAAATCCTCAAATCAGTTTTTAACACCGATTGCGAATTTGATATCACATATATACTGTATAAGACAAAAAAGGTATTTATTTTTAAAGATTGTAGGAAATTACCACCATTTTGAAACTGTTGAACGAATTTTGCTGGAGTTGTCCAAGATATTAACTGACATCGATTTTTGTGTCCGGTCTGAATTAAATGGTATTAAAATTGTGAACTAGTGCTTGCGAACGCACGCACGATTAGAAACATCGTCCGTCTTTTCACTACGAGGGGCTCAGTGGTCGATGTGACTAAAGCACCGGACAGTCTACTACTTCAATGAATTGCTTACATAAAGGTTCTTTACTTCGAGCCGCAGTTACTCCTGTTGCTTTTCCCTTACCGTTAACACTGATCCCTCGTCCCCATTAGTCTAACTGGCGTAATGTATGGACGTTAAGGAAAAAAAATCACTACGAGAATATTTACGAAACCCGTAATGTTTGTACGAAACTTCTCCCTTCCTTGATGTGCATGTAACTTAGAAAGTCAGTTCTTAAAACGTGTCTTGTCTAAAAACATTCAGTGTCGTCTGTCGGAAGCTGCCTACAGCTCAGCGTAGTGTTCGTGGCAGTTTGTCAGCAGAATTTATTTCCATGTATGTTAACTGTTGCTGTTTGACTTTGCAGGCACCCGTTATTTCCCCTCCTGGCGCTGATCTTCGAGAAGTGCGAGTTGGCGACGTGCACGCCCAGAGAACCCGGAGTAGCGGGCGGAGACGTTTGTTCCTCGGAGTCTTTCAACGAAGACATCGCCGTCTTCTCAAAACAGGTATTGCAGAGTACACAGCCTCTAGGTGTAAGATACAACATTTGAAGGATTTATTTTCAAACTGTTTTCCCTGTTTCCCAGTGCTAATAAAAGTTTCCGAAAAGGTGTTTTTACACGCGTTTCTGAATATCCAGATCTGTACTTTGATTGCGACAACTTTGACTTAGATATTGTTTGTCTGTTGTGTATAGAGTTTAGAGGATAGGATACACGTAGTGCGTTCATAAATATTAGTTTCGAAACTTTCTTTTACAGTATCGCTTCGTTTTAGGTTTCGTATGCGAAACAAAGGATTTTTATAAATTCGTGTTTGTCCGTTGGTAACGCACCTCTTATTGTAAACGGCCGCTATAAAATCTGGTGAAAATGGGATTTGTAGCGGTCCGAACTCACGAAAATTGTGTGGCGAAAGTGGGATTTGTAGCGGTACTAACCCACGAAAATTATATGGTGAACATGGGATTTGTAGCGGTCCGAACTCACGAAAATTATATGGTGAAAATGGGATTTGTAGCGGTCCGAACTCACGAAAAAATTTTGTAGCGGTACTAACTCACGAAAATTATATGGTGAACATGGGATTTGTAGCGGTCCGAACTCACGAAAATTATATGGTGAAAATGGGATTTGTAGCGGTACTAACCCACGAAAATTATATGGTGAACATGGGATTTGTAGCGGTCCGAACTCACGAAAATTATATGGTGAAAATGGGATTTGTAGCGGTCCGAACTCACGAAAATTGTGTGGCGAAAGTGGGATTTGTAGCGGTACTAACCTACGAAAATTATATGGTGAACATGGGATTTATAGCGGTCCGAAAATTATATGGTGAAAATGGGATTTGTAGCGGTACTAACTCACGAAAATTATATGGTGAACAAGGGATTTGTAGCGGTACTAACTCACGAAAATTGCAGGAATTTATTGATTACTAATATGTATATATATATATATATATATATATATATATATATATATATATATATATATATATATATAGTTTTGCACAAAGCTAATGAGTTTACATTAAAGTCTTTTTAATAGTTCTCATGTCCGTCACTAATCTCGAAATTCAGGTCAGACAAACCTCGACAAATTTAAAAAAAAGATTGTTTTGAAAAATAGAACAACTTTAGAATTTTAAAAAATATTTTAGAATTTTCGCAGCGTGGTTAGAAGTAAGTAAAATACAATGCTAAAGTAATTTCTTACGATCGGGAATCAAATACGTTTCAAAAATAGTAATTACGTCGTACATTAGGCAGCTGTGTTCTGAGGGATTAGCACAGTTTAGTCCGCGTCGCGGTAATGCAGACGACACGTAAGTCAGCCGGACCATTAAATATAAACGGACCAGATGTAGGCCTATAGCTAACATTTTAAAAAAAGTGCTCGATATCAGCAGCTGATATCCGAGTAATTGGAGTACCTGCCGCTACGAACGCTGAATGCTGCAAGGACAAAGGTGGAGACAATAAACAGTACTATTGTCTATTTAACTGCAGTTGAACATTCTGCCGCAAGATGCCGTTAGTAGCGAGCGCTCACGTACGTATCATAAGGGTTGTAATTGTAATAAATTTATATTCAATGACCGCCGTAAACAAGGCGTGTACGGGCCCTACCTGTGCGCTCTAAAGCGTACGTGTGGCAGTTTTATCCGTGTACTAAAACGCACGCGACTCATTCTGGTCCAAATGCAAATCTCTCCAAAATCGTGCTTAAGTAATAAATTCAACTTCAGTGTTAGAAAGAATATAATTTTGAATAGACGCGGTGTCACAAAGGTTAGGTAAGGCTTTCATGTAGAAGCCATTAGAAATGCCGAGTAAAGGATTCACCTTCTCACATTAATAAATAAAACAGAACAGAACAGAACGTGTATTACCATAACTATTGAATGAAGCGGAGATAGAGGAGAGTCGAGCGGAAGACCAAGGACGCGGCCGCGCCGTAGCGCGCATACCTGCGACTTGTGAACTGCAATTGTTTTGTACCGGGGACGTGCGCGGTGCATAAATTCAGAGAGTGTAATTGGCCAGGAATTGAAAAGACTGTTTTGCATGCAGGCGGATCCGTGAGCTTTGTTAGATCGTATCGACAAATGGTTTGGTTCTTTTTACCGAATTTCCAGTGGTGAATGCGCTACTTATCGGAGCGGCCATCGTGGCAAGGGGTCGTTAAATATTTTGTACAAGTGATAAATTTTGGTCCGATGTAATTCAAATTTGGTGCAAAAGTAGATTTTGGTAGTAGGATATCTTGGACAAGTTCTTTAACGAACAAAATACTAAAGAAAATATGCAGGCTGTAAAATTGCCACTTCTTATTTTATATATTGGACAATACTATTTCGGGAATAAGAAAGAACAGTAAGTATTCGTTTTTTTAATACAGTAATAACTCTTTAATTCATATTGGCGCGCGCGCACACACACACACACACACACACACACACAATTATTTTCTGCACGCAGCTGTCTCGCTGACGTAAATGGAAGCGAATTTCCAAAAAAATTGTTTATTTCACTATCAAACAGCATTAAAATCTGCACACATTAGTATTCTAAACTTTAATATTGCATTAAAATACAAAAAATGAATCCTGACCGCTGACAATTAAAATTATTAATTTCAACCGATTTTGAAAATTAAAAATGCTAATTTATGTAATCAGATTTTCAAAAAAAGACAAAGGTGTAAATTTGTAACGATTTAAAATGGTTACCTTTTTGAAAGCTCCAAATGAATTTTTCCGGTTAACGATTTGATTGTCATACAAATTGTGGGCCTGGTGTCCAAAATGACGGTAAACAATTGTAAGAAAACACTAAAAACTTATAAAATTCAAATTGTTATAAAGTCGAAACCGTTTTGCAAATACCTAAGGTTAATAAAGCTGTCTATTAATTACGATATACCGGCGATTCTTTGAATATTAATAATATTTTATGAGAAAAAATATGTATGCGAGTCACCTGCAAAAGGTTTAATGTTATGCAAGGTTCTTTCTTGCTCATATTGCTGTAAAAAAATAATAAATATTAAAAAAAATCATTCTTGGTAAAGGTATGAACGGGTTGGGAACAAAAGTTAGGTTGGTTTTCCTGGAGAAGAGAATAATTTAGCCACATTTAAAAGTAGAAAAAAACGTTTATTGCCCAAAAATACGCCTTTGTAGTAACAAATTACAAATTTTCCTTGGAGAATCCTCCTTTTTGCCTAACGAGGAGTTCTCTTCTTCCTTGTTCAGTAAGTCTCTTGTCCCGGTGACGCTTTTTGTAAATATGGTAAGCCTAGTTAACGAACCTGCCCAAGCTAGTACTAAAATCGATTTTTCTGCCAACTTTGAATCCGATCTAACTAAACTTGCGAACGTAAGCGTGCTTAACGACCACCTCAAAAAGTTGTATAGTCAGGATCGGAACTCATTTCTCGGTCCTGGGGTCTGCGTCATGATGTCGTACCCGTAGCTCATTTTCCAATGGAAACTCGCTGGAAACAGTATCTTTGTAGGTTTAATTTTAAAATTTTTCCACATTCCGGTAAAATGTAAACTATAAAATGAGCACATGCGTAGTGTTTCGTATATTTGCAGATATCAGCTGGATTTTGTTGTAGTGTTTGTAACTAGAATATCAATTTTAATGAAAACTTTAACAGCTGGTATCGATTAGACCAGTACACTGCGTAAAACTACACCGGTTTAAAATAAATGTTTGCCACAAGCGAGTCTTTGAGGGATTTAAACACTATTGAAAAGACATTTCGAGAACCAAAATACGTGGTAACTTATGTAATTTCAGTGTAAGTCGTCGTCTGCTTGGTAACTCGCCAATCAGCTGATTAGGGTGTTGGTATCCCGCCATCTTTTTTTTTTTGTAGGGTACATATCTCCGACTCCTATTTTTAAACACTTATAAATTTGTTGACGCGATTCAAAATACATCCATTTTCAAAAACTTTGCTGTAATGATCTACCTTAACCCTCCTCTCCCTAATTCTACCGCCTAGTCAAGTTTATTCATTGTGCTCGTTTATGATTGGTCCTCTCATAGCTTGCTCTTTACACCCTTATAATTGGTGAACATTTTTGCACTTCGAAAAATAACTTCTGCTGTGTTTGAAGCTGGGAAAGGCAGAGATATGTACTCTACAATTACTTAGATTCCAACATTGATTACAGTGTTGAAAAAAAGATTTTCTAAAAAATGTATGGTAAAACTGGTTTTAAAAATTTGCTTCTAAGAATATCTTAATTTTTTTTAAGGCGTTAAGCACATTGAGGCTATTGTCGCCTCCCTAAATGTAAGTGTGAGTGTAAAGTGTTAAAGCCGTAAGTGTGTGTTAGACTCGGGTACCGCGAGGGACGTCTAAATCCTCTTAATAGGTGCAGCTAGTCTGCACCCCCTGCGGGGATCGTAATTATTTTTTTTTATGTAATAAGTATTTTAAACTTGGAATACAAGACCACTTTCGTAACAGCTCGGACGAGTTTACAGCAAAGCTCGTTCAACCGTTTCAGAATGGCAGCCGTTAACTAATTTGAAAAAAAATTGTACTTTTGAAAAACGATTTTTTTGAAAGGGTGCGTATATTGTTTTAATAGTAATTTTACGTAGATTTCAACATCGATTAGCCTACAGTGTTGCAAAAAGATTTCCTTAAAAATGTATGGTAAAACTATTTAAAAACTTGCTTCTATCACACCAGCTGCGCGATTGTATTTAATTCGATTGTTTATGTTTTCTTAACGCATTCCCTCGTCCAACTTCTTTCTATTTTCTTAATGAATCGAACTCATGAATTAAACAAAGCTCGACCAGTCTCAGTCCGCAATTACTCGACAAAGCCACAGAATTAAGATGTAAATAAACACTTCAACTTATCCCTTATTGACATGTTGAATCGATCAAAGTCGAGACGTTTCGATTGCAAATCGGATGGCGTAACGGACGCAATCGTCGCGTAGACGGCACGTGGAAAAAAATAATTTATGGAAACATTTCCAATCAGCAAGTTGCACCGGACTCCATTTCGCACATAATTAACGGCCGTTAAACGTGTAACTTGTAATTAATTGTCCGACGTTAGGAAAATAAATGTAAAAATGTAGTTTGTAACCAAACATGGCCGGTCTTTGTCCGTGTATCGTGTTTCCATGTATGCACAATGGATTATGATTTCTTACATGCAGCGAGGCTGTACGAGTACGGTTCCGAGAAACGCGCCGGGGACAGTATGAGACGCAGGCATCCTGCAAGGCGGACTACAAAATTTTAATTACCGATGAAGAACGTCGCTATTGGTTTATTGTTTCCAAACACTGGTCACCTTGTCTGCTTTTATTTATTGGCGATTCTTTTGTGAAAAAAGCGATTGTCATTATCAGCTGTTTGGATTCTCTTTGAACGGATCGTGACTTCGCCACCAAGGCGTGATAAATTTCAACCGACTGGAATGATTGATTTAAACGTTTTGAAAGTGTAAAAAGCACTAAACAAATTAGCGAACAATCGTCGAGTCGTTCTTTGCGAAGCATTTTTGTAAAACGATGTTTTTCTGTCGCGAAGGGACGCGGCTGCCGTCATTTGCAGTTAGCGCCGCTTAATTAGTCAATATGCGTGTGTACAGCGGCATAAAATGTGGTCTTTAATCAGTCATTTATTTAGCTAAAATCTGTACTCCGTTCTGATAAGGTTAGGTTAGGTCAGAGGTACATCAGACTTAAACGTCTCGAATATACAAGCCACTCCTCAAACTTGATGTTTTAATGACAAGATCGAGTAAATTGTTGATAGAAAGAGCAGATGCACTAAATGAGGACAGCAGTGATGACCAAATTTGTTTTCGCCTGTAAAAAAATAAAGGAATAAAATTGGTTTTCGCCTGTGATTGAGGTACAAAAATAAAGGAAAAACTAAGATGAAATTATCCATCATTACCTCAAACAATTTTCAGAGTATCACTTTTAAAAATTAAATGATAAAATAAGTAATTTTTAACAAAAATGCGTTTTGTTTTAAAAGACATTAATTGTAAGTTTAAATTACTATAAACACGGCCTTTCCAAAAGTTCGTTGAAATCCCACACAAATAATGAAAACACAACGTAAAGAATTCAGAACCTTCGAAAAGGTTCAGTTTTACTTATAAACCGATGAATTTTTTGGGGTAGTAAGCAAGTGCTGGTTAACTCGCTAATAACCACTTCGGTACGTCTACGTGCACTTGCCCCATCTTGGAGGTTCTTCACGTAAGTTGCTGTTACAAACGCTGTGTCAGGTTAGGTTAGTGTTGTATTAATTTATTATTACATTACTTAAGTTGCTGTTACAAACGCTGTGTCAGGTTAGGTTGGTGTTGTATTAATTTATCATTACATTACATAAGTTGCTGTTACAAACGCTGTGTCAGGTTAGGTTGGTGTTGTATTAATTTATCATTACATTACATAAGTTGCTGTTACAAACGCTGTGTCAGGTTAGGTTGGTGTTGTATTAATTTATCATTACATTACATAAGTTGCTGTTACAAACGCTGTGTCAGGTTAGGTTGGTGTTGTATTAATTTATCATTACATTACATAAGTTGCTGTTACAAACGCTGTGTCAGGTTAGGTTGGTGTTGTATTAATTTATCATTACATTACATAAGTTGCTGTTACAAACGCTGTGTCAGGTTAGGTTGGTGTTGTATTAATTTATCATTACATTACATAAGTTGCTGTTACAAACGCTGTGTCAGGTTAGGTTGGTGTTGTATTAATTTATCATTACATTACATAAGTTGCTGTTACAAACGCTGTGTCAAGTTAGGTTGGTGTTGTATTAATTTATCATTACATTACATAAGTTGCTGTTACAAACGCTGTGTCAGGTTAGGTTAGTATTGTATTAAGTTATCATTACATTACATAAGTTGCTGTTACAAACGCTGTGTCAGGTTAGGTTGGTGTTGTATTAAGTTATCATTACATTACATAAGTTGCTGTTACAAACGCTGTGTCAGGTTAGGTTGGTGTTGTATTAATTTATCATTACATTACGTAAGTTGCTGTTACAAACGCTGTGTCAGGTTAGGTTGGTGTTGTATTAAGTTATCATTACATTACATAAGTTGCTGTTACAAACGCTGTGTCAGGTTAGGTTGGTGTTGTATTAAGTTATCATTACATTAAATAAGTTGCTGTTACAAACGCTGTGTCAGGTTAGGTTAGTGTTGTATTAAGTTATCATTACATTACATAAGTTCGAATATTTAAATTAATAAATATACGGAACAAATAACGTAGAATTTAATTTGCGTCGTTTCGTTTAAAGGAATAATAAAGCTCGCTTTAAACAATTCACCCTTTATCCCGTACGAAATCTGGCCGAATCAATTTAAATGTTTTATTTTAGTTCGTGCTGACTAGAAAGACAGGCCGGAGTTATGCTTTCATGATAACCGAACATTTAGACTTGTCTTGAAAAGCTCGGGTCAGATCGTAATCCGAGCGGAAACGCGGGAACTTCTCGTGTGCCGAGGCTGGCAGCCTTGCTTTGCGAAAACACACACCTACGGAGCAGAGCAGAACGTCAGGACTGAGGAGGTCTACTTTTAGACATCCAATTCTCACATCATCCCTCTTGAGTTTGAGTCTAAACAGACGTTTGGAGTGGTTCAAGAGTGGCTACACGCTTGGAAATAGTTTGTTAACTGTCTATTATAGCGAGCAGCGGGGCGTTAGCAGATAACCACCCGGATTCCAGATTTACTGCCCGTCTTCGTCAGATAATTTCAACTCGATTACGGCACGCAACTGTCTCGCCGGCGCAAAGGCGTCCTGTATCATCACATTAACAAAAATTAGGGACTGCGAATATATTGAACAATTATGATAACAAACCTCGACCGATATAGGTTCCTTTTTACATTAATGCTAATTTATACGCTTGATTGATTTGGTGAAAATATTCTTTTTTTAATGACCGCCATTTTGAAACTGCTGAACGAATTTTGCTGGTTAATGAACCAGCCCAAGTATCAAACTTACACGCACGCGCGCGCGCGCGCGCACACACACACACACACACACACACACACACACACACACACACACACACACACACACACACACACACACACACACACACACAGAAGAGTTTCAAAATGGCGAAAATTTCAAATCTTGAAAAACTCATTTTTTAATTTAGTTTCCCTTTGTAGTCAGTAAGGCCTGCATAAATTGGCGTTTCCAGTGTAATTAAAAAAATAAAATACTAATAATACAAAAAGATTTAAAGCTGGGAAGGAAATATTTTTGAAAATTCTCATCAATTAAGTGAGCGCAACAGCTGCGTGTCGCGGTTATTTAATAATGCAGAAACCACTGAACTGACCGGCTGATACACAATAAGTAAGTCTAATTTTCATCTCTTTGTCAAGTCGTACACAATTACAGTTTCACAAAGAATAAATTGCCCAGTTTTATATAAGCAGTGTAAACGTAAACCACCGCAGATTAGAGTAATATTCTAATGCAAATGCGGGACTTATTTAATTGGCGACATTCTATCTTGTGTATAAATTAGCATGTAAATAAAGCAGCAGCAAGCAGTGCGATACGGTACCCTACCTGAATGTCTCCCCTTGAAATTGGACACGGCCAGACCAGCCGATATAAATAAGCCTTTCAATGCTCCGATGAAAACTCCATTTGTGTCTCTCGTTCCACGGTTTTTTTTGTACAGCACTATTAAAAAAATTCTAAAACCTCAACCCCCTTTTGTGGAGTAGTGGGAGGGGGAGGTTTTTGTTTAGTCTACTTCGTGGCGGTTTTGCCGCCCCTAAACTCGGGGTCGGCCTGTCTTCTCGTACAGTTTGGTCTGAATTGTCCGTATTAAAATGAATTCTGTGACCACTGGTAGTTCCTTATAGTGCGCGTGAGTGGGAAGGTTGGATCAGAGTGTGAGCAATTAGACTGTCCCGCACCCGCATCTTCAGCGTAAAAACGGTGAAAAAAACTTCAATATTTTGAAATAAGCTATTTCGGTTACAAAAACTAATTTTATCGTTATATGATGTACTTACGCGTAAAATATTGACAAATATATCAGATTTTATGTCCCCTCTTTAAAAAAGGTATTTTGATTTCTGTGAATACATTCAAGAGTTTTTATGATCTATCATATTTCGGTACTGTCTTTTAATTTTGAAGCGAAGCTTTTAGTGTTAGCTCTAGCGAGAGGAGTAAATAGAGAAAAGTGCAGAACGGAAGAATGTAACGGAAATATGGAACGTACGATCAAACGAATTTCGTCTCTATTTTCTATCTCTTTTTTTTTTGTTCTCCTCTTCTATAACAGAACACGCGTATTATATGAAGAAGTTGTGTTGCTTTGGTTGCGGTATTTTTCCTTAGTTAAAGCACACGCGCACGTTGTAACGGTTTAGTTGTTAATATAGCTAGTTTTTTTTAACAACATAACCTGAAACTTATTGTTGCCTATCAGCTGTTCAATGAAATCAGCTGATTTTTATATTTTTTATAGCTAGTTTTTTTTAACAACATAACCTGAAACTTATTGTTGCCTATCAGCTGTTCAATGAAATCAGCTGATTTTTATATTTTTTCCAGAATATTTCGTTTGGTCAGTAGTCTTTGAGTTTTCTTAAAGTTAAGCTTAACTTCCAAATAAATCCGGATCTGGAGGTTTTTCTATAAAAACTGGAAAAAGTGGACGTAAACAAAAACATTGTAGTAAATGTGAAATATAAATCAAGATTCAGGTAGACACGGAATAGCTGAGATTAACACAAGCCGCTGTTCGAATTTCAGTATCGATCTTTTTGAGTGTGTTATTTCATAACGTCTTGTGTGTGGCTTAACGTTTTACCGTTCTAATCAGCATAAATTATAAACTGCATAAATTAACTTTCCAAATTTTCAGAATCTGTTGAAATTGAAAAAAATCGAATTTGACAGTGATCAGGGTTACGTTTCGTATTTTAAATTTTATTTCGAGGTATAAAATGGTGAAATCAGAATTTAAAAAAGCTAAAGGCGAACAAATTATTTTGGGGAAAATCCGCTTCCATCACGTCAGCGAGACAGCTGTGCACCGCGATTACTTTCGTAATATGGTTTTCTAAATCTGGACAGTTGCTGATTTGCGAGTCATACGATATCGCTTAGTGTCTGTATTTGGGAAAAATGTTATCGCGTACAATGGGATATATAAAACTATAAGCCGCCTCGGTGGCCTAGTTGATAGCGTACTGAGCTTTCACCCCGAGGACCCGGGTACGATTCCCGGACAGATCTTGGTATTTTCATACGCTATAAATCATCCCATCGTCTGCATTAACCCAAGTGTGCACAATAGAAATGAATACTATTTCAATGTGGACAGTAAAATTTTAATGTTACTCAGTTTAACCAGACCAGTGTACGCGTAATTCGATATGACAGCGCCACTAGCGGCACAATGTATCAACACTATGAAAATTTATTTGGTTTTACCTTTTGAAATTAACATAAAGCGATAGACTGCGTTTAAACAGTCCGTGGTGTGATAAAACTACACCAATCTACTTTTAATGGAATAAACAATTAAATTTAGGCAATTAAAGAGATAAAAATGTGTGTTTTTGTTGAAAACAACTTGAGGGCACCGCATCGAGAGCCCAGAACCTATTTCCAGTCCCGTGTTTGGATAAAAGAAGAAATTCAAGTTTTTTTTAGAACGTTTTAACTTTTTGTAGGTCCTGCGACACCAGGGCTTGCCGGATGCCATCGTCGACCGTCCACTCTTCACAAGATTACTTATTCTTCGTGAATATATATTTTTTTATCATTCGTGTTTCGGTTACAATTTATACGCGCCTTGTTAAAATGTACGCATTAATTTATCTTTTGGAAATAAATTACGTCATTGTAGGTCAGCTAAACAGAAATATTGGATGAAAACGGCAGCTGAATAAGTTTAATTTCCTGTACAGTCTGAACGTTATTTTTTATTGAATCTGTTGATTTTGAATTTGAGGTTATTGTTAACTGGGTCGGATCAGGTTAGTTTCATTCACTTGACTGAAGCTGTGAGTCAATCATCTCCTTTTGTGAAATTGCTATTATCATTAAAAGTCTGCACATATTTTTAGCATTAAAATAATTGAAAGCACGAAAATGAACCCCGACTGCCGTCAGATTATTTTCTTAATCGTAATAGATTTTGAAAATTTTAAATACGATTATTTTGCAGATTTTAGCGTCGATTGCGAGGATTGGATTGGCGCTCATGTCGAGGTAATTTAAAAAAAAAAAAATAAAAATTCGATTAAATTTTCAAAATGTATACTGACAACCCATAATTTTACAGAATAGTTAAAACTGTTTACTTATTTTCTTTTGTATAGGCTAAACGTGTTTTTCATTGTTTTCTTTTGTAAGAGTGTATGCAATGTGTCCCAAGATGTGGTTTACGCATTTTATCCTCTATTATTTTCTTATTCCTCCATAGATAATTTTGAAACGATACATACGTTTTAAAAAAGGTACCAGAAATAGTACGTGAGAATTACATCCGGCTGATATTTGTAGAAACGAAATGGCGGCAAAAATAAATTTTATCCCTCTTAAAAATCTCACTGCACCGCCGTATTAAATCAGATTGTTGAACAGCTGTTACTTTTTTTTAAACAAAAACATAACCTAATTTTTGGGCGCTATTTTACAGAATTAATGATTTACAAAATGGTTTTTATAATTGAGCAAAAAGCAAAGTGTTCTGCTTTCGATAATGGTTACAACTTATCAGTGTGTAGCTATGGACGAATAGGTCTGTTTTATGAAATGTTCATTGCTATTTAGTTTCCTTTTAATTAGTTTGTACCTAATTAAAAGCTTTTTAAATTGATAAAAAATAAAATTTTCTTTGAAAAAATAACAAAAATCATTTCTACGCTTTATTTAAACTTTTATTTTGGCCGCCATTTTGTTTTTACAAACATCAGCCAGATGCAATTCTTACACACTATTTCTGGTACCTTCTTCTTTAAAATGTATTTATAGTTTCAAAATTATCAATGGAGAAATGAGAAAATAATGGTAGAGCAAATGCATAAACCTCTTCGTGGGGCACACTGTACGTACTGGAACGATACCAGTGTAAGTGTTAATGACTGTACTTACTCACGAACCAATTTAAAACTAAGGGAAAGTTTGTCTAAACGGGTGATTCAGTTTCGGGACTGACTGTACACGTGCCCTGTTCAGAATAAACAAACATTGCCGGGAAGTGGCGTGCATAAAGAACCGAACTGTGGTCGCCTTCTGTTTCTAACTGTATAACTATATAAACCCAAACCCAAACAATAACTGCGCTGTTATGCGGTCCTCGGGTATTTATGTAATTAATTTTTGTCAACGTTCAGCAGATCCAGTGAAGGGAAACGCGATTATCCGGATCGCCGTCATCCGAAGGCCCGGGTTAACCGAAACTATTTAACAAATCAAGAGAAAAGGAGATTTTGTTCGTTTCTGTGTTGACGGTAGTAACAGAATTTACTGCTTTTTATAAAACGAGAATGTTCCAAAATAGGGAAGGAATAATTTAACTGGCTGACTGGTCTGTGATTGGATCACGTATGTAAGTGTCGATGACGTATCAAATGTCAAACAAAACTGTAGCAAAGCGACAGTTGATAAGTAAATAAAGATGGTGTGGCCTTGTTTACACTCACCAATGTGATTACATTTTTTTGTTTATTTCTTAAAACACACACTTTCATTAATACTTTGGATTTAAAGCATAGGTACTGTAATGTAGAACTTTGTGTGGTTTTTATCTTTGTTTTTAGGCTTGTTAAATATATTTTACCTTTGCGTTTGAATGAATGAAAGCATTTGTAAGGGTTACTGTTACGTTACGTTGTAGATGTATTCCTGAGGTGCTCAGTTATGGCGCCTTCTTCAGTCAAAGCCTCTTTATAAAGTATAGGATTGAGAGAGAATTGAAGGTTAGTAATCTCCACCATATCCAGTTGGTGACTTCCGATTTTTCATTATTTTGACCCATTATTTTACGGATGTTCTCCTCCATTGTGCTGTGAGAGATCCCGCTCAATTTATTCTACATTCTTGCTTATGGAAACACCCACAAGTAGCTAAGGCTATAAGTACGCAGGGAGGTCGCCAGGCCGATAGTCATTCTGTCAGCAAGGGTGTAGAGTTAACCAAGCTATGTAGAGTAGTGAATGTGTGTGTTTTGAGGAGAGCTGCCTCCGCCGGTTACTTGTATTTACGTGTTGGAAGTTTTCGTAGGCCCCAAACACCAACGATTTATGATGTTTTGTATATAACAAATCACTTTTTAGGTGGGCACCGTCTTAGAAAAATTATTTTTCTATGCTTATACCTAGAAATCTCGGTTTCAACAGACATTGAGTACAGTTATTTGATGTCTCAGGCCATACAAAAATGACTTGTTCGTAGCTGTTCTGCTTTCCAAGCCTTGGTACCATTACGTCCGGATAATCGAGTCCTTAGTGTACTAAAATTAAAATCCGAGTACGACGGAAGGCAATCGTCCACACTGTTCGCCTCTTCCAAGGGTTTCTCGATCAGACGGACAGTGTATGGCTTCCGGTTTCAAGGAATTAAGAAATAAACGCGGCACGCAGCTGTCTCGCTGTCGTGATGGCAGCGAATTCCCAAAAATTATTTTCTTGTCCTCTTTTTAAAAAATCGCAATTTTTTTGTCGTAAATATTATTGAAAATCTGGTTTCACAGTCATAATCGACGTGAAAAATCTTCGAAAAATTAGCATTTTTAATTTTCAAAATACATTAAAAATCGGGAATTTAATGTCACTGCGGTCAGGCTCATTTTTGTATTTGCAATGCAATTTTAAAGTAGAAAATGCTAATAGAGGCCGATTTTAATACTGTTTGTTTGAAATCAAAGTCTCAAGAAGAGGGTAGATAAACAAAATACTTTTTGAAATTCGTGATCATCACGCCAGCGAGACAGTTGCGTGCCGCGTTTATTATTACTTAGTGTAATGGAAACGTCAATGGGGTGTCAAATAATTAATTAGTGCGATGGTGCTTCAGCCTTTTGTGCGATAAGTTTTTTTTCAAATTTTTCATTTCCCAATAGGCGTTCATTTGATTATCATAAATCGATAAAAGCAATCTATCAAATAATGTTTGTATTATTATAAATAAACAGTGTTTTCAATATCTTAAGTACATAGATCAGGCAAACAAACACAGGCTAATCGCGTATTTGTACAACAAGTTGTTTAAATATTGAAATTTGTCCTGAAGTGGTTAGGTTAGGTATGAGGGGGGATGCTTGAGGAACTCTTGAAACGCGATCCTCGTTGGCTGGCTCTCTCCATCTCGCAGCGGAACGGCATTCCATTTTGGAGCAAGGTTCGGTTCTATTAAGAAGTTGTATGAAAAGAGGTTGCCTATTCAAAAGCGAGGATCGGGGTGGGGGTGGAAGGTTTTCTGTGCCTTTTTTCAATACGGAATTTTTGTTGGTTGTGTTTTTTTTACTCTCCCCGCTTGTACAACCGGTTCAGTCAAAACTGAACAGATCCCGAACGGATTGCGAGATCTCGCGACGGCTGTTGGTCCTTTTGTGTGAAAACAAAAGGAAACACCGTAGCCTGCGAGTATGGAAATTACGTGTGAGAGTTCGTGCGAATATTAGGAGGGTCTTTGTTTTAATTATTTATAATGTTGAAGATAAACATTGTGCCTTGAATTATGTACTGCCGGGCAGAAGGGAAGAGTGGATTGAAAATCGGTTGTGGTGTTTGCGTCATATAAATACAACAGTACTTTTTTACTTAGCTTTATATATATGTAACTCTTATTTTAAAGGACCTTTATGTTTTCGCGTGGGGGTTAGGTGGTCGAAGTGGCTAAAGCATCGGTCATTCTACTGTGTCACTCAACTGCGCACCTCCAGTTTCTTAGTTCAAGCCGCAGTTACTCCCGTTGCTTCTCGTCCTCATTAGTCTTAACTGGGATAAACAAAATTTCGCACTAGTGGATGGTCTATCCAACAAGCATCCCGCAGTAGTTAAAAAAAATTAACAAGTTAAAAGTTTTGTCACGTATGTGAGTTGAAAATTGAAAACGCTTTCAATTAACTAGCGAATTTGTAATTGGAAATGAGCTTTGCAGCGGCCATCATGGTAACATTCAGATCAGGGACCTTGAAATGAAGCTGATCGTGACCACTTCCTTAGGAGTAGTTAAATTTACAAACATAGTAGCACCACACGCTCACAATGAATTAGTCCGATTTTAGTAATAGCTTGCACGAATTGGTTCGTTACAAAATGGTAGTCATGTCAAATCTTAATAATTCGTAACTTGTTTGTCCAAAATGTTTTTTTTTGAAAATATTATCGAAAAATGCATAAATTAGCATTTTGAATTTTCCAGGATACGTCGGAATTGAGAAATGTTAATTTGACGGCGATCAGGGTTCATTTTCGTCTTTTTATTAAAGGTTAAAATGCTAGTACATGTAGATTTTAATGCTGATTATGATGATGAAATTTTAAAAAGAAATTTATGGTTAAAAAATTACATTCGGACATGCCATCACACCAGCGAGACAGCTGCGTGCGTGCCGCGATTATTTATTAATTAGTGCGCTAATCATGCAAGCAGTGGCAAGCGATGGACAATAAGCCTATTAGTACTTTAGACACAGATATTTTTTAATATTAAAATTGCGTTACAGGGTATTGCGTTCTCCCATTTGTGAAGTAATTTATCTCTTTATATACAGCCAGACAGCTGCGTGCGACTTGTATTTCTTATTGTACGCGGTACGGTTACAAGTAAAAGTGTTCAAACGTCGACCGCACGCAAAGAAAATAATTTAAAACAACAATGAAAACTACCCCATTGTCGTACAACGTAAGCAAAACATTTACCTACTCATGGAGGGCACTTGCGGCGAGCGGAGCGCGGGGGGGTCAAGTGTGTCGATTATGTTTGTATGCTTTAAGTGATTTCACAAACATAGCCGTGATTGTTTTGCTTGGCTATCAATTGAAATGCATTTGGCTGATTTAGCACAGTGGGGGGTTGGGGGGCTGCTAAGGGGATAGACGCTCAGGTTGGTCCCCCACGGACCTTCAGGGGTTCGGTTTATTGTCGCTTAGCTGACTGGGGGGGGGCAGGTAGATTGGATTAAGAAATTCTTCAGTCAGTGTGTAATTTCGCTTAGTAACGTTATCTTATCTTTCATAATAGATGTAAAGAGACACGTGAACTAATTTTGCAGTGTTTTCATTATTACGTGTAGGAAATCAGTAGAGTAATAATTTGGTTACACGATGGAAAATATCCCCGTTTGAATTTGTTTACAAGTTGAAAAGTATCCCCGTTTGAATTTGTTTACAAGTTGAAAAGTATCCCCGTTTGAATTTGTTTACAAGTTGAAAAGTATCCCCGTTTGAATTTGTTTACAAGTTGAAAAGTATCCCCGTTTGAATTTGTTTACAAGTTGAAAAGTATCCCCGTTTGAATTTGTTTACAAGTTGAAAAATGTCACCCACGTTTGAATTTGTTTACAAATTGAAAAATGTCACTGTTTGAATATGAAAAATGCCCCTGTTTGAATTTGTTTACAATTTGAAAAGTATCCCCGTTTGAATTTGTTTACAAGTTGAAAAATACTCCCGTTTCAATTTGTTTACAAGTTGAACAATATCCCCGTTTGAATTTGTGCACAAGTTGAAAAATGTCGCCGTTTGAATTTGTGCACAAGTTGAAAAATGTCCCCGTTTGAATTTATTTACAAGTTGAAAAATGACCCTGTTTTAATTGTTATAATCGGTTGTAGACTAGACACATTTAAGTAACACCTCTCCAATTAGGTCTAAACATGTTGTTATTTAGCCCAATTGTATCATACGAGTACTTCAGCAATGTTTGAATATTTCTACAAAAACGGCAATTTGAAAGCAAATCTCCCATCAGTTCTCAAAACTCGTTTAAGTTTTGTTCAAAACTAATAAATAATAGCGAATGTTCTGCTGACGTGATCGAAGCGAAATTTCCAAAATGTCGCCATTTTTTTAATATTGATTTAACCGTCATAATCGGCATTAAAATCGTCATATTTAATTATGTTAAACTTCCAAATTACATTGAGAATACAAAAATTGACTCTAAACGCCGTTAAACTATTTTTTTTCAATTTTATCGGATTTTGAAAATTAAAAAAACTAATTTATGCAGATTTTAACGGTTATTATGATAAAAAAATCAGAATTTAAAAAAAACATGAAGCATAGCTTATGAATTTTCAAAGGTTTGAAATAACCGCCATTTTGAATCTGTTGACGAATTTTGCTTGGTAACGAATTTGTCTAAGCTCTTGACAAAAATATCGATTTTCGTGCATGTTTTGATAAAATTTGATCAATTTTGCATACATGAGAAGGCTAACACGCACGCACGTGCACATACATTTTTTAATTATTTTTTTTTAATGATGAGAGGTCATCAGGATCACTCAGGAGCAGTAATTTCAAGATCTCCTTAATGGCAGCTCATTAAAAACATCGCTATTATTGATAGCTTCGTAGCGGAATACTTAAGGTCTACATTTCAGTTCTATTTTTAAAATAAAATATTGAAAGGAAGAGATGATTATACCATTTATTTATATTTGAAAAAAACCTAGTATTCAGATTCGGTTAGGTTAGGTCAAAACAAAGTTGCCAACAGTTCAGGACTCGCAGTAAAACTTCAGCAGTTCTCACGTTTTCTGGTCCCGATTGCTTTTGAAATGCGCAAAGTTTAATGTACAGGAATCACCGTCAGAACCTATGCATCTTTGGGACAAAAAAAAAACCACCCTTAAGCTCTCTGATCAAACAGGCTACCCTAAGGGCACGCATAATGCGTCCATTGTGCCCTTCGCGCTCACAAAGGTCCGTAAATGCCCTTACAATACACGAGTCTTTACACCTTTTTAATAACAAAAGTAAATTTAGAGGGGTGGCAGAATCACAGATGTATCCCGATAACAGGTATAAACAATGGTATACAGTAAAATGTATACCAGAGCAGACGTGCGTGGATGCTGTTTTGACGTTTTCGTGACGCGTATATGCGTCAACACGCGAATACATGTGATGAAGAAGCGGTAGCTGATGTGTATGACGATTTATAGGTCATGTCAGACGGGAAATCAGCTGTTCTGTTTGCCGTGGTTAAAGTAAAGATATACGAGTGTGTGCAAACACCGCAGTGTTGGTATACTACAGTTTGGTTACCTAATTTCGGTAGCAAAGTGAGCTGTTGCAGTAACACATAGCTGAAATCATAAAATGTACCCGGATTTCCGTACCTCTAAGAGTACGTTGAGGAAAACTCGTGCTTAATTTTGGATTGAAATTTGACTAGAACATTTATTTATTCTGTTAAAGCTTTGAAAAGTTCATTACCCAGCTAAATTTATTCATCAGTTTCAAAATGGCGACTACTGATATTCTGAAAAAAATAGTTTTCTTAGAAATCAACACGAATTTAAAAAATTGAGTTCATTCTGATTTTCGATTTTGTAACGTCATTTTGAGCGAATTTTCATTGGGGAAAATGAGCTATTGGAGCTGCCATCATGGTAAGACCCGAACTTACAATTGATCACCGATCGTGACCTCTGTATCACTTTTTTGCGGGGTCGTTAAAATTGCGCGCGCGCGTACGTTAGAACCATCACGTTCGCAATTCTGGTCTGATTTAATTCAAATTTGGCAAAAAAATTGGTTATGGTATAACTTTTTTGCGGGGTCGTTAAAATTGCGCGCGCGCGTACGTTAGAACCATCACGTTCGCAATTCTGGTCTGATTTAATTCAAATTTGGCAAAAAAATTGGTTATGGTATAATGTTGAACCAGTTAGTTTAGTAGCAAAATTCATTCAACAGTTTCAAAATGGTGTCCGTTTCAAAATGTTAAAAAATTATCATCGCAATTAGCGCTAAAAGCCGCATAAATTATTAGGTTCGGGTTCATTTTCCCATTTTCAATGCGATTTGAAAGTTTATAGTGCATAGTAATGCTGATTATGACGATGAGAACAGAACTTCAAAATGGGTACGATAAAGAAAAATAATTTTGGAAATTCACTTTTATTATGTCAGCGATACAGGTGCGTGCGCGATTATTTCATTTCAAATTTTGTATTAGGCCTTGAATTGTGTGAACACATGTATCGGACTAACATTTAGCTAAATCACATCGGATTTTCATTTACAAGATAAACTTAAATGTTTAATATCACTGTTTCCGTCGTGTTTTTACGCTTACGGGGCGATTTTATGGTATAAATGAGATAGTTTGTGCAATAATTATGTAACATTTATTTTTGTTACTATTAATATTTTTGCAGTGTTGACGTACTTTTAATAAACTTGTCCAATATATTTTAAATGCACGCCGCACGAACCCTAAGTGTCAGGGGGCTCTTGATGTGTGGTTTCGGAGTATTGTTTGAAGGTTTATTTAATATGGCAGTGTTTACGTACGAAGGAAGGCACTACAGCAAGCAGGCTAACCGCTGAGGCAATGTGGCGGGCCGGCGGGCGCGGGGAGAGGCTGGTACTTTTTGCCGCCACTTTCTGGTGTTAAGACGCGGTTCCCGATGTAATCGCCGCGCTAATAAATCTCCCGCAATTACCGCAGCTGTCCGCGCCTTTGATTTACCGCCGTATCTTTCGTTTGACGTTTCGATTTCGTTTCTATTCGCGTCCGCAAATCTCGCAGTTTTTGCATAATTTAACTTATTCACCGCGAAATCGCTTTATAATCTCCGGTAATTGAGTCACGAGCATTGTGACGGCGCAGAACGTGAGTCGGACGTCGTTCTGCACAAATTGCTAAGGAGGAACGGGATCTACTTGCCAGCTCCGCGGGTCAACCTTGCTCGCAGCGTTAGACGATCCTAAAACCGTAGAAATTAAGATATCTGAAAGTTAAGTAATCGCTGCAATCTCACTGACGTGATTAAAGCAATTTTTATTAAATTTACCCTTTTTTGAAATTATATTTTCATCATCATAACAGCATTAAAGTCGGCTCATGTAAATAAACCCTGACCGCTGTTAATTTAAAAAATTTTGTTTCTTGTTTGCTGTTCATACGTTATGCCAGTCAGACTAATGAGGACAAGGGATCAGCATTAACGGTAAGGGAAAAGCAACCGGAGTAACTACGGCTATAGCTAAGAACTTTAAGGTGCGCAGTTCAGAGACGCAGCAGACTGACCGATGCTTTAGCCACATCGACTCCTGACCGCTGTTAAATTCCATTCATATCACGAATTTTGAAAATTGTAAACGTTAATTTGTATAGTTTTTAGAGCTAGTTCGTGATATCAGATTTTTTTATAAACAGTTACAGAGAAAAAGTTATAAACTTCTAAAAATATTTCAAATTTCCACAATTTTGAGTATATATATAACATTTTTAACGAGTTAATGAGTAACAACTTGTAAGGTTTTGGGTCTGGTTACTTACAACGATGGACTAACCATTATGGCTCAGCTGTTCGTGCCTATTAGTTGCAAGTATAAAGTGGGTTTTAATTCTAATATTAATTTAAAGAAAAACAATCATTCCATCAAAATACAGTGATGGAAATGGTTTTATGTTTGACATTAATGTTATAAGACATCAGTAGAATTGCTGGCAGGTAATGAATTCCCTATAATTCATTTTGAAGTAGGCTAACATTTTTTTTCTTAACGTTCAATCTTTATGCCAATTAGACTAATGAGGACGAGGGATCAGTGTTAACGGTAAGGGAAAAGCAACGAGTAGAACTACGGCTCGAACTAAAGAACTTTAGGTGCGCAGTTCAGTGATGCATTAGACTTACCGATGTTTTAGTCGCCTCGACCACCGAGCCTTTTTTTAAAAATATCAAACCACTAGTAGGCTAATAAAATGTTGGCGTTAACCTTTGGTGTTTTGAAAAAGAGCGTAATGTTATTATATCTGGAACAAACAGCTGATTCAAAACAACTGTTTTATTGTTGAAAAAAAGCATAATGTCATTATATCTGGGCCAGACAGCTGATTCAGAACAACTGTTTTATCGTTGAAAAAAAGCATAATGTCATTATATCTGGGCCAGACAGCTGATTCAGAACAACTGTTTTATCGTTGAAAAAGAGCATGTCATATCTGGGCCAGACAGCTGATTCAGAACAACTGTTTTATCGTTGAATAAGATCATAATGTCGTTATATCTGGGTCAGACAGCTGATTCAGAACAACTGTTTTATCGTTGAAAAAGAGCATGTCATATCTGGGCCAGACAGCTGATTCAGAACAACTGTTTTATCGTTGAAAAAGAGCATGTCATATCTGGGCCAGACAGCTGATTCAGAACAACTGTTTTATCGTTGAAAAAGAGCATGTCATATCTGGGCCAGACAGCTGATTCAGAACAACTGTTTTATCGTTGAAAAAGAGCATAATGTCATTATATCTGGGTCAGACAGCTGATTCAGAACAACTGTTTTATTGTTGAAAAAGATCATAATGTCATTATATCTGGGCCAGACAGCTGATTCAGTACAACTGTTTTATCGTTGAAAAAGAGCATAATGTCATTATATCTGGGTCAGACAGCTGATTCAGAACAACTGTTTTATTGTTGAAAAAGATCATAATGTCATTATATCTGGGCCAGACAGCTGATTCAGAACAACTGTTTTATTGTTGAAAAAGAGCATAATGTCATTATATCTGGTCAGACAGCTGATTCAGAACAACTGTTTTATCGTTGAAAAAGAGCATAATGTCATTATATCTGGTCAGACAGCTGATTCAGTACAACTGTTTTATCGTTGAAAAAGAGCATAATGTTATTATATCTGGACGAAACAGCTGATTCAGAACAACTGTTTTTTCCTTGAAAAAGAGCATAGGTCCTGATGTTATTATATCTGGATCAAACAGCTGATTCAGAACAACTGTTTTATCGTTGAAAAAGAGCATAATGTCATTATATCTGGTCAGACAGCTGATTCAGAACAACTGTTTTTTCGTTGAAAAAGAGCATAATGTCATTATATCTGGGCCAGACAGCTGATTCAGAACAACTGTTTTATCGTTGAAAAAGATCATAATGTCATTATATCTGGGCCAGACAGCTGATTCAGAACAACTGTTTTATCGTTGAAAAAGAGCATAATGTCATTATATCTGGGCCAGACAGCTGATTCAGAACAACTGTTTTATCGTTGAAAAAGATCATAATGTCATTATATCTGGGTCAGACAGCTGATTCAGAACAACTGTTTTATCGTTGAAAAAGATCATAATGTCATTATATCTGGGTCAGACAGCTGATTCAGAACAACTGTTTTTTCTTTGAAAAAGATCATAATGTCATTATATCTGGGTCAGACAGCTGATTCAGAACAACTGTTTTATCGTTGAAAAAGAGCATAATGTCATTACATCTGGGCCAGACAGCTGATTCAGAACAACTGTTTTATCGTTGAAAAAGAGCATAGGCCCTGATGTTATTATATCTGGACCAAACAGCTGATTCAGAACAACTGTTTTATCGTTGAAAAAGAGCATAATGTCATTACATCTGGGCCAGACAGCTGATTCAGAACAACTGTTTTATCGTTGAAAAAGAGCATAGGCCCTGATGTTATTATATCTGGACCAAACAGCTGATTCAGAACAACTGTTTTTTCCTTGAAAAAGAGCATAGGCCCTGATGTTATTATATCTGGATCAAACAGCTGATTCAGAACAACTGTTTTTATCGTTGAAAAAGAGCATAGGCCCTGATGTTATTATATCTGGATCAAACAGCTGATTCAGAACAACTGTTTTATCGTTGAAAAAGAGCACAGGCCCTGATGTTATTATATCTGGACCAAACAGCTGATTCAGAACAACTGTTTTTTCCTTGAAAAAGAGCATAGGCCCTGATGTTATTATATCTGGACCAAACAGCTGATTCAGAACAACTGTTTTTTCCTTGAAAAAGAGCATAGGCCCTGATGTTATTATATCTGGACCAAACAGCTGATTCAGAACAACTGTTTTTTCCTTGAAAAAGAGCATAGGCCCTGATGTTATTATATCTGGACCAAACAGCTGATTCAGAACAACTGTTTTTATCGTTATGATTGTGATTTTACAGCTGCTAGCTCACCGGACAGTATACGTTACGATATAATTGTAATATAATATTGTGAAGCCACCCAAAACGGTTATCAACTAGCACAAGTGTCAGAGCAGAGCCAGTGTATAGGCTACGTCATCACGTAATCCCGGTGTTAACTTTTACGTTTAATTATCACAATACAGTACAGTACGTCGCTCCGATTTACTTGCGGATTAACGCGTCCACTGCTCGCTAATCCCGGCCGATAAGATTCTTACTATATAATATTATTTCGACGTGCCGATAGCTTTATTTATTCAAAGTAAACGGATTAAAAACGATTCTATAAACGTCAGGTTTTTTCACCAATGACGGAATCACTGTCAACGGTGTAATCTATTTGTTGACAAGAACGAAATTCTCTTAGGATTCTGTGTGGCGTTTGTGAAAAAATATTAATACTTCGCGTTCAATTCAATCTTTCTGGCGATAAGCGATTTCGATAACTCGATTTATAATTTGTCAGATAAATCGACGGTTTTTTTGTATCGCGTGATTTCATTACAGCTTTGTGAATGGCAATAATTAGCGTTAAAATCGTCTCCATTGTAATCAAATCTTTCGACTTGTGTGTTTTGTGAAATTCTATTTCTGTTTGTAACAGCTTCGTTTCAAAACTTTATAAGGCCCGCAAGGGAGTGTCTAGCTGCACCTATGAGAGGATTTAGACGTCCCTCACGGTACCCGACTCTAACACACACTTACACTTACGACTTTAACACTTTACACTCACACTTACATTTAGGGAGCCTCAATGTGCGTTTTGCCTTAAAATTAAAAAATAATCCAAATTTTATGAAAAACGAAACCAGAGTAATTCTTTTTATATTCTTCTTTTCTGCTAGGATTATTATCACTATGTTCAGTATAATGATCTGCCTTCCCTAGCTTCGTCAATTCTACATTCGTTGACGAGTTTCGGAGAACCTCCATCTTCAAAAACTTGTTAAAGATGGAGGTTCTCCGAAACGCGTCAACGAAAGTAGAATTGACGAAGGCAGATCATTATACTGAACATAGTGAAACCAGAGTACTTTACAGTGTTGAAAAGTATTGTACGCTTAAACAAAAGTAATAAATATAAATTTCAGCCTACATTACGCTGGAAAATATAGTGAAGACTATAGAACCGACAATAAACGAAGCCAAGGGTCTGTGTAACGCTTTATAGGTAAGCGATTTGATAGGTTACTATAAAATTTGGCTTTTTTTTTGCTTAACGTCCATACTTTATCCCAGTTAGATTATCAAGGACGAGGGGATCACCGTTAAAGGGAAGGGAAAAGCAACGAGAGCAACTGCGGCTAGAACTAAGAACCTCAAGGTGCGCAGTTCAGTGATGCAGCAGACTGATAGGTGCTTTAGCCACATCGACCACTGAGTCCTTTGGCGGCAAAAAATATTTAAAGGTGGTTGTGGGATAAAAATTGATTTATCTTGTGAAACGGTATTGTTTTAAACTAGAAGTGATACTGATTTAAAATATATAGTTATCACACGTAAGGAGTTTGTCTGGAACCGCTAGACCTTTTTCAAAACTTCCAGTTTTAATGTTCCCTTCATTCGACAGGTTGGCCAAACATCTGAACAAAAATTAATAATCCTAGTTTGGAAGCAATAAATAATTGAAACATTCGCCGTTATGAAAGTTTTTTCTCGCCGTTCGATCTTTCGCTGTGCGGGCAAGAGTAAGTACAACGCGATTCAAAAGTCATTTTAATGTTTGGGTGGTAAAATAGATTGGGTGGACCTGCAGTTTCCTTCTCCTTCATGCACAATCTACACATGGTTTCTCCGTGGCACATACCTATCCTGTTCATGTGCACCCTCAGACCACAGTGATCTGTTATGAGGCACATGATCCTCCTGAGTTGTGCTCTGCCCAGGACATCTGCTGCCTCTTTGATTCCTACAAAAAGTACTTTGCTTAAGATGCGTTTACTATGGGAATGCCCATGAAGGTTATCCCATCTTACCTGGTGTTGATTTGTAATCCACCTGTTAATAGCAGACCTGGCCAACGATAGGGAGATCCCTGAAGCCGGCTCATGTCCGATAAACTCAGATGTAGATTCAAGTCCAGCCAGTCGGTCTGCCTCCTCATTACCCTCATTCCTACATTTTAATCTTATTTAGCTTAACACAAAATTACGAGAATACCCGTGTTTCGCTACGATATGTCATTTTGTATCGTTATTGTTAATAAAAAATGTTGCGTTAAAGTTATGTTAATATGGAGTAAATAATACACTCTCGTGTGAATTATCATGAATAACGTAGTAACTCAGGCAGACCATAGAGTGCGCTGTAACCCGGGGATTCAGCTTACATTTAAAAAAGGTACAAGCGGTACAGTTCGCGTCGCGGCAGTGCAGAAGACACGGAAGTCAGCTGATCAGCTGGTTTTCGAAATATGCCTTAAGACTTGGTAAAAAAAAACAACAAACTATAAGCAGGCCTCTTTCCTAAATACCAACATATTGTAACGAATAACAAAACCCGCGACTGTTCCCAACATAAATTCAGAAACAACATTTACCTGCTTGTCCTTACACGACGCTGTACTGTTTTTGTCTACGTGTTACAGTTTTGTGAAATTTTCTCGCAATAAAAGTTGTTCGGCACGAAATCGGACGTGATGCAACGCGTCTAATAGGCCATTGTTCCAGGCCGCGATAAATGTAAACAAATTGCAGTTGAAGACAAGTGTAATGAGGCGGGAATGTAATGGGAGAGATGAGGGGGGAAAGGCTACAAACAGTACTTTTTTACGCGCATTTCCATTGGGAAATGGACTGTTCGAACGGCCATCACGGTAAGGCCCAGACCCGAAACTCTGGATCATTTTTTCGGGGATCGTAGTGATACAAAACTATATGGTAATCTCTCAAGAGCGTAAAAATATGGACAATTCATAGAAATATACGATTTTCCAAAAAGCTTACTTTTTCCGCTAAACACCACTTTATTTATTTTTAACAAAATCTCTAAAACGGTTCAACAATATACTTCCAACTCGAGATAAGATTATGTAGTAGAGGAAGGGATAATTCAACCCCAGGCACTGCGATCAACTGACCTATTGTGCAACTAAACCTTTTAAAATACCCAGTTCAGCAGATTGGTGCCCCTATATAAGTTCCAATAACCCACTGACTATCTCACTGCTGAAGATCCCTAGGGTCTTGGAAACCAAAAACCCCTAGTCTCCTACTAGCAAGAGCCTCACAATCATGAATTGTGTGGCCTGCAGTTTTCTCCTCCTTCCTGCCAATCTACACACGGTTTCTCCGTGGTACATACCAGTCATGTTCATGTGCATCCTCAGACCACAGTGCCTTGTTATGAGCCCCGTGATCCTCCTGAGTTGTGCTCTGCCCAGGACATCTGCTGCCCCTTTGAGTCCTCCAGAAGGAACTTTGCTTAAGATACGTTTACTATGGGAATGCCCATGAAGGTTATCCCATCTTACCTGGTGTTGATTTGTAATCCACCTGTTAATAGCGGACCTGGCCAACGATAGAGAAATCCCTAATGCCGGGCTCAGGTCCGATAAACTCAGATGCAGATCCAAGTCCAGCCGGTAATCACCGGATTACCCGTGGTTCGTTACGATATTTCAATACGTATCGTTAGTGTCAATAAAACAATGTGTTATACGAAACAAATTATACGCGTTCGAGTAATCGATAATCGTGTGAATTATTATGAATAATTTAGTAATACGGGCAGACCGTAGTAAGCTTTTGCCCGTATACAGCAATAAATAATAAATGCGATAATAAAGCTATTATTAATTTCGCATTGACTGCTTGGATTGTAACCGAGTAGTCCTGTTTGAAGTAGGCTACATATGTGTGCAGCATATAATGGCTTTACACACAATAGTTAAGGTTTCTGTTTTGTACGTGCTTTTGTTTTTATAGATGTAAATAAAATTTAAAAAACTTTTTGTGTCAGTTTAATTTAAAGAAAATATTCGCCGCTCCCGAATCGCCCGTTTGTTTTATAACAGTCAATTAACGGTTGATTAAAGTTTAACGGCGACAAGTTATTTCAGTTTAAAGTTTATAAAAGCTCCTCGGGATATTAACGGTAAGGAGCTGTAGAGGAAGCAGCGAACGTCTCCGGAGGGATTAGGAAAACAAGCGGGATGTAGCGAGGAATGTTTGTGAGGGATTTGGGGATTATCCAGAAATACGACGGAGACTAGGGCCTCCCATGTCTCGCCGCTATGTTTAGAGCGTTCGAGGGGCCGGATGACGTGTGGTAGCCTGCAGTACAATAGTTAAATGTGTTGAAGTGTTTATAGAGAATATGGTAGGCCCTATTGCCACATCAGCTGATCGGGTGACATCAGCTGTGCGGAAACGTCGCAGAACGTGGGCGTGACTAACAGAAACGACGCAAAACGTTGCACAAACTCGCTTGCATTAGTTAAAATATTTTTTAAAATATTGAGAACATCAAATAAAACTTACTGTTTCTGTCACCCTTCCACCAGTGTAGCTGTTGATGGTTTGTTTTGTATTTTCTGATTGTTTTTTCCTGAAAAGTTATTAAAATTTACATTGGAAAGGCGAAAGATTTATACGAAATGAAGAGAAACCAGAGTTTAGCCTCGGTGGCCTAGTGGATAGCGTACTAGGCTTTCACCCCGAGGACCCGGGTTCGATTCCCGGCGAGGGCTTGGCATTTTCATACGCTATAAATCATCCCACCGTCTGCATTAGCCCAAGTGTGCACAATAGTCGGACGTTAAACACAAAAAAAAAAAAAAAAAAAAAAAAAAAATACATTGGAAAATGAGCTTATTGCAGCGGTCATCATGTTTTTTCGGGACCTAAAGACCCGGAACCTTGAAATGAGTGTCGATCTTTACCTCTAGATCGCGCGCACGCGTGTGTATGCGTATGTTTTAGGATCTAATTTCGCCATTTTAATCGTCGTTAAAATCCGATAAAATAGCATTTTTGAATTTTATTGGAAAAAAACTTTTGGAAATTCACTTTCACCTCGTCAGCGAGATAGCTGCTTGCAGTGATTGTTTCTATTTACTATTGAACTGTAATTTTAGTTTATTTAAAATTTGTTCGTTTCCTTTATTTTTTTGTCTAAGTTGACGGCGGGATTTTTTTGGAGAATAATTGAACATTAAAGAGTTTCGTTTATGCAAAATTTATTGGCTAGTGTGTACTGTAGATAGTCAGTGCTCATGTTTGTGTGTCCGCTTCTTGAATTGAATTTAATAATGTCAGACAGTAAAGGCTGCATAAATAATAGTGTCCCTTTCGCCTAGCGTTTAAACGTTAAGCAGATAAAATTAATCTCGGAAGGTTTCAACGCTATTGCCGTATGAAAACCGTATTTCAGGTTCCCGAAGCGTTGACAGAACACCTTTCGTCGACAGTTTGATTAAAAAACTATTTCCAGATGTTGAAAGGTCAAACGAAATTATTGTGCCACCAGAACGGAATTTAGTGGTTTTGTTGATGAATGTATAGCGTGTAGCGGGTAGCGGGTAGCGGATAGCTATTTACCTTCGCTTTTTGTGTTCAATGCCAGAGTGTCTTCCCGAATGACAGTTGACAAAATTTATTGCCTGATTAATTATGTCAAGTTTAAAGAAACACTACAAATGAATCTTTGTTGATTTATTTTTTAATTGAATTTATTTACTTTTTTCGCGTCCAAGTATTGCGGCCGTGTGCAAATTTTAACCGTGATAGATGTAACCGTGTTTCAGATCCATAAAGTGTGTGTGTGTGTGTGTGTGTGTGTGTGTGTGTGTGTGTGTGTGTGTGTGTGTGTGTGTGTGTGTGTGTGTGCAAATCAGGCACAAATATAGATTTCGTTAATAGGTTGGACAAGTTCGTCAAGCGGCAAAATTCGTTCAGCAGTTTTAGAATGGCGGCAATTTCAAATGTTCAGTATTGCGTAATTTCCCTCTAGTGGTTTTTTAAAATATGATTTCAACCATCGTAATCAGCTCTAAAAATTGCACATAAATATTTTGAGTTTTTTGACGGCGTCCTGGGTTCATTTTCGTATTTTCATTGTAATTTGGAAACTTGTCACTAATATATGTACACTTTAATGCTGATTTCATAACGGATGTGTAGTAGTAGTCAGAATTTAAAAGGGTGTAAAAAATACTTTTGGTAATTCGCTTCCATCATGTTAACAAAACAACTGCGTGTCACAGTTTTAATATAATTAATTAATTTTGTTTGTTTATAGGAAGTAATTCTTTGTTATATGCTATTGCTTTTCCGCAGTTATTAATGTCACTCGTATTTTGGTTCCTGGTTACAATAAGTGTATTTGGTGTGTTACGTCAACACATTCGTCACGTTAATACTGTATGTAAACACACGCCACTTGCAATGTTTTATTCCGTCCTTAGTTAATTCGACTATCGGAATAGTTGTAGCATGTAAACATTCTAAATTTACCCGTGGAATCGTTACCAAAACAAGACGGCGCGGACCCGGGGAGATCGCTTGTACAAACAACAAACTGAAAGGGAAAAATAAACTAGACATTGAATTGTAGGAAACCCGGCGCTAAACAACGCTGTTTAAACGCGTGCTGTAAACACGGCCAGGTTTACTGTGTTTGTTTTCTTACAACATACGTATTTAATTTCTGTTTTTTCTTCACCTTCTCTTTTTGTTTTTACGTGACAGTGTACACAGGTACTGTTTAATGAGATCACATGATGCCACCGTACGTCCCGGCATCCTAGAAACTCGTTAAGCAGCTCCAGATTTTGGATTGACGCCCAGGTATCCGGGAAACTCGTTAAGAAGCCCCATATTTTGGGTCGATGTCCGATATCTCGGAAGCCCAATAAAAAGCTCTGGATTTTGAATTGATGACCCGGTATCCCGGAAACGCGTTAAGAAGCTCCTGGTTTTGAATCGATGTCCTGATATCTCTTGATGAAGCTCGTTAAGAAGGACTGAATATTTAATTGATGTCCCAGTATCCGGAAACTCGTTAAGAACATCTTGAGTTTTGAATCGATCACCCGGTATCCCGGAAACTGTAAGAAGCTCTGAGTTTTGAATTGATGACCCGGTATCCCGGAAACTCGTTAAGAACATCTTGAGTTTTGAATCGATGACCCGATATCCCGGAAACTGTAAGAAGCTCTGAGTTTTGAATCGATGATCCGGTATCCCGAAAACGCGTTAAGAAGCTCCTGATTTTGAATCGATGTCCTGATATCTCTGAGGCTCGTTAAGAAGGACTGAATATTGAATTGATGTCCCGGTATCCGGAAACTCGTTAAGAACATCTTGAGTTTTGAATCGATGACCCGATATCCCGGAAACTCATTAGAGGCCCCCGGATTTTTGGTCGATGTCCCGATATCCTGGAAACTTGTTAAGAAGCCCCGGATTTGTAGACTGAAGGAAACGTGACGATTCACACAATATTGCTCATTGTGTTTAATTTGTTATCTGAGACCATTTTAAATCCAAGAAACATTTTACTTCTGTTTTTTTTATTACTTGTAACACATTAACGAGTAAGTCCTTAACTACAGTGAATCATTAAGAGTAAACGTATTCCAAAGTAAAGCAGCTTATCACACTGTGTTAAGCATAACCACAGTGTTCGCTCCTTAGGTTGTACTTCAAAACCAAGGCAATCGAATCTGTAATAACGCAGACGAATTATTCTGAATTTTACGAAAATGTAACGAATAAAGAAATGATTAAACACTGTTACAAGGTAAATTATTATTTTTAATACAATATGTGTGCATATTTTCGAATCCTTCAGCAACTGTTTTTTCTAATGTAATTTTTTTATTGTTAGTTCAGTTGAATGTTTAAGATTAGTGTTGACATACGGACACGTTTTGTTCTTTAAATTAAATGTTTGTGTTTATTGAACTCACAAGTCTAGAAGTTTCTTATTGGAAAATATGGTTACCGTACGGTTATAGTTATCAGCCGGTAAAATTCCTTTAACGTGGAAAAATTTAAGCAAGTAGCCATTGATCAGAATCAACGTTTTAAAGAAAAATAAACTTGTATGGGCGAAGATATTTTTAGTACAATTTTAGTTTGAAACCGAACCGGGTTTAAAAAGCTTAAACCCGGTTTTTTTAAAAAAAAACCTAAAAAGGTTAAAAATTAAAGTTCTTCCGACAGAACTCTAGAAAAAATCTTTATGAAACACTAGCTGAATACTGTACGGTACGGTGTTTTAATATATACAGTTAATGTGGACGGAATATGGTATGTTAAATCGAACAAGGTTATGTAATCAAATGATCTGTGAATAGCACGGATCTGTAAGAATTCTGGGTGACCAGAGTGCGCTGCAAGTGTCAGCTGATCTGCCTATTTACAGGCAGTAAATAGTATCAATGAAACAGAATAAATATCACTTTACCCTGATGTACAATTAGGTATCATAGCTAGCTGTTCAGACGAATATCAAACAAATACGTTGGTAGGTTCATATATAAGATTAGTTTGAGTTTCCTTAACGTCCTATGTCAGTTTAGGCGCAGTTCAAAGACGCAGCAGACTGATCAGTGCTTTTGCCACATCGACCACCGAGTCCCCGGGTTTCCTTTTTGCACTAGTACATCATGTATTTGTTTTGAACTTAACGAATTTGTGAATAATTATTGCGTTATTTAAGGCAGTTATTAATTCGATTTCAGGATTGATATCGCAAAACAACCTGACTCGGTATCTGAATAGTATTTATGCAGCATTTTATGAAATGCATTTTACACAGTTTTATATTCCCAGACAAACGTGCGTGTTCTTGATTTTAGAGATTACAATTTTCACATACATTAAGTGGTCACATCTCCCCCCTTCCACGGACATACTTTCAAAGCGTTAACGGGCCGCGGAGGTCATACATTCATCTTCGAGGTAATGGAGCAGTCATTATAGCTTCGGGACCAAGAAATGTGCACCGTTCATGAACTGTAGGTCACACCGTAAGTGGTCGTTAAATATATTTACTCGTTCGCAAGTTCGGACAAAGTTAATACAAAAAGTGATTGAAAATATGTTTATAAATTTCAAAATGGCGGACTCTGTGTCTTATATTTATCGAATGACTCCGTTAAAAATGCTCATATAGTTAAAAATGTCTGTCTTTTTTTTAAAGAGACCGCTGCTTGTATTTTATACATTTAAACAAATAATTTCAATATGTCTGTTACAAAATGGACTGATACAGAAATCTCGTTGCCTTTCAGTGATTTAACAACCGGTTATTGATTTATTTGTAGGTCTTTACTGTCACATCATTAAATCTCTTACGTTTAATTAAATAGTCTGAACAAATAACTTATATACTTAAAGGTTTTTTATGTAGACTTAGGGTATAGGTTTTATAAGCGTTAACTAAAGAAGATTGAAAACCATGCGTTATTTAGTTGAATTCGAATGCCTAATATAACTTAATGTACCTGAAACGGAATTTCTAATGATTCAGTGTTTTATCTTGCGAACGTTATCTTAAGTTTAAGTAGTTTCAGATTTTTATTAAAATCCTGATTACATAGTTTTCTAACTAGTTTCTTTCCTAATGATCGTTGATATATAGGCTACTGTTTTTGTCAACGAAACCTGACCTGACGAACTTGTCTTGTTTTTGAAACTGGTTTGTAAATTCACTCTCATACGATTGCTTACGGAAATTTATTTACTAATAGTTCAGTAACGTGTTATCTTCACGCCCGGACTATCTTGAGCACGAAGTACCTGATGTATTCTCATATAACCTAACCCATGTGCTGTCAATACTTTTTTAAAAGGTAAACATGTTATATATAACAGTGCTATTTTGTTTTTCAATAGGAGCTAATTTATCATAACAAACGAAATATTTATACGCTCTACTTATTAAGCAATTTGATTCATACAAAATGTCAGCTTAGGTTAGGTTATCATTTTCTTAAAATGTGGTTTCGCCTTCATAATGCTCCAGCGATAAAATCTACATCGATTTGCGTTTACAAAATAAAATGAAATAAACGCACGCACGCACACACACACTCACAAACCCCCCAACACACTTTTTAAAGTTCGGGTGTGTGTCTTTCCAGCTCGAAATAGATTTTTCCCGAATGGTAATTTGCAAATAACGATGCCTTTAATTGTATACCCTAAAGTTTGTGTTTAAGGGCTTGTTAAACAGTTGTTTAGGGGCACTTTGGCTTTAATAAAATTTTTAACGGTCGTATAAACATTCAAACGGCCTATCAATCCATATCAGCCGCATCTCATTAATTCACAAAGAGTATAAACTATCATTATTATGACGTGACTGTACTGGAGCACTGACACCAACACTACTGCACCGGCATCCCGGCCATATTGCCTTGCACGCACTCGCACGCACGCTCACGTGTCGATGACAAGAATAGCCACAACACACACACACACACACACACACACACACACACACAACATATGCATCGGCGATGAGGGATGATTTCAACACCTCACACGCACAGGATGAGGATGTGATCGTTATAATTCCAAATTGCTCAGCCGGAAGTTTTGAGGTTAGGTGATTTTAATTTTGGGCCTTTACTCAGGAAGAAGTGAATTGGTCGTTTTATTCAAAATAGATATAATGTTTCTTCTTTGATTTTTAAAGTTTTGTAAGTCCTCTTGCGAATTTTCTGATATTGTGGTAAAATCCAGGCTCGAATCCTTGACATGATGTCAAACTGTCTGCGTCGTAGATTTTACTCAAAACGTAACCTCGTGTCAAAACACCGGTTCCGGATCTCAATATTTGCAATGAAAATTCTCAAAATAAATTTGTTTCGTTATCGCAACAAAGCCGCCGGACCACATATTTAAATTATTAGGATTATGGTCTATTTTCTTCCGTCTAGTGGTCTTTTTTACTCACCTCGTAAAGGCTACCGCCATTTCGAAACCTTACTGTTTCATCTTCAGACTCGAATACAAAATGTCAAATCCTTCTGTCGAGGTCGTCACAAAGTTTGAAAGCACGTCACAACACAATTACACGATTAAAATACACACGATAAAATTTGGCTTGACCAAACGATACGTGCAACTCGTATGTCGTTACGTTCCTGACTGCTTTAACTTTGCGACGACCTCGACATTTTATACGGCCTGAAGATGAAACAGTAATGTTACGAAACCGCGGTCATGATCCTAAAATTTGTTTCGGTTACAATAGGGACACGTCCACGCAGGTCACAACACATTGCTCGAGCCAGACAAGGGAACGTGCGAACAGGACCGGACACCCGGCAGCGGTGTTAAGTACAAACATTTCGCTGATCGCCATGTTTTGTCGCGAGGTACAAATTATGGATTCCGTCAAACGGAACGAGAAAAAAATGCCTGAAGATCTCCAACAGACACTGGTACGACAGCTCCGGGTGGACATGATAATTCCGCTTTGTCCAACTGTCGGTGGAACCCGTCCTTCGACATTCCTACTGGCTGCAGGCAACGACGTTTAATCATATCATATCAATCTAAAATATACTTTTCATTTTTCTCGGATAGTTTGAAAGGAGCCGACTCGGAGCCGGTGGGTTTTTGTCCGAGCGTATTTGTTTCATATTCGATGCACGGATATGGGACTGGGCATTGTAGCAGTCGCAGCTGATATCTTCACTTTCTTCAGCCAGCTGGAAGATCGGCCGAGGCGTTCTGTTACTTTCTTAGGTAAATCCGTACGTGCTTATCTTTAATCTTGTCCGAGGTCCGTTGCCTGCATCGTAATTCTTGGCGGTGCAGCTTGAACTTCCTTGGGCATTTGAAATGTTTTAGTTTTTAATGAGTTAAAATGTGCTTTTTTCTGTATTTGTTAGAAAACCAAGGAGCTAGATCCTAGTCAAGCTAAAGAAATAACCAGCTGTTAAAATTGTATAAGCAAGCCTTATAAAGTAAAAGGGGGAAAGAATACGTGACTTTTGAAATATTTTAAAAAGATTATAAATCTTCTTTCTTATGAAATATAATTATTTTAAAAAGAGTTTTCAGTATTTATTTGTTAAAATATCTTAAAGGGCTAAGATTTAGTTAAGCTTACAAAATAACCGGCAAACATGTGGTTTCTGTGTATCCGAAAGGAACAATTTTCTTTCGAAATCAGCTGTTTTATAATAGCAGGGCTTATAGGCTCTAGTTCAGGGAGGAGAAGTGAATACCGAAAATGCAGATTTGACTAAAATTATAATGGTACAAAGTTTCTACCATACTGATTTATAAAAACTTCATGTTATTATATTATCAGATGTTGTAGTACTTTTACGCGAAATAAAATATGTGTTTGTTGTTTTATACCCAATTTGTTTACTTTACCTTCACATCCCCCCTCCTTTCCACGAAAATGTAATTTTCACCTGTAGGTGAATTAGGATTAAAATATTCGGAACTTGCCGATTTGTAGTTCATATTTAGGTTTTCAGTAAATGTTGACATAGAGCTGTTTATTTCATGGAATTCTACAGTAGTTTACAGTTTACAAATAAAGAGTGCGTTGTTCTCTGTAGAAAATTAAAATGATAACGCGCATGCGCAGAGCACACAAATTGGACTGGCGATGTTTCCGATTGCGTTGCGCTAAATGTTCTGCGCAGGTTCGGTTTAATATTCCGTATATACATGTTTTGCCAGTTGGTGGGTAAATTTTAAGATTTACTGGTTATCATGTAGGTAATGGAAGGAAAGTGGGTAATAAGCTAATACCACCGAGATGTACAAACAATCGTATTCTTCTGTTTACATTAAAAACGTAAAGTTTTTATACTGTATGGCTGATTTTGTGATAAGAATAATCTTTTACCTGCGATCCGTGGTCGGTTTGCTAATTTTCTTCCTCGGTAAGTTCATTTTTAGACGAACTTCAGTTTTGAAAAAAAAATACTGCTTAAAGCACACCGTTGGCTCTCGGTGTTGTATGGGTCTGAATGAATAACTGATAAGATTGTCTACGATATATAAAACAATTTTTTAATACAACGACCGTAAAATTTAATTTTGAAGGGGGTGAGAGGTGTTTGAAGGTCAGTTGGGGGAAATTGTCTCGTGAAAAATATCAGTATTACTAAGGATCAAGAAAATTGGTTCTGTTCGTTTTAAAATAATATCATTGGATCGAGAAAAATAGATTTTTTATTGCATAGGCCTATAGGCTACATATTCATTGATTACTGACGTTTTTAATTTTCGGGTATTTTTATGGCCGCTGTGAACAGTTATTACACTTAAGATTGGCAACACTGATTCCGACTCTCCGAGTACCAACATCTCAAATTAATATCACCACTTTGATAGTTCTTAACTGTGCTTTCAAGCTTCAGACGTGCATCCCAGGAAGCTTCGCGTGGAAAATTGATTGGAAAACGCATAGCCGAGTGTACGATATCGGTGCCCGAGTGGGCATGGGAACATGGCAACTCGTATAGGTTGGTTTTAGTCGGTACATTGTTGCCGAGCCGGAGAATTGGCAACCCTGGGCGCAGTGGGGGACCATTAGGACCTGCCTTTGTTCGACAAAATGCCCCTCAACTTTGTTAAGTCATCGGTTTTAATTAAGATCGTATTATTTTTATCGGATATTTTTATTTTTGTTTCTTTTTAAATATTTCTGTTTGATTAGTTGGAAAGTTAATGAAGCCGGTTGATGCGCGCAAGGAGAATAGATTAGTTTCTGACGTTTTTAGAATAAGGTTCGCAAAACTGGTGCGATCTAGATTGTAGGTGAAAAACAAAACCTTGTTTAAGCCTACAAAGATTTTATTACAGGAAGATAAAGAACTCAGTCTTGAGATGCCAATGAAGTTGTTTGGTTTCAGGCCACCAAAGTCCCAAAAAGGAGTTCTTGTTGTCTGACCGTTTGCGCCTAGCGTATATCAGTGCACATCGCTATTGGCTAAGTAACATTTATTTAATTTTCCCTGAAACTGTTTTAAAATCTTTTTTGTTTGTTTAATAGACAGTAAAGAAGTCGTATTTTTAAAAAATAGGGCTTCAACGATTTTCATCAAATTTCTTTCGATTGTACTCTTGTAAGTTCCAAAGAAATGGGGGGGGGCGTTATATATCCACATAGTTGTTGCGTGAGCAATTAAAAAAAATAATAAAGTATGCCTAATTTCTGAAAATCAGTTTGACCGCTTATGAGAAACATAGATGTCACCTCTGTTAAAATTTGCAGTACACGATATACGAAAATACCTCTTTCCTCCCATTAAGCTCCCATGTTTATTAACGGGATACAATTTTCCATATTGCGATGACTTACCGTTTAGACGCTATAGAAACGTTATCTAGAAAACGAATAGTTGTGTGGGAATAGAATGGAAAAAACGTCACTTTTAAATTCTGTAAATTTTCATTCGAAACTTATCCAGCCGATAAAAGAAAGTCACACCGAGCCAATGTAAACAAGCCAGGGCCGCAGCACAGATGCGGTTTTATCACGACACGGCTCGTAAATTTAACTCCAACACACCACATTGTTTACATCTTAATTGGTGGCGTAATATTGGCACGCCTGCCGGCTAATTAAAAATGAAGGAACGCTGTTGTATTTCATAACAACGCGCGATTCGACAAAAGAAAAAGGACTGCGCGGGATCACGTAGTAAACCAGAGAACCGTTCCATGGTACCGTCGTCACAACAGCGTGCCAGGATACGGAGGACTGGTGTAAACAAACTGCGATATCCTTTCTGGCATTGACAGCGCTTTGATTTATGGACAGTCGAACGGGTTTGAACTCTTAATTGGTCCTAAGGGGCTCACAAATGTACTTTAAACAAAACATATAGAAAATCTAATCAGTCCTTCTGGTCGGGAGTGATTTATAACCCAAACACGGGGGGAGGGGGAAGGTCACTTGTATAGCCAGAAAGTTTACCGTAAACGTTACGTTTTAGAAACTGTATATCGGTCAAAGAAGTGTTGAAATCAAATATTAATTAAACGTTACGTTTTTAGAAATGGAAGTACATCGGTCAAAGAAGTGTTAAAATCAAGTATTAATTAAACGTTACGTTTTTAGAGATGGAAGTAAATCGGTCAAAGAAGTGTTGAAATCAAGTATTAATTAAACGTTACGTTTTAGAAAAAGGGAGATGCGAAGTGAGAGTGAGACTTAGAACGTACATGCTTTTTTTCGAATTATTTGAGGCATTTACGTCTCATGTATAACCGTACGCTATAGGGATGTTAACAGAATTTTAATTGCAAAATGAGGTATTGCAGCGCCTGTCTTAAATGTGTCTAGATTTGTTTTGCCACACTTTTAACGGAATTGTTTATATTATGTTTAAAAAGCTTGGTTATAAAAGAACCAAATCGACGTGCCTTTTCTTTGTACAAAATATGTCTTCTTTCTTTAACCATTCCTGTTTTAAAAACGCAGACATCAACAGTGTCAAGTATTAATCTCAATCCCAACACACACTGTTCCGCTGCACATCTTGAAAACAAAAATATTTCAAACTAACAAGCGCTGAAGGGCAAAAAATTAGCCAACAACTGTCGCTAAGGTTCTAAAAGTAGCCCACATGTGGAAACGCTGCGAGGGTTGTTCGGTCTATTTCTGTTGGAGGGTAACTCCACCCTCAGACGACCACCCTTTGGGTCGGACTTCTAAGAAGTATCCTGGTCCAAGGATGCGGTTTGGAGCTGTCTTTAGAAACGTGTTCTTTTGCAGGACGCTTAGTTTTTGAAGTTGCAAAAATCTTTGTTTTAGCGCGCGCAACTGTGCCGTCTACTTTTTCAAGTCGGAAAAATATGGCATATTTCCTATAGTGGTTCTTGTCTCCGAACATAATCGTAAAAAAAGGAAATCAGTTAACAAAATATTCGTATGTGGACGTGATGAAACGAGTTTCTAAAAATAATATTTTTTTACGTAACCTTGCTTTGAAATTATGGTTTTACTGTCATAATCGGCATTAAAATCTCCATAACTAAAATTTTAAATGTTTTAAAAAATCGTACATTGAAAATACGTATTTCGAGAATGAATTACGTTCAAACCGCTTGAAAGACTATTTTAAACAGATTTTATAGCCATCGGTCGCATTGTTAAAGAGTTACTTTGCAGACAGACAGACAGACGGATATGCGCTCGAATTTATAAATGTCCTTGGTTTCTTCAAAGACCCTCGTTATGTATAATTTTATTGCTCACGTATTTTCCGCGTTTCAAATTAAAGCTACCTTCGAACGACGCCAAACAACTTTTATTTGTATAGTCTGTGTAAATATGGCTACGTACATTTGTTTTAACGGATCTTTTGACAGCAATGCAGGCTGTAAAGAACGCATTTGCTACTGTGATTACATTTTGTGATAATTTCGTTATTAAAAAAGTGAAGTGGTGATAAGGGAGCAAATATCAACTAATTACGTATGTGGAGCAAGGGAAGTAGATTAAACATTTCGTGTATCATATTGTCGAGAAAAGTGTCAAAACTAAGGGAAGTAGGCTGCACACATCGTTTTGGAATATGTTAGCAGCTGTCAGTCGGCAGTATTTATTGGCAAGAAAATATAACAGTCTGGGTTTTGTTGAAAATTATAGATTACGCAAAGAATCATATCTCAAATTTGTGCACACCCTGCACTGAATTTCAGATAGAGTCCTGGTAGAAGACCAGGAGATGGAACAGGGCCTTACAAAAGGCGAAGCAAAAGGAGTGTTAACGAGATGGGCTACAACAGTATGGCAGAAAAGATGGGACGAAGCTGAGAGTGGAAGAACAACGTACAGATGGTTCCCGAAGATTGTAGGCAGACGGAAGCTGAAGTGGTTTGTCACTGATCACTACTTGACGCAGATGGTTACAGGACATGGAGACTTTAATGCGTACTTGCATAAGTTCGGAAGAGAAGTTCACCTCACTGTGATTGCGGACATCAATATGAAGATTCCTGGCACACACTTCTAGACTGTGAAAGATTCACGCTGGCTCGGGAACAATTAGAAAAGAACCTTGAAGACCTGGATCTGTCCCTCCGTGGTGACGTCTCTGTGTTGTTGTCGAGTGTCGAGGCGGCGAATTTTCTTAGAGAGTTCGTGACTGAAATCTTAAAAGCTAAGAGGATGAATGAGAGTGTGTGAATGGCACCATACATAAATAGTGTACCTGAGGCATAGCTGTCACTATGGCTCAGGTAAAAACTCAATTCCGCAAGAATAACTAAGGTTGTTATATGGACTTGCTAAATTTTTGGTTTTGTTTTTGCAGTTTCTTTTTGTTTCTTATATATAGTTAATATTTGTTAGATCATAAGTATAAGTATAAGTCATAAAGGCACAAAGGCACAATGGCACACTGAATAATTTATTTTTTGAAAGTAGGGTTTATTTACAATGGCAGATGCATTTTTAGGTAATAAGTTTCTTTTTGAGTTTACAACCAATTGTATTAGATATAAGTTGTAGGAATAAGATGTTTAGTAGATTAAGATTATAAGAATGTAAATGCGAAGCGCGGCTAAATAGGGGGTATAATGGGCACACGCCCGGGTATACCCTCTAAGCATGTAATGAAGCTATCTAATGAAAAAAAAAAAAAAAAAAAAAAAAAAAAACACCCTGCACTATAATAATAATTATAATAATAACAATAATTATAAGACAGCAAATTTGTCCGAGTAGCTTTACTTATGAACTGGTGTTTCAAATTGTATGAACTTAAGCTGAATGCGGCGAGTCGATTGACTGTTTTAAAATTTCGTCGTCGATTTTAATATTGGAGTAATTTGGAATAATTTTTGCTTACAGTATTCGGAACAGTTTTTCAGTAGAGTAAAATTTAGCCTAATAGAGTTATTTGTTTTTGAATGAAAATTCTTTAATGGATGCAAAACAGTTATAAAATACGAAAAAGAAGTCACACGAATTGGTCAGAACGCCGTTTAAAACTGAATTTTTTGATTTCATTCTGTTGAGACAGGCTGATTAATATAAATTTCTTGTGTTATTCCGTGAGATCAAATTTGAAAAAAAATATTTTGAGAAACTCGTAAATCGTAGAAAGACGGTAGAAAGCTTATTTTGAAGGTCTTGGTTTGGAATTTGTGAAGAGAAACTGTACATTAAGGCCGGGTGGTCACCAAATGATGAGCGGAGCGGACTGTGTGTGCATTCAAACGTATTGTTTTTAATGTACGTGGGACCACTGAAAGCGTAGTGGAGATGAGCGGAGTCAAACGGCGTCGCTTCGACTCTGTCTAGTTCGGTTTTGAAGCTGACTACGTTTGCCTCACCACGCTGACCACGCCGCCAAACTTATTGTTTTTAATGTACGTGGGACCACTGAAAGCCTAGTGGAGATGAGCGGAGTCAAACGGCGTCGCTTCGACTCTGTCTAGTCGGTTTTGAAGCTGACTACGTTTGCCTCACCACGCTGACCACGCCGCCAAACTTATTGTTTTTAATGTACGTGGGACCACTGAAAGCGTAGTGGAGATGAGCGGAGTCAAACGGCGTCGCTTCGACTCTGTCTAGTTCGGTTTTGAAGCTGACTACGTTTGCCTCACCACGCTGACCACGCCGCCAAACTTATTGTTTTTAATGTACGTGGGACCACTGAAAGCGTAGTGGAGATGAGCGGAGTCAAACGGCGTCGCTTCGACTCTGTCTAGTTCGGTTTTGAAGCTGACTACGTTTGCCTCACCACGCTGACCACGCCGCCAAACTTATTGTTTTTAATGTACGTGGGACCACTGAAAGCGTAGTGGAGATGAGCGGAGTCAAACGGCGTCGCTTCGACTCTGTCTAGTTCGGTTTTGAAGCTGACTACGTTTGCCCCACCACGCTGACCACGCCGCCAAACTTATTGTTTTTAATGTACGTGGGACCACTGAAAGCGTAGTGGAGATGAGCGGAGTCAAACGGCGTCGCTTCGACTCTGTCTAGTTCGGTTTTGAAGCTGACTACGTTTGCCTCACCACGCTGACCACGCCGCCAAACTTATTGTTTTTAATGTACGTGGGACCACTGAAAGCGTAGTGGAGATGAGCGGAGTCAAACGGCGTCGCTTCGACTCTGTCTAGTTCGGTTTTGAAGCTGACTACGGTTGCCCCACCACGCTGACCACGCCGCCAAACTTATTGTTTTAATGTACGTGGGACCACTGAAAGCGTAGTGGAGATGAGCGGAGTCAAACGGCGTCGCTTCGACTCTGTCTAGTTCGGTTTTGAAGCTGACTACGTTTGCCTCACCACGCTGACCACGCCGCCAAACTTATTGTTTTTAATGTACGTGGGACCACTGAAAGCGTAGTGGAGATGAGCGGAGTCAAACGGCGTCGCTTCGACTCTGTCTAGTTCGGTTTTGAAGCTGACTACGTTTGCCTCACCACGCTGACCACGCCGCCAAACTTATTGTTTTTAATGTACGTGGGACCACTGAAAGCGTAGTGGAGATGAGCGGAGTCAAACGGCGTCGCTTCGACTCTGTCTAGTTCGGTTTTGAAGCTGACTACGGTTGCCCCACCGCGCTGACCACGCCGCCAAACTTATTGTTTTTAATGTACGTGGGACCACTGAAAGCGTAGTGGAGATGAGCGGAGTCAAACGGCGTCGCTTCGACTCTGTCTAGTTCGGTTTTGAAGCTGACTACGTTTGCCCCACCACGCTGACCACGCCGCCAAACTTATTGTTTTTAATGTACGTGGGACCACTGAAAGCGTAGTGGAGATGAGCGGAGTCAAACGGCGTCGCTTCGACTCTGTCTAGTTCGGTTTTGAAGCTGACTACGTTTGCCTCACCACGCTGACCACGCCGCCAAACTTATTGTTTTTAATGTACGTGGGACCACTGAAAGCGTAGTGGAGATGAGCGGAGTCAAACGGCGTCGCTTCGACTCTGTCTAGTTCGGTTTTGAAGCTGACTACGTTTGCCCCACCACGCTGACCACGCCGCCAAACTTATTGTTTTTAATGTACGTGGGACCACTGAAAGCGTAGTGGAGATGAGCGGAGTCAAACGGCGTCGCTTCGACTCTGTCTAGTTCGGTTTTGAAGCTGACTACGTTTGCCCCACCACGCTGACCACGCCGCCAAACTTATTGTTTTTAATGTACGTGGGACCACTGAAAGCGTAGTGGAGATGAGCGGAGTCAAACGGCGTCGCTTCGACTCTGTCTAGTTCGGTTTTGAAGCTGACTACGGTTGCCCCACCACGCTGACCACGCCGCCAAACTTATTGTTTTTAATATACGTGGGACCACTGAAAGCTTAGTGGAGATGAGCGGAGTCAAACGGCGTCGCTTCGACTCTGTCTAGTTCGGTTTTGAAGCTGACTACGGTTGCCCCACCACGCTGACCACGCCGCCAAACTTATTGTTTTTAATATACGTGGGACCACTGAAAGCGTAGTGGAGATGAGCGGAGTCAAACGGCGTCGCTTCGACTCTGTCTAGTTCGGTTTTGAAGCTGACTACGTTTGCCTCACCACGCTGACCACGCCGCCAAACTTATTGTTTTTAATGTACGTGGGACCACTGAAAGCGTAGTGGAGATGAGCGGAGTCAAACGGCGTCGCTTCGACTCTGTCTAGTTCGGTTTTGAAGCTGACTACGGTTGCCCCACCACGCTGACCACGCCGCCAAACTTATTGTTTTTAATGTACGTGGGACCACTGAAAGCGTAGTGGAGATGAGCGGAGTCAAACGGCGTCGCTTCGACTCTGTCTAGTTCGGTTTTGAAGCTGACTACGTTTGCCTCACCACGCTGACCACGCCGCCAAACTTATTGTTTTTAATGTACGTGGGACCACTGAAAGCGTAGTGGAGATGAGCGGAGTCAAACGGCGTCGCTTCGACTCTGTCTAGTTCGGTTTTGAAGCTGACTACGTTTGCCTCACCACGCTGACCACGCCGCCAAACTTATTGTTTTTAATGTACGTGGGACCACTGAAAGCGTAGTGGAGATGAGCGGAGTCAAACGGCGTCGCTTCGACTCTGTCTAGTTCGGTTTTGAAGCTGACTACGGTTGCCCCACCGCGCTGACCACGCCGCCAAACTTATTGTTTTTAATGTACGTGGGACCACTGAAAGCGTAGTGGAGATGAGCGGAGTCAAACGGCGTCGCTTCGACTCTGTCTAGTTCGGTTTTGAAGCTGACTACGTTTGCCCCACCACGCTGACCACGCCGCCAAACTTATTGTTTTTAATGTACGTGGGACCACTGAAAGCGTAGTGGAGATGAGCGGAGTCAAACGGCGTCGCTTCGACTCTGTCTAGTTCGGTTTTGAAGCTGACTACGTTTGCCTCACCACGCTGACCACGCCGTCAAACTTATTGTTTTTAATGTACGTGGGACCACTGAAAGCGTAGTGGAGATGAGCGGAGTCAAACGGCGTCGCTTCGACTCTGTCTAGTTCGGTTTTGAAGCTGACTACGGTTGCCCCACCGCGCTGACCACGCCGCCAAACTTATTGTTTTTAATGTACGTGGGACCACTGAAAGCTTAGTGGAGATGAGCGGAGTCAAACGGCGTCGCTTCGACTCTGTCTAGTTCGGTTTTGAAGCTTACTAAGTTTGCCCCACCACGCTGACAACGCCGCCAAACTTATTATTTCTCGTTACCTAGGTTACCGTTGCTAAGTTAACGGTTTTGGATATAGTAGTTTTCTAGAATCCGTTACAGTATGACTAAATATTTATATTTAAAAGATGCAACAAAAGCGTTCTTTAAATCAAATTCTGCTTCCGCTAACCGTTTCATTCCTCCCCGACCTGAGCCATAATTGGTAAAATTTTACATAATTAATGGTAATGATCAGCTGTGTTCAGTATTTGTAAGCTACTTTGAATGACATTGTTTTATATTTTGTTTGTAATAATCTTAAGTAATAAGTAATCTTAAGTAATAATCTTAAGTAAACTTGTTTGTAATAATCTTATTTTGTTTTGTTGTATCTTGCAAATTGTGATTAGATCCAGGATTGTGAGTTTATTAATAAGATGATCATTAATTATAAACATAATTTATGTTATTAACAAATATTCTGAGACTGTTGCCTGAAAATGCATGTAGTATTTATTCAAATTAATTCCAACAGATTTTTGTGTTCACCCAACATTTACTAAATTAAATTTTTGTTGTTTCAGATTCGCCAAGAAAAACCTTACTACATAGCCGATCCTGAGGTCGACTCCCTGGTAAGTGTGATGTATTCTTTCGACTTCCTGCTCGTTAACCGGGAGTTATTTTCTAGTCGGTTGACGCCATCGGGGGCGTAGTCCTCAGGTAACTAGCCGTGGCAAATGCTCGCTGTTGCACTTAAGTTGTGCCCGGCAACTAACAACAAAGGATATGAACGTTTAATTTAACCAGTTGTTAGGCTGTATTGTGTAATGTTTATTAACCACGGTTTTCGTTTTTCATCTAAGAAATAACACGATCTTCCGTAAACGTATCACAAACGAAATATTATTGAATTTTATTTTGATAATAAAATTGATAATATTGATAATAATATAAATAATCGTTTCTATTATAAAAAAATATTGATAAAATTGATAATAAAAATTGATAATAAAAATAAGGATTGCTTGCTTTTTATGTCTAGTGTTCTGAAGATGTTAGTCAGGGAAATTAATGTACTTCAGGGAAATTAATTTTACTTATACTATTCCTCTTCATATAAAATTAGTTTTACATTGTGTAAAACATTTGACCTCATTTGTGTAGAAACGAAAGAAGTAGACTTCACAGTGAACAGGCTTTAACATTGATTCAGTGGATTTCTGCTTTGAAATAATTGTTTTTACAGTCTGAAAATATTATTGAAGTTCAGTTCAAGTAGGGCTGGTTGTCTTGTAATTCATATACCTACTACTGTATGTCGCGGTATATCGGTCATCTGGAAAGTACGAATTATCGTAAAGTAAAAACTGACAGTAAATTAGTGCGTAAATGGAGAAAAAGTACTTGCAATACAATACACACACTTTTATTTTAATAACTAAGTTTAAAATGGAATTATTATTGGAAAAAACATAAAAAATGTACTCGTGGAACTCGGGGAGTTATCGACAAGCGAAGCTTTTGTTAACGATATCTTCGCTGAATATTATAATTAGTTTGAAGACATGTTCATTTCAAATATCTTTTTTTATTTAAATATATAAACACGTGAACCTAGCTTAGATATTATTTACTGTAGTGATAGTAAAAGATCAGCCGTTTTACATCTGTTCGTGACGATCTGCTGATTTCATTGAACAGCTGATAGGCCGTAATACGTTTCAGGTTATTGTGTTAAAAATTAGCAATATTAACAACACTTATTTTAAATGGTTATAACGTGCCCGTGTTCTTCAACTAAGGAAAAATACCGATAGGAAAGCCGTACAACGTTTTCATGTAATACGCTTGTAGTGTTATCGAAAAGGAGGAAGAAAAAGAGACAGAAATACAGAGACGAAATTCGTTTGCTCGTTTCCGTTTCGTATTTCCGTTACATTAAAAATGTTCGGAACATGTTTTCTATTCATTCTTCTCGCCAAAGATAACGCTAAAAGCTTCGCTTCAACAAACTGAAAGGCAGTTCAAACATAAAAACTTCTCTACGTACATTACAGTATGAACGAAAATAAATCGATTTCGACAGCGTTGGGAACTTGATTCGTACATAAACATAAATTATTTTCACTATGTTCAGTATAATAATCTGCCTTCCCTAGCTTCGACATTTCTTCTTTCGTTGACGCGATTCGGAGAACGAAATTTCTATACTGTATAGAAATAGTTTTTGAAAATGGAGGTTCTCCGAAACGCGTCAACGAAAGAAGAATTGACGAAGCTAGGGAAGGCAGATTATTATACTGAACATAGTGACTAATTCTAGCAGAAAAGAAGAAGAATATAAAAAGAATTTCAATAAATTATTTTCTTAAACATTCTGTTTGAACGGAGCTACAACACCAACATCGCACGCTAGTTTTTAATGAAAAATACATGAAAAAACGGATTCAATACCATTTTTTAAAATTAATCGAGTCACTGACTTTAAACCATCTTTATCAAGCATTTTTTGTACAAAATCCTCTTTGATTTCTCACGCATTATGTCCTCCGCATTTGGTGTATGTCTGTATCTTTCTTTTAAAAACTAAACTAAAAATAATAATAATATCAGTGCTTCCGAAACAGACTTTTTGTTGTTGTTTTTTTTTTCTAACGTCCGACTATTGTGCACACTTGGGCTAATGCAGACGATGGGATGATTTATAGCGTTTGAAAATGCCAAGCCCTGGCCGGGATTCGAACCCGGGTCCTCGGGGTGAAAGCCCAGTACGCTATAAACTAGGCCACCGAGGCGGCTCTTATTTTTTATCTCAAATAAGTTTTATTAAAGGCAAATCAATAAATTGACCTTGACAATATACCTTGAACTTAATAACGGGAGTGTAACAAGCTGTGAAATATTGTAGCAATGGTTCAAAAATTATTTTAAAAAGAATCCAGTCTCCGGAAATTCGCCGAATTTCATTGTTTTCGATTACTTGACGGAAACTCGGGGTTTTTGACGTACAAGATCAAAAACATTACCGACGGATTACTGGACGTTCTGGATTATCACTGTAGTTATGTAACTGTGTTTTCGGGCAAATGTCTGTCCGCCTATAAATAAAACTATGACAGTTCTCGTGAAATTTTTAAATGCAAAAAAGTTACGATTTTTAAAGAGTTGAGCTACTCTAGATAGGTCGATCATGGTAAGCCCCGGACCCAGTAGGTTACGTTAGGACGTTCCCAAAAATATTAAACCGTTTTGCCCACTCAAAACCGTACGCTTTACGCGTAAAACGTAATAAAATATTAACGATTGTAATAAAACATCTATTACACGACAAATTATGATGTAATTAAATACAGTAGTGTAAAACGTTCCAAGATGCAACAGACACGGCCCCGGCAATAAAGAAGAAATTAGTTTTGGCTGTGGCGGTGGTAGCAGCTCTTTACGAAACACAACGATTGAAATGGCCGTGTTAACAGTCTGTAATTAATAGTTATGAGAGGTTAATTATCTACAGTGATTTAATAAACACCCGCCAGAATGCGCTGCTACTACTTTGGGCGATCGTAATTTCTGGCCGTGTTTACATGAAATGTGAACGTATCGGGGCGGTTCATTTATGTTTCACTTAAACGACTGAGCGGTGGTTTTACGAGTGTGTATTGTTGGGTCGACAAAAGTAGTTTAAGTAATTCCAAAACACAACGTTTTGGTAGACATTTAAAAGAACAAATACATTTACTTTCCAGCATTCGGAATGTATAAGTCAAGATATGTTGACTTCTTGCATACTTACGCAACATATTTGTTTGGTTTAATGTTCTTTGAAAGCGTGATGCTTTCCTTTATGTAAAGAAAAAACTGCATATTGCAGTGTTCTGTTTACGCCGTATTATATTGGTTATTTGTAACAATTTTTTTTTTGAAAAATAAGCTCTTGGAGATAAGCCATCGTGGTAAGATCCCAGAGCCGGAACCTTAAATTGAGCTTAAAATAACCTACATCACTTTTTGAGTGGTCACTAAAATTGTGTGTGTGTGTGCGCGCGCGCGCGTGCGTGGGTGGGGGGACGCGCATGTCCACATTTGCAATTTCGGTCTAATGTTTTCAAATTTTGCACAAAAATCGATTCTGATAACAGTTTGGAGAACTTTATTAATCTGGAAAATACACCAACAGTTTCAATATGACGGTCATCCCAGTTTTTATTAAATTCGTAACTTTTTTGTCATAATTTGTTTTTAAAATCCGGTTTTACCATCGCAATGGGCGTTAAAACTATAAACTAGCAATTATTTAATTTTCAAAATACGTTGAAATTAAGAAAAGTGTTGGCTCATTTTCGTAATTAGGCCTTAAAAGTGCTAATATATGCAAATTTTAATGCTGACTATGATAGTGAAATCGGCATTCAAAAAAGGGTTAAATAAGGGAAAATGTTTCCGAAAATTTGCTTCTATCGCGTCAGCGAGAAAGTCATTTAAATGTGTAGAATTAATATAAATAATTAAATTGAATGTATCAAGTTATTTAAATATTTCCTTCTGTATGAAAATGTATTGAAATAGCCTATATTGAAAGATATCGTATCGTATATTGACATTCATTAATACTGTACATCGAAATATGTATATATTCGTTTCTAAATGTATGGAAACATTAATTTCTGGCAATAGCTCGGATCATGTTCCGTCATCCAGCAAAATGCGTGCAACCGTTTCAGAAAGGTAGGCAACTGGAGTAAACAAAGTAGACCGAAATTTGTTTAAATGTCGAATCTTTAAGTATTAAGAAAAACTAATAGGTTTTTCTTTTAGAGTAAAAAAAAATTCAATTTGGTTCATCACATTGTTCTGAAACAAAACGGTCAGGCGGTCAGGGTTCATTATAGTTTTTGTTTTATTTTAGGTTTACTGTACTGGATTCAGTTGTCAATCTTAACTGTCGACTTGTAAAAGTAGTTTTGGAGGTATTACGTATGTTTGTAGCATTGGTTTCTGTTCATAAATATCCGTCTAAATCTTGTCAGAAAACATACGTTCTGTTTGAACACTTTCAAGTAAATATTTCTACAGTATCCGGTAATTAAGTAAGAAAATGTCAAGCTGGTGAAATGTGTAAAACTACAAATGTGTGGCGGGATAACACAATAAGTAAGGGAGGAGGAATGGCGGATAGGGTGTGTGATTTATTAGCACTTGCAATCTTCTCCCCCGGGTGCCTATCAGCATCTCATTAAGGGACCGGTCTCAAGTATCTACTGCACGTCATTATTGCAGGATCACTCCCTCTGGAATCGGATAAAATATAAATTACTTTACTTTACATTGTCCCGTATGGCTAATTGTTAATTTAGTTGTTTTCCGTTGCCTACTTCCTGTTCAAACGTAACACACACACACACACACACACACACACACACACACACACAAACTTGTAGAACATTTAATTCTGAACAAAATTATGTAAATAAAGTCAGCTACAAAAAAAAAGAAAATTAAAAAAACGAATTTTTATTAACATTAAAATATTTACAACATGGCGGGAAAAGATACTGATTTTTAAATAGTTTTATTAAATTTTTCAAGTCAAAATCACAAAGTACCATCAAGGATTCCTCTTAATTTAGGTTCCTAGGATTTCTGTATGGATTAATGTCCCTATTTTTCCAGAAATCACGGCAAAAGTTTTCGCCAGATGTAACTCGCTGACGAAGCGTTTACGGACCCGTGTATATATATATATATATATATATATATACCATTATTTTAACTGGTACAACTCGCCCTGCAATTCTTTCCACTCTGTATTTGCCGCGTTCATTATTCAAGTAGTAAATCTAATCGTAGGTAATTTTTTCTCCGTGCAAATAACGCTTCACGAGCGGCAGGACATTATTATTATTCGACAGTACACCTGCCCGCGTTAAAGGAAAGCAATAAGTAATTATTAATTAGGACCGAAACACACTTCATGACCTGGAAACGCGACTACGTAAAACCGATCCGCAGCGATATAAAGAGTAAGTACACTGATCGCGCTAAAACAACAGACGATGCGATATGCAAATGTACGACTGAAAGTAGGCAAGGCTATCGGCGATCGCTGTTGACAAGGATTTGACGTGGCGACCGTGCTGCCATCCGACGGAGTGGCTCGTAAATAACGCGACACCTTCATCAGATTATAATTTAATTATGATCGCACACAGTGTAATTAAATTTGAAACGAAGCTGCCCGGATAACATCTACTCGTCGCTGTTAGATGCAAGGCAAATAAATATTAATAAACTTAATGGGCGGTAATTAAACTATTAATTATGAAGTGAATTATAATATTGATAAGGTTCCTCCGAGGCTTGTCCATTCCAGGAATTACTGTTTTATGTTCTTGAAAGTAAAAGTTGTGCAATAAATATGTTTATTGTTTTTATTCTTATCGTGTAGGTTATTACATTGTAATTATTGTTCGAAGCCGGTTTATGCGACTATTAAAAGATTGTAACGCTTGATTTATTCTTCGGCCGATGGGAAAATTTCCAAATGCAATGTGGAAACCAGTTTCGACGAAGGAAAACGCGATGGGCTGTTTCCGACTACGACAGCTGGTTTTTTCGAACCACAAAAACAGTGGCACTTTGTATGCTGAAACTGTATTTTCAAAAATATTTTAGACAAAAAAGTTACGAATTTTTAAATATTTGAAGTAACCGCCATTTTGAAACTGTTGGAACGAATTTTAACGAACTTGGCAAAGCTATTATGAAAATTGATTTTAGTGAGGAGTTTGAATCGAACTGTATCTGTTTAAAAATTGAAAACGTGACCTTGCTCGCGCTCTCTCTCTCTCTCACACACGCACGCACGCACGCACGCACACGCTCTCCACATATCCGTTACTCAATTTTACATGATCAGCGGATGACGTCACCAGACACGGACAGAGCATTTGTAACGTGTTTTGTTTTGGTAATTGCTTATTAGATTATATGGTCAGAATATGCTTGGAAGGTTTCAGTCAGAACTGGTTCAGACAAAGAACAGAATCGCAATAGTCCTGTGAAGAAGGTTCGAAAATTTGATGGGTATTGCTAAAGAGAACTGAGGAGGACTGGATTATCACAGTTTTGTTAATTTTGTTTGCGAATTACCATTGAAAAAGTTTGTGTGTGTGTGTGTGTGTGTGTGTGTGTGTGTGTGTGTGTGTGTGTGTGTGTGTGTGTGTGTGTGTGTGTGTGTGTGTGTGTGTGTGTGTGTAAGCGCCTTCGCGTGCGTGTGTAAGTTCGATACCCAACGCAATTCTTCCAAAAGTTTCATAATGTGGCGGTATGTATGTGTATGCGCCTTCGCGTGCGTGTGTAAGTTCGTTACCCAACGCAATTCTTCCAAAAGTTTCAGAATGTAGCGGTGTGTGTGTGTGTGTGTGTGTGTGTGTGTGTGTGTGTGTGTGTGTGTGTGTGTGTGTGTGTGTGTGTGTGTGTGTGTGTGTGTGTGTAAGCGCCTTCGCGTGCGTGTGTAGGTTCATTACCCAAAGCAATTCTTCCAAAAGTTTCAGAATATGGCTGTGTGTGTGTGTGTGTGTGTGTGTGTGTGTGTGTGTGTGTGTGTGTGTGTGTGTGTGTGTGTGTGTGTGTGTGTGTGTGTGTGTGTGTGTGTGTATATGTATGTATGTATGTATGTATGTATGTGCCTTCGCGTGCGTGTGTAGGTTAGTTACCCAACGCAATTCTTCCAAAAGTGTCAGAATGTGGCGGTGTGTGTGTGTGTGTGTGTGTGCGCGTGTGCGTGTGTGGTGGCGACCGTTCCAAACCAAAATAATGCCCTGTGTGTTTTGCTCCTCTAACTTTTGATCTACATAAATAACCTATGAAGACAAATGACAATTCCATAACCCCCCACCAAAAAAAACTAAGTGCCTACTTTGGGGTAGATTCTGTAAGGTGTTTCCGAGAAAGTAGTTCTTGTTCAAATATTTCTGGATTATTAGTGCATGATAATTTGAATTAAAGAATACTGAATAGCAAATTGTAAGATTTGGATAATTTGCCCAGTTTGTTGTTTCTGCCGTACCGGGACGCTTTTGTTTTCACTTTGAGAAATGAACATTTTTGAAAACGCACTAAAAATTAACTACAAGGCTGCTTGTTCTGTCGGACAATACGTTTCCCCAGTTTGCTAAATATCTCACCGTAGTTGTACAACAATAGAAGAGCGTATGTATTATCTGGGCAACATATCCTTGGTAAACATCTCCTTCCGCTCCTGATAACCGTCGTCCTTGTTTGCTTTCCTTACGCCCAACAGGAAACAGTTTACACTGCACAAATACGTTTATCACTGTCTTGTAATTAGAAGTTTTCCCACGACGATTTTACCGCCACCTTCTGGGAGCCGGTGAAGAAAGAAAAGGAGTGGATAAGGGTGTTTACTTTGTGGCGTAGGTTATCCATTCAGAAGAAAGTCTGGCAGTTAATTGTCAGTCGGAGGACATCACTGTATGCTTTAAAATTATCAAAACGAGTTCATTTTAAGAAAACATAAATCGACTATTATTACACAAACAGCGTACTGATTAATTGCTGGATAATTTCTAATTCTAAATTGTTGATTTATATATATTTGTAAGATTTATCTTCTTCGATATAAGGTGCAAAAACGAGTTGCATGTTTGGCCTATGAACAAAACCGTAAATAGACCGTACTGCAAAAACACTTGTATCGGGGCTCCGATAACTTCAAAAATGAATTGCTCACTAAAAGTTTCATATAAATCTGCGTTTAATGAGAAAAACACGCAACTGTCTCGCTGACGTGTGTTGGGTAAGAATTTCCGGGCTTTTTTTTAATCATACCGTCTTCTTAAAATTTTCCTCTTCAGAATTTCACCATCACAGCAGCATAAATAAGCATTTCAGATGGCGTTGAACACGCGAAAATAAACCCTGACCGCCGTCAAAACCAAATTTCGCAATTCTAACGGAATTCAAAACGCCAGTTTTTAACGCTGATTTCGTAATGCCGAAACTGTATTTTCAAAAATATTTTGGACAAAAAAGTTACGGATTTTTTAATATTTAAAATGCCACGCCATTTTTAAACTGTTGAACGAATTTTGCTGGTTAAAGAACTCGATTTTGTGTTAAATCGAACTGTATATGTTTGAAATGAAGATCGTGAACGCCCTCTTCTCTCTCGACGTAGCGGCCGCTCTAATACGGGGCGAGTACGGGCCATTACTTAACGCAAGACACGGATACAACGTGCAAGTCGGAGCAGACAATGCCCACCGCAGATGTGGAACGTTTAGCGTAACATTTGTATGCTAATCCGAGGCATTGCGTCTTGCGTCCAGGTTCGAAGAAACGTTAACGGCCGTCCGTCATTCTGTTGCCGTAAAACAAACACTAGATTCCTCGGGGTGTCGATAATTATTGTTAAATTAGACAATAACTGACTCGCACGCCATTGTTGTGCCAAGCAAATCGGGCTGAATAAATTGTTGTAGGTCGGTGTTGCCTGGCTGACAGTCGACAGATGCGGGCATAAATATTTAGAAAGGTTTTAATGTCAGTGATTCAGTGCAGTTCTGTCGCGTTAGTTAAGATACAGTCCTGGGGATATAAACGTATTGCGTAACCAGTGCGCAGGTTGGAGGGTGCACGCAGCTGTCTCGTCGAGAAAAGCGAATTTCCAAAAGGAAATCATTTTCAGCTTGATCTTTTACTGAAATTCCGATTTCACCATCGTAATCTGCGTTAAAAGCTTCATACATTAGCGTTTCAACTTCTAAATTACATTGGAAATAACGAAAATGAATCCTGACTGTCGTCGAATTAAATTTCTTTCAATGGATTTTGAAAATACAGAATGCAGATGTATGCAGTTTTTAACGCTATGGTGTAATCGGATTTCACAAAAATGTAAAAAAAGTAAAAATTACTAATTTTTATATAGCTTTTATAAAACCTTAAGGATTTGAAGTTACCGTAATTTTTTCCCCTTGGGTATAAAACAGAAGCTCTGTGGCACTCCGGCACGTCACCTATAAGCTTTTTGTGTAACCCTATTATCTCACCTTAAACCGACTCCCAAGTGCCCTCGACAAGCTCCAGAATCTTGTGTAAGGTGTCCTGGTTAACTCCTGATCTGGTTGCTGAGGTCCCAAATAGTCTCTTTTACAGTAATTTCAAAACTGTTAAAGTACCAGAATCGATTTTCGCGCGAAGTTTTGAAGTAAATCGGACTAAAATTGCTTATTTTCCAATATACGTAAAAAGATAAATAAAGTTTTACCTTTAAACACATATTTGTTTAATTAAAATCTGTAATTTTCTTCGTAATTTTAAAAAGCTGTGTGTATCTGGATACGCACAGCTTTTTAAGGACAGAAAGGCGGTATCATGGAATACAAGTGAAATAGAAATACAGTCGCCATTATAAAAAGAGTTGCTCTATAAAAGCGGCAAAAGTTCAAGTAAATGGACTATCTGCCGCTACGAGCGCTGTATGATGCAAGGATAGGGCTTGGAGGCGTTCGAGAAAATAGACAGTATACTACTATTATCTGTGTAACTGAAGACACTGTCGCAAGATGCCGTGAGCAGCAAACGCTCGCAAAGCTCTCGTAACATTCTGGTATGTTTATATTCAGTGGCGGTATCTACAGAAAAATGTTTTTAATTTGATTTGAAGGCCAATTTTAAATATTAAAAATTTATTAAGCTTTATTATGATTGGTCCGTTTGATATATTAGCTGTTTCGATAACATTCAAGGATAGTTTTAAAAATTCTTCACAGATATAGGACACGCCGTGCATACTTGATCGATCTGTGCAGTTGTCTAGATATATTTTACAGGCTTTGGCAGACGGAAAATGGAACCGCAGTATTACAATACTTTCCGTGTACTTCGAGCGTGTTGAGTGTAACCTGTATTATTGAAATGCAATCAGCATAAGATGCAAGCTTTGCGCATTGGCCCCTTATAAGGACCAATCAGGCCGGATCTCCGCTCGTAATTAACGGCATTGTTCTGTCGAGATACTGGAGGCTGGAATACGAGCACGTTGTGCGCCAATTAGGCGGCGAAATTAGAGGTTTAATGAAACGAAATGACAGAGTAACGTGTATCGTGTATCGTGTATCGTGTACCTTGCAGGTATTGTGAATGTGCGAAATTTTGTTAGCTGAAAACTGTTTAGGAAGGTGAAGGCTGTTAAATGTGATATATAAAGAAGGGTGTGTGTGTGTGTGTGTGTGTGTGTGTGTGTGTGTGTGTGTGTGTGTGTGTGTGTGTGTGTGTGTGTGTGTGTGTGTGTGTGTGTGTGTGTGTGTGTGTCTGTGTCTGTGTCTGTGTGAAAACTTTTAACGTAGGTGGACAGAAGACGGTCGGATATAACCTTACCATTTTAAAATTTCTAATTACATTGATTTTAAATATTTAGTTTCAATTAATAAATTAACAATAATTTTGCGACCATCGGGAGAGCGAGCGTACGCCTACTCTCTCTCTTTCTCTCCCTCCCCCTTCTCTCTCTCTCTCTCTCACACACACACACACACACACACACAAATTTTAACAAGCCTTCAAAAAATTGATCTAGAGGTGTTCATTTGGAAGCCCCGGGTGTGGGTCCTTACTATGACGGCCGCTCCAATAGCTCATTTTTCCAATGTTGCGCCATTACCAACATCTCTTTCGTTTCTCTTTCCGGCCAGTTAGAAGCTTCATTACTGTAGGCTATTACGGACAAATACATGTAGCCAACTCCTCAAAAAGTGAACATTTCAAGGTACCGGGTCTGGGTATAGGTACCATGATGGCCGCTGCAGTAAGCCTAAAGGTTTTTTTATTTTCCAGTAACCTAAAATAAAGCAAAACACTTGCAAGACTACATGTATACCGTGTAGCGGAGCTGTTTTGGCAAATTGTAGGTAATTACTGATAAGTCACACATGCAACGGCCTGCGCACACGAACGTGCCGAGCGCTAAGTTTTGTGGAAAATTGAAATTTTGTTAACTTTTATATTGCTTCGTGCGTGTATCCGGACGTTTAGAGAGCTTTTATTGGGAAACTAATTATTAAACCTAGGCTGTTGTTCGGTAATATTCTGGGAACAAGTTCGATATCCCCTCCCCAAAAAAACTAGTTCATCGGATTCAAAATGTCGGTCATTTTAATCTTAAATAATATCAGCACGCGGCTGGTTCGCTGACGCGATTGAAGCAATTTTTTTTTGAATGAATATTTCACCGTCATGCATAAAATCAAATGACATTCAAAGTACCGTCAAATTCGATTTGTTAATTTTGAAAATACATAAAAAAATTATCTATGCATCTTTCATAGCTAGTTTACTATGGTAAAATTAGATTAAAACAACATTCAAGACGTGATGATTAATAAATAAAATTGAAATTGCCGCCATCTTGAAATTGTTTGGCGGGTTTTTCTAGGTATTGAACTTATTTGAACATTACAGAGTACACACACACACACACACACACACACACACACACACACTACTTTTCAAAAGGTAGTGATTAAGAGATTAGGATATGTGCTCATTTCAAGATTATGGGAAGATCATGTGTCTTACCATGATGGCCGCTCTTATAGCTTATTTTTGAATGGATTTTTAAATAAATCGCAGTATTAAAATTTTTTTTGAAATGCTACCATTATAGTACCGCATAAATTAGTGCTTAAGTATTAAAATTTGGATAAAAATTAACTGTATGTCAGTTACAAAACGTAATGCGTTACGTGATATTATACTTACCCTTAATGCTAATTTTGGATTTGTTTTCTTTTGCAGATGGTGCAGGCGATTCAAGTTTTACGGTTTCACCTTTTAGAATTAGAAAAAGTAAGTAGGCAACATACGAAAAATTTCGTTAATTATAAATATTTGTGAACAAATAGTTTTATAATAGACGGCTGGAAAGTTGTGCTCGTTGAGGTATTGTGTGGAATTAGAAAAGTATTTATTGTATGTTTGTTTAGGCTATTTATACGAGAAAGTTAATGCAATATGTACAGCATGTGTTTTCGCATGGTAGCCTTACTAGCGCTTAAGCATTACGCACATTATCGGTATTACAGGTTCGACCATACCAGGTTGTATTAGTGAACATCGTCTTATTTGGCAAAAAAAGGATTGTTCGTAATCCAGGACAATAAAACTGTTTCAAAATGGCGGCCAACAACTCATAACTGTTTATCTTACACTTTTTTTTGAATCATAATAAGTGACAGGCCGGGCCTCAACCAAATGTGGAGCACAGCTGCACTGAGATGAGCGGAACGAGGAAGAGCGGCGAGCGGAGCGAAGTACAGTCAGTTCAAATGTAAATATTTAGGCCTACTGTAACGGATTATAACCTAGGTAACAAGAAATAATACGCTTCGAGGCAAGTTCAGAACCGAACCAAGACAGAGTCGAAGTTACACGGAACGGAGCATAGAGACGTCGCTCATTACCGTTTAGCTTTCATTAGCCGCATTTGAGTTAAACACAATAGGTTAAGTTTTGAAGGCGAAGTTTACTTCGCTCCGCATTTGATGGCCACCCGCCCTTAATATCTGTTTGTATGTTAACATTTTAAATTTCATATTATTAAAAACGTAAAATGCAAACTTGTGTCATAAAGCATGAGCTAGTTATAATTTTTTAAAAGTTTGAAATGGCCGCCATTTTGAAATTGTTGAACAGATTTTACTGGGTAACGATCTTATTCACACTGTTATCAAATGATTGTAGCTCCAGGATTGAATTAAATGGGAACATAATTGAAATCGGCGGTTAGGTTAGGTTGGGTTGTGATTAGTTTAACTGACAAAGTACGGACGTTAAGCGAAGATGAAAAAAGTATGTTTTCTAAAAATTGTTACTCATTGTAAATTTCCTTTTATGATGCGTCAGCAAGACAGCTGCGTGCCGTTATTATTTTCTGTAAACTATAATGAAGTAGTGTTTCATTATTGTAGCCTATATTTTCAGAAGTTAGCCTATATATGAGGCAGGATAAAACCATTATTACTTGTTAGTAGACTCTAAGCCTAAACGGCTCCGGAAACCGGTTCTTTGACATTTGCACTCAAATATAATTAGACGAAATTATATAAATACGCGCTGTGTGGAAGCGTGAACGGCAGCAAGAAGGGATAAGTAAATATTGGCCGGAATTAAAAAACTGTACTTCAAATCAATGTTACGGATACGATATACTGTTATCGCGTTGGGTTGACTTTGATTGATGTGTCGCTTAAATAAACGAGACTGCTCGAGAAGTAGCGAATTCGGAGCTGACATCTTGGTAAGACCCAGACTGTTAACCTTGAAATGAGCGCAGATCCTGACATTTTGATCGTAAAAATTTGCCCACGTATCCCCGCTCGCATCGCAATTTTAGTCTGTTTTGTTTCACACTTGGTACAAAAAAATCAAAGAAATCGATTTTTATAATAGTTTAGTTAGGTTTTCAGCAGTTTCAAAATGGTTGAAATTTCTAATTTTAAAAATTAGCATAAGCATTTTGAAACTCCAAAATCTTCATTTTCGTATTTTTTATGCAATTTATAAGTTAAAAATGCTTATATATATATATATATATATATATATATATTTTAACGCTAATTGTGTACCTTTAAATGTTAAAATATTGCGCTTTAAACACATCAGCGAGACAGTTGCGTGCAGCGATTATTTCGGTTGTTGATCTTAGAAAATAAAAATAAATGTAGCGTCTTTTATTCCGTATTTTTATGCCATTTATAAGTTAAAAATGCTAATATACACAGTTTTAACGCTGATTGTGTACCTTGAAATGTTTAAAATATTGTGCTTTAAGCACATCAGCGAGACAGGTGAAAATCAGAATTTGTTTGTCAGAACAAAATAGCGTTTAGGAAAACGTCTTAACCCTTATCGGCACTTGCTACTTGCCTCTGAACGGCGACCTTGAAAACTGGTTCCCTGGTTACGGATTTCTTTTTTTGAATTAATATTTATGAATGATTTTCCCGGGTTGTCAGAAAGTGTGCTCGGCGGGCGGGTAGCGCAGGGGGAGGGGGAGGGGGAGTGTTTTATAAATATTAATAATAAGCCAAGACGTATGTACAAAGCGTTGTACCTACAATGGCTTGACATTATTCTAAACATTAACCGCTCCGGTGTAATTGAGATGGGAAGGCACGTATTTAGCCAGCGACATTGAGTGACATCTGACGACACTGCCCTTTGTTCTTTTTTCTGATTATTGTACGTACAAGTTTTGTGTGACCTACATTAAAAAAAAGTTCGGGAAGAGTTGAATGAAACGACAACAGTTTCTTTTGGTTGCGCGTTTTTCATTTCAGCGAAATGTTTTGATAAATCGAGTAGCAGGCTTTGTAGTAAATTATTTCGACATTGAAGCTCTTGACCAAAATAAACACCAGCGGCGGTTAAGGTCTAATTTCATTTTTTTTTTATTCACGAGGTGTTTGTTTTTCTTTTTTAATTTAAAATTTCGTACGCCGGCAGTTGAGTGATGAATCTTTAGTGATAAAACTTGTGCAAAAAATCTGATATGCGCTTTTTTCGGTTGTTGCCGAATGAAATTTTATAGCGAGATTTGGGCTCAAACTACGTTTTGATAATGTATATCTAAAAATCTTAATCTAAAAGTAATATAAAGACTTTTTTCAAGAAAAGGTTTTTAGAAGTCTTAAAATTTCCACAAAAATTTCAAAATTTTTTGACAAACGTTCTTTAAAAAGAGCCCTTTTGCTTCAAAATTAAAAGAAACTGTTTTGATAAAGAAATATTCATATTAAAACTCTTTACCTAATAAACTTCGCTACCTGTTCTGTTTAATTTTAAATTTATTTTGCAATCCCTCACCAAAAAGAAAGAAAACAGCAAGTTTGATCTACGTTTTACTCTATTTAGAAAATAGAAATTGTATTTTTTTGGTTATTTTAAGGCGAAAAGCACATTGTGGCTATTATCGCCTCCATAAATGTAAGTGTGAGTGTAAAGTGTTAGTCGTAAGTGTGTGTTACACTCGGGTACCACGAGTGACGTCTAAATCCTGTCAATCCCCCCGTAGGGGGGAGCTAATATGTACATTAAAAATTGTAACTGTTAAAAAAACTGTTTAAAAATTGTAATTATAACCTACATTACCCTTAGGTTTCATTTGGAACACTTAATTTGTCGACTTACCGTTTACGCGACGGAGGTGCAGCACATTAACCTCGTACAGAATCTAAAAATAAACTTTCATATTTATGGCGAATGCTGTAAAATACATAAAACAATTAAAACATAACGATCTTGCGTGTTGAAGAGAAAACGCAAATGCGTTTGTGTGTGTAGTGCCCCTTGGGGGGAGGGAGGGGACACGGAACCGGTTCGGTTCCTCGGAACGGATCTTGCAAAGAGGAGAGAGATAGAGACAGAAAGAACGGGAGAGATAACGTATTGAGAATATGGCGGCTGAGGTAAAGCTGAGACAAGTTCTCATCTCGTTTGGTTTCTCTCTTTGTCAGACACAGTACCACCCTTATAGCGCGCTCTCGCTCCGATCACTGCCATTTTGTTCGCATTGCGAGCTCCAGGTGGGTTTTTCTTTTATTGTGAATGCAAAGGACAAAAACAGATAATCAGCTGTTATTTCAATATCGTTAGTTTTTAATTTCATGCGATTGTTGCCTGTATGAACGCTATGAAAATTACATTAGTCTTCTTATCTAGGAGTCACATCGAGAGTAACGCCACGGCCTTGCTCCAACATTGAAATGTAGGTCTACTTTTGTATTGTACTATCCTGTTTCGTTTGTAAATCAATTGTAGATGAAATGTATTTTAACAAACAGAAGGTTCAGTAGCCTATTATTAGCAATTGCCATTGGAAATCATTTTTAAACTTAAAATAAAGTTGTTAATCTTTGCTACAATCAAGCTGTCGTTTAAGGGAGGGTTTAACGTAACTGTTTTTTTAGCAAATTTTATCGGAAAATGTGCTATTGGAGTAGCCATCTTGGTAAGACCCAACGCATAGGACCTTGAAATGGGCACCGGTCCTAACCTGTAGATTATTTTTCAGGGGTTTTTAAAATTGTGTGTGTGTGTGTGTGTGTGTGTGTGTGTGTGTGTGTGTGTGTGTGTGTGTGTGTGTGTGTGTGTGTGTGTGTGTACGTGTACGTGCGTGTGCACGTAACAAAAAAATCGATTATGGCTTAGTCAAGTTAGTTACCTTTTACATGGTTATAATGAGTGTTAAAAAAACTTTACAAAATTAGCGTTTTGTATTTTCATAATCCGTTGAAATTAAGACATTTAATTTGATGGCGGTCAGGGTTCATTTTCGTATTTTCAATGTAATTTGAAATCTCAAACTGCTGATACATACAAATTTTATTGTTGATTGTGATTGTGAATTAGGACAAGATGAAGAAAAATTCTTCCGGAAATTCGCTTTAATCACGTCAGCGGGGCGCGTGTGCCTCGATTTTTGAAATCTACTGCAATGCCTTGTGCATCATCTTACATTGAACGTGTTTTCTATAGACGGACAGCGAACGTACGAAAAAAATTAACATAGCAAACGTAACAGGGTGTAGCGAAATCTATGCAGTCGGGGTTTTTATACACGAGCGCACAGGCAGGTGACTGTTATGAATTTGGATGTGTTTTGTACGAAACAGTATGGAAGAAACTTATTTGCGCTGGAAACAGCGTAAAAAAAAGAATTGGTGACGCAAGTAATCGCTGAACACCTACCGAAGATTTACGAAACACCCTGTATCATCTCCAGTAATCAAACCTACGAAAATAGTAGGAACTGTAATTGCTCAATTGAATACAACAAAGAAAATAAGGCTCGTCTCTCGGCCGATTCATTATTTAAATCCGTCATTGTCTGTAATGGCTAAACTTGCACGCTCCTCTAAAATTCATAGTGACAAACACGCTGTCCACAGCGTAGCCTATCATTAGCAGGCGCGGATAAACATCAAGGTGGGCCTGTAATTTGACGTCCTCTACCACGTGATTAAATATGGACGATCGTCGCTCATTGGTGGACATTCCTTACGCTGAACATGAAGCACGGCAATGAACATTGAAGGCATGACATTTTCCCTCGATATGCAAACGCGCGTACAAGTTGTGCCAACTGTTGCAAATATGCTGTACTTACTTAAGTAGCCGGTGTTTTACTTTTAGACTATCACTGAGTTGTGTCGATGGGCTGGGAAATTATTGCGACAATTCGACAGGCAACGTTGTTTTGCCTCGTGAATTATTTGTAGCTTCACGATTTGGGGTAATTTTGAGAATGTTTTATTCGACCGCTCCAGAGGGTGACTTTGCCGTTGCCAGGAGATTAATCCGGAGGTCTTGGAAGACGTTTTAGATACAACTACTTTTTTTTGAAAAAAACGTATCAAACACGAGCCGCTAACTGTGGATTTTTGTGCTCACTTATCTTAAACAGATTAAGATGCTAGACCCACCACTATGGTAACTAGTCTGAATACTGTTTCCACGATATACACGGTTTTACCGAGCGAGGCGAGGCGTCTGTTTCAACACGACCGTTGGACATTTTGTTTGTTTGTTTGCCACGCAATGTCGGCAAAATGAATTGACCGATTGCTTTGAAATTTGGTTTGAAGGTACATTGTATAAAGCCAGAACAACGTCTGCGAAAGATTTACCCTTCCGTTTCCGTTTCAAGATGGCGGCCACTGATTTAACGATGACGAATGTAGTTGCTGGCTATTTCCTGTAAAACTGGTCGAACGGCAGGGCCTATCATAATTTTAACAGCTACTTGGGAGGTCCAGTAACGTTTTTTGCAAATATTACGGCCACCGGTTAAATTGGCGGAAAGCTTATGAGAGCAGTCGTGGAGCGGTGGCCAGGTTCTGCACTTCTTTGAACTTCTGGTTACTTCTAGCCCAATCAAATCATGTGAAAGTTGACTCCAGAGGGACTTTCCCCTAAGTACCGACAGTTTGAGTGTTGGTTTTGTGTATGGGTCCGGTGTATGTTCCGAATTTTTACCCTCTTTTTTCTCAGTGAGGGATTACAGTTATTTCAGAATTTTCAAATAACTTACTTCGTCTTAAAATTAATGTTATTTGCGTCGTAGATTAAAATCATTAAAGCCTTTTATTTTTAAATATTTTTTTAAATATTTTTTTTAAGGCGAAAAACACATTGAGGCTATTATCGCCTCCCTAAAAGTGAGTGTTGAACAGTCTTAAGTGTGTGTTAGACTCGGGTACCGTGAGGGAACATCAATATCCTCTCAATAGGTGCAGCTAGTATGCACCACCCTGCGGGATAAAGCTTTTAAAGTATGTAAGGCAACAGTATAACCAATTACTTTAGTACATAAGCTTATCACGATAACACTTTTGCAGGTGTCACGGTTTTATAATGTAAAAGAAAAGTTAGTGACGATAAATTAAGTTGATCACATATTTATCGATTTTAAAGAAATGTTTAAGTAGGTCTACAGCCCAAAAGTGCCCAAACAAAAATTACGGTTTATTATATCACCAGAAAATCAGGTTCAGATATTAAAAAAAAAAAAAAAAAACATTATTTATATGTGAAGATAAACAGGTCTGTTTAGACAATTTCAAAGAAAACAAAGGCAAACTGTGTCGTTATGGATTTCTTCTGCTAATATTTAAGCAAAAGTCGATTTTTCGGTGATCGTTTTTGTCGGTTGTTTTACAGCCGATACAAACAAGAACTGGTGACAATTTGTGCAATGTTTATACAATACATTTCGCCCCGATTGTAAATTTAATAAAACTGTTCGAAGGAAAACGTCAAAATATTGAAGGGACAAGGTTTTTAAGGACTGGGCAGCACAAACTTTCACAGAAATACAAAATAAAAGATCATAAATCGCTGGCTTCAGAGCAACGTCAGGTAGCAAGACAACACACCCTTAGTTCTGCCCCTAACGTAAAGGCCCGATTACACTACGCTTTTTTTTGTAACGGTGTTCGTTGAACAAAAGAGACAGGGAATCCTTTAGAATTAACCGTAGAAGGTGACATTAGTTGTACAGTCTTTGCAAAAAGTATAATGGTTTCTGGTTTAGTGGTCGTTTTACAGTTTATTGCTTTTAGGTTATGTAACTTTACGATAATCGACGAAATTGTATCGTCGGAATGGCTTTATGATCGCTTTTTTATGGTTTTCGATAGTTTTCCTTGTTCGTATGCACGCTATTGGTGCCAACGTGCAAAGTTGGGTTTCGTTATTCTTGAGCGAAACATAGTAATTATCGTCAGGTTTTGATTTTAATTCTTTTTCTTTTCGGCTTAAAACGTTCTTCGACGTCTTCCGATTCTTAGCTTCCATTTCTCCTGTCATTGCACAGGTTTTGGTCCAATCCCCTCTCTCTCATCAATTCCTTCTCTCCAACTACGATCTTCCTCTTTTTTGCGATCATATGGTTTCCATTTTACAATCCGTTTGGGAAGTCGATTTTCTTGCATCCTTTGGACATGACAAAACCATCGAAGTTGTTTTGTCTTTGTGTGCTACACATTCATGATTTTATGGATTTTTACATTTTTATTTTTTCGTGTTTGGATCTCCTTCTCCGTGTGTGGTGACCTTCTCCGTTTCAAATGTTATGGAAACATGCATGGGTACGGAACTTTCGAGCACCTGTTTACAACTAGGTAACACAGTTCTGTTAATTTGTCCATATATTATTAAAACCAGGTGTATCGTAATTTTCAAGATTTGATAACTACGTTGCCGCGGTTATAAGAAAGTTGTAAGGTCCATTTCTATAGCTTCGTCTATTTTTTTGTTTCAGTGGCCATACTTCGCTTCCATACGACATTATACTTTTTATACTTGTATTATATATTCTCTCATTTTAATTCTTAAAGATTTTAATAATTTACTTGTCAGTGTACAGGGTTGCTCAAAACTTCCCACCCGTAATAGTGAAATAACGTACTCATGCGTTATACGTGCAGAAGTTCTTGGATTCAACGTTGTATCAGTAATCATATGTTGAATATTACTGAACAGCTGACATTCGCAGGTAAGGTTATGTGTCTTATTGACTTTTGTACTGATCATTACGCTAAGGTTATTGGAACGAGTTGAGGTGGCACTGCTTTGTGGATGAGAGAGAGGGTGGTCGATGAGAAAAGGTGCAGCTGCGTTATACAACGTCACACTGGATCAAATTTAGGCCATAAAAATCTGTGCACTGCGACCTTTGTGGATCTGTTGTGCCCCTTTCTGTATTCCTAAGATGTTCAGTTTCGTTCTTCAATCGTAGTACTTTTATAAGTTATAGGATTGGGAGAGGATTTAAGGTGGACAGTTCCTCGATTGGTGACTTCCCAGTTCCTTATTGAGGTGCTTCCAGGTGCTTGCTTGCATCTTTCATTTCCCCTTCCCTTCCATCTTTTTTCTTCTTCACTTACAGAGGTTCTGCTCTCCACGTCGCCAACCTATTTATTGTGCACTGCGACCTTTGTGGATCTGTTGTGCCCTTTTCTGTATTCCTAAGATGTTCAGTTTCGTTCTTCAATCGTAGTATTTTTATAAGTTATAGGATTGGGAGAGGATTTAAGGTGGACAGTTCCTCGATTGGTGACTTCCCAGTTCCTTATCGAGGTGCTTCCAGGTGCTTGCTTGCATCTTTCATTTCCCCTTCCCTTCCATCTTTTTTCTTCTTCACTTACAGAGGTTCTGCTCTCCACTTCGCCAACCTATTTATTGTGCAGTGAGACCCTGCATTCTATTTTATATTCTTACTTATGAAAACAACCACAAGTAGCTAAGGGAACGAGGCCCGCCCATACAGTCCTACATGCATGGATAAGGAACTTTTGAGCACCCTGTATACAATTAGGTAATATAGTTCTGTTAATTGTTCGTATATATTTTAGTAAATAGTTAATTTTCAAGACTTGATTACTACGTTTCCGCGGTTATAAGGAAGTTGTAACTAGATTAGGTTCTAAGACGTTGCAGAGTAAAAATGAATGAATGTACAAAATGTGGTGGGCCAGTAAGTCAGTCAGTGCGAATCGCTAAACTAAATAAGTTATTTAAAACTACCTTGATTTAAAACTACCTTGTCCCACCCTCCCAAGAGTGGCGAACCCCAAAATTTAGAAGTTTTTTTAGGGTTTCTATTACCTGCGTGTTTTGTATTTGACTCAACATTGCGACTGACTTAAAAGAACCGTAAGAAGTGAACAGATTTGGAGAAAGTTGCCCTTTTTTACTTTTTTCGATTGCAATTGAATCCAGTTTCCTACATTTTGTTTGGAGACTTGTAGTCTGTATTTTTACAAAGTGTCATCAAACGTTTTTGTTGTTGAGAGTTTCCTGACGCCCGAAATTACGTGGGGGAGGTATGAAAACTTTTGGAGAGGCCTGTCAACTATGAACAGTGTAAACCCATTATCTGTAAAAACTATATATAATTTGAATCATTACTACTTCTAGTTTCAAGTAACACCCTATTCACTAGATAATTTTAAAAAACTACCCCTAAATATTTGTTTGTCATTAACCATTAATATTTTACTGGACTCGAGTCGTAACAAAGACAATTTCATAGTAATAGGTTAC
>CM040188.1:2455000-2565000 GCA_022606455.1 Callitettix versicolor | reverse complement strand
GCACTTTAGTAAAACTTAATCGAACACGTGTTTGCAAAAATAATGAACGCTTGTGTTATATGGTTCCAGGTACACGAACTATGCGATAATTTCTGTCATCGGTACATCAGCTGTTTAAAGGGAAAGATGCCAATAGATTTAGTAATTGACGAGAGGGAGTCGTCGAAACCTTTACCGGAATTGAGCAGTTCGGCCAATGGCAACGACGGAAGGAGCAACGCGGACTCTACGTCGCACACGGACGGGGCTAGCACGCCGGATGTGGTGAGTGGGAAACGATTTTTTTAAAACCACTTTAATAAAAATCAAAGCGCCCCAAAATTTTTGTTTCGGCCTCATAAAAAAGCATTATTCGCGGACCCTAGACAGATACAAAACATACAAGATCGGTCAAAAACGAAGGTGGCAAATCTTAAACTGCAGACAGGCAATCGTAAACCCGAAAACCCGATTGGAATGAGCTACAGACAGATGACTCTAACCACTGACTAGGCCGGTTGAAAGCGGAGGCGAACCCATTCCACCAGACCAATCGGAAACGATAGGGCTACAGTAATAAAGTTATAAATCTATATTATCCATTTAAAAAATATTTTATTCTGATTTATAATATTTACATATTTCGTTCGAATTAGAAAAAATATTGTTTTCTGAAGGCAAGTACTGTTTAATGCATTATTCCCTGTCAAGTCTGTACATTTACAACGGTACTGTTATTATGTTCATTTAGATTTATAATAATTTTTAATGGAAAGTTAAAAAAGTGTTTTCTTTCGCATTTTGGCAGTCGGTATATGGTAAACCGGTCACTGAATATTTAACAAATCACGATGGCAGTGATTATCGATAACGTACGCGGACAGAACAGCTGTGAAATTGACAGCTTTTTGAAATAGTATTGAAACAACAAAACGTACATTTAGTATGTGATTATCGGGTTTATTCTTTGAGCGGCATTTGCAACCAGTTGAATGCACGGAAATGATTAAAAATTACTTTAAACGGTAATTTTGTATTATTGTTGTACTCGTAATTTAAATTACTTTCTGACAAAACACGAGAATGTTAAACGTGATGTTACGTCGAAATTAACAATCCTTCCTCGAGTCTGACCTGCCATCTTGGATCCGAACCGCAAAACGCACCTTAACACGAGAATTGCAGTAATAGCCACACTTGTTTGAAATTATTAGTTATTGTACAAATAGGATTAACAAAATACGCGCGCGCACACACACACACACGCACGCACGCACGCACGCACGCACGCACACACACACACACACACACACACACACACACACACACACACACACACACACACACACACACACACACACACACACACACACACACACACAAAGGTAAAGAGCTGTAATGTAAAAGCACTTGTTAGGTAATTAATCAAATACTTAGCTACTAAAATAATTTTGTTCAAAGTATATTTGGTACCGTATTGTCAGAGTGGCGTGTGAACGTGTGCATTAGCAATTAGTAAAAACGATTAAGCTTAAGTTAATTGAAACAAGTGCGTTAATACTTAATACATGCCGAGGACGATCGGGCAGTTTCGCCTGCACCAAAATGTTTTGTAAATTTGTCGCACGAACCAACTTGTTATTTTGGCCCGGTGCAACGAGCCGTAATTTAAATGGCGGCCGCGTGCCACTTAGCAGTGCCTGATGAATATTGTAGTGCTGTGTAATGTCATCCCATCGCGTGTGTGTATAAACGTCGTATGGGCTTGAGTTTGGTGAAATCCTGGAAACAAAACATCGAGGCTAACTAATGTAAACATCTAGGGAGCATACGGCAGATACGAATAAACTGACGTGATAGAAGCGATTTTCCAAAAATATCCTTTTTATCTAACCCTTTTTGAAATCCCGATTTCACTGTTCATAATCAACATTAGAATCTGCATGCGTTAATTTTAAACTATAAAATTACATTAAAAATAAGAAAGGGAACCAATAAAATTACATTAAAAATAAGAAAGGGAACCATGACCGTCGTCAAAACATTGTCAATTTTAGAGATTTTGAAAATTCAAAAAGCTAATTTATGGTTTTAAACAATTTTTGGCACAGTGAAATCAGTTAAAATAACATCTGAGTCAAAAATGATCAAAATTTTTAAAGACGAAATGGCCGCCATTTTGAAATTTATCAACCAAGTTGTCTCTAAGCTATTATTATAATAGATAAAGTAAAATATAACCAACATTCCTGATGTTACTGTGTTAAAAGAACAAGATATTAACGACCCCTTAATTTTTTTTTTTTTTTTTTTTTTAACGTCCGACTATTGTGCACACTTGGGCTAATGCAGACGATGGGATGATTTACAGCGTATGAAAATGCCAAGGGGTGAAAGCCCAGTACGCTATCAACTAGGCCACCGACCCCTCAAAAAGTGAACTGTGGAGGTTAGGATAGAAGCTCATTTTAAGGTCCCCATGATGGATGCTTCAGTTGCTCATTTTTCCAATAGAATTTCGTTAATAATCGCGACACGCGGTTTCCTCGATGACATAATAGAAGAGATTTTCCAAAAATATCTTTTAACGCCATAACTAACGCTATATAAAGGACACGATCATTACTTTATTGTGTAATATCGAGTAATAACCACTCGAATTCATGAAACGTTTTATTTAAACACCTGTATAATACAATAGGCTAGTGTGATTTGGGATTTGTTCAGATAACCACTTCGAGGACCTCTGCATATAAACACGTCGAATGATTCATTACGGTCGGTTTTAATTGGCTGAAAGAAGTCCCAATCTCACCTAGACCTTAAATACGTGTTTATCTCCGCTTGACAATTAGCTCGACTAGCGACCAGAGATTACCCTCGTGCACAACTAGGCCTATCCTTTGTTCGCGCTGAAAGTTATGACAGTGTTTCCCGCTCGACAACGATTCCAACGATGTCTTTATATTCCTTTAAAAATGCAGTTCTTCTCACCGTAACCCTTTTATAATATCTTCTTTTCGCGTATTCCAGGACGTTTAGAAAACGAAAAAAAAACTCGTTTCCAGTTTCGGAATGCAGCCGGGCTGGCGTAATGAACCGTATTTGCAATTACACTTTCATAACCGTCGCTTAAATGGTATAATTATACTTTTATAGACCAATCACTCATCCGATAACGGGCCATTTAGCGTGTATGGGTCGTACCTTGTAGCGGCCGCCTGTGTTACCGTACTTGTAAATAAATCTTTGTAATCGCATAGTATCGTCTTGTTAGTGATATATAACGGGTTAAAAGTAACAGCTAATTAGTCGGCGTCACTGTTGTTTAACAGTTTCGGCTTGTGTACAAACATTCTGTAACAATAAAACATCGCGAAAACGTTATTATATTCAAGTTATTTGAAAGAAGGGTGTGAATGAAACAGTACAACGGTAAAAAAAGGGCACGTGATCGCAGTATTATTTAAAAAAATACGGTTTGAGAGGAGAAAAAATGGAAAACCGGCTCATTCGGTTTTACACTCGAAATTTTGAAAGGAAGAAATTCGCGGTTCTGGAATTAATCTGTAAGGTTTAATCCCGTATTAATTACGACCATTTCAAGACTTGAATATCACGATTCAAGTCAAATTGAACTACAACGGACTAGAAAAATCGATCGGTGGATTGGTTTTAAATAGAAAAACGCCTTAAACACGGGCCATATAGTCTGCCATTTGTTAAACGGTCTGCGTGAGAGAGGAATTCCCCTCCACCTCCCACCTAGTCCAGTGACACAGACTCTGTCAGTCTGAGTCCACAAACTGTTACTACTCAACGATAGTGAAAGGTAGAAGGAGGAGCTGTGGTGAGGCTCGTCCTCTCACTCGCACAATTTTTTTTCTTTCCGACTGGTGTTTTTAGCAGGACGTTTTCTAAGCGGTCGACCTATACCTAAAATTATAATGTTAATGGTAAAAGCAATGCGAGTGAGTAGTGTTCAATCAGCTGATGCTGTACTGCAATGTTCAATCGTTTGACTCGTATAATAATCTTAAACACGGTATATAGATACATATGTATGATCTTAAATATCAGTTCACTCTCTCAAAATTGAATTTGTATTTTTTTATTTTTAATTATTGTCAGAGTGTATATAAATGTCTTCTTTTCACGGAATTGACTCTTACGTGATTTTGGAATGGTAATATTCACGGGCTCAAAGAGACTATCCCGGTAGGTCTCATTTTTGGGAAAATTGCTTTTAATTAGAAAAACATTTAGCACTGCAGTGCTTCGAAATATAAGCGCATTAGATTTGAGCAAGATAGGTTCAGCCGTGTGCTTTGTACGGACTGAAAGTAAAATTAAATTTGTCCGTTTCTTTGAATCAGAATCACTGACAACTTCTCCGTATAACTCTCGGTGATCGGCAAACAGAAGTTACTAAACACAGAACGGTTGTAACAGCCGATACCGATAACATGCGAACTTTTGTTCAGGATTTTGGCGGGATGCTGCGTCTCCCAGGATTATAATTTTTTCGCAAATCCCAGCGCGAAGAAGGCGTACAGGAATTTTAAATAATCGTATCGTAGAAGGACGCAGAAAGTTGCCAAATCGATTTCACACGACCTGCATTCAAAACACTTGTGTGCCAAACGCTTCGGTTGCATAACTCATGCCTCGGTAGTGGACTTCAAGGATTCCTCCGGTTGTACGCTCAGCTGTAACGTGCGCATAGTCTTTAAAAGAATGGCGGCACTGTGGGTACGACTTTCCAAATGTAACACTAAAATCAGCAAATATTAGCAGAATGCATCGAACCAGCATTTTGTTCAGCGCGCATGCTCGGTGGTATTTGAAACGCCCATTTTATGCCGACTTTTTGTGTAACGCTAATCACATTAGTGAAATCAGATTTTGAAAAATTGTAACATTTAAGAAATAATGATTTAAAAAAATTTAAATAGCCGTCCTGTTTTATCTGGATTTCTCTGGTTGACAGTCGTTCAAGCTATTTTTGTGCCAAGTTTGAATCAAATCGGACCAAAATTGCGAACGTGAGCGTGCTAAAACACAATATTTCTAACAGTTTCTCAAAAGGTTAGAAACGGCGCTCATTTCGTACTTTTACAATGATGGCAGCTCCAATAGTTTAGTCGCTAGTTTCTGGAAGTTGGATCTGACTGTATTTAAATGAGTTTATTACTTAACATATGTCAAGGCATCATTATTTCATATTATATTTTCGCGTTCGTTATTGAAAAATTAAAAAAAAATCTGTTATTGAATCAAAGATAAAAATCATATATCATGTTTTCTCTTTCTTTTTTATTTCAATTACGATAATTTGTTCGAAAACACGATAAATTAACATGGTTAGTTTTTAACAACATAACCTGGAACTTTATGTTCCAGCCTATCAGCTGTTTAATGAAATTAGATGATCTTTTAATACAATTACCAAAATTAAAGTTTCATTCAATATAATTAAGTCAGTCAAAACGTTTTCGTAGTTTCCGTAATATAGTACTTATCGCGTGTGCCTCGCACGCACAATGTTCCCGGTTCGATCCCGGGAGGAAATGGTAATTTTTATTTATAATTTGATATGAGACCAACGACGCGCAAAATATATCTTTATATCAATATAAACAAGTTTTTCGCATCACAAAAGCCAACATCACAACCATTCCTGAAACACGATACTTGTTAAAACAAATTTTGAAGAATTTACGTTTTCTCTTTATACACAAAGCTGTATGGTTTCAGATAGTTTTAAAATTTCGTCGCCGGCTCTAACGCGAGTTGACTGTTGGGAATTTACGTCTTGCTAATTGCGTCAGTCGTTGTGTATTGACGTGTGTATGCATTGTGTTCGTCCTAGAGGAAAAAACTGTTCAAATATTAAAACATTTCTTTTTATGTTGCAATAACCACTGAAAAAGTGCTAATTTATGTAAATTTTAACACCGATTTCAATGGTAAAAACATATTTTAAAAAATGTATATTTTGACACTTTTTGGCAGAATTTGTTGGACAAGTAAAGGATTTATAAAAGCTATTATAATAGTTTTTCGTGCTAAGTTTGAATAAAATCGGACACAAATTGCGAACGTGAACTAGTTAAAACATGCCCCCACACATACACGCACGTACGCGCACGCATGCGTCACTTTTCAGTCCCGGGTCTGGGTTTTACCATGATGACCGCTTGTGAGATTACATTGTTTCAACGTTAAACGGATGAAATACTTCTGATTTTATTATCAATCCCACGTTTCCATGGCAACCCTTAACCGTCTGACGTAATAATATCGCCAAATCTTCCCGAAGTCACCCTTATTTAGTATGAGCGATGCGTCGCATCAAATTGACACCAATTACCCTACCAGCCACCCTCGCAATGAAAATGAGATACTTTTTGGTCGAGGGGTGGGAAGAAAGAACTTAGGGAAAAAGGTAATAAGAGGGATGAAAATGACACTGTGAACCGTTTTCTGGTTACCAAGGGACTTAGTGGTTATAGGGGCGGGGGTATTTGCATGCATATTGAAACTGTTGTCATACGTGGGCTTTGACGTTATGAATAGGATATGTGTTGAGACAGTGTTAAAATGATTTAGTAATGAAATAATATACGGAGACCCAGATCCAGTACCTAATCTCTGTGCGTGACTATTTGAGGCGTTGTTTAAAAGTTTTAAATAAATACATTTATAATTAATGCATATAAATGAATTAGCACGCTTACGTTCACAAGTGATTTGATTCAAAATCGGCCCAAAATTCGATTTTGGTAATAGCTCGGACAATATTTCGTTGCCCAGCAAAGTCTGTTAACAGTTTCAAAATGGCGGTCGTTTTAAATCTTTTAAAAAATCGACGGTTTTCTCGAACGGTTTTTAAAATGTTTCACCGTCGTAATCACCGTTAAAACTGCATACATTACATTTTTTAATTTTTAAAATATTTTGAAATAAAAAAATGTATTTGAAGGTTTAAAACGCTGATAAACGCTGTTGTGATGGTGAAATCAGAATTTTAAAGAGTAATGAATGTTTTTTTTTGAAAATTCGCTTCCATCACGTCAGTGCGACAGCTGCGTGCACCGAACTATACTTGGTGTAGTCAGAAAGTAAAAATGTATTTTTTTAAATAATAAAATGACGGATGACAGGGAAGTGTAGAATATTGAAGTGGTCTTGAATGATTTTATTGTTGCGCCTTTGACGTGCGTCTAATTAAAATCTAGCGGATAAAAATATTGTTGTTGTTATGACCGCCCACTCAGTTACAAGGTGTGAGCTTGATGTTCGGATCGCTTGGATATGGTGCCTATTTATAAACACGTTTGGTCAATGACAGGAATAGCGTCAGCCGGGGCTAGCGGCGGATGCCAAAAAAACCCGTCGCTCACGGAAATTTCGACGGTGGCACTCAACTGGCTGCTGGCTGCTGGCATTCACTTTATAATATTCGATTAAGTTATTCCAATTAGCTTTAAAACGTGACCGTTTTATTTAAAATTTACTGCACTTTTCATTAGTAAGTAGTACAAGCTTTTGTCCCGAAATGTTTTGTGCGGGTGCGTAAGGAGTACGGGCTTTGAAATTCGTTCGAAAGGGACAACAGCCTATTTGCACAGGCAGTAATAAGTAGTTAGTTATTAGGGAATTACCTTTGAAAAATGAGCTGTTGGAGTGGACATCATGGTAAGACCAAGGACGGGAAAGAGCGCCCATTCTAACCTTTAGATCACGTTTTTGGTTTCATTAAAATTGGTGTGCGCGCGCGTGTGTGTGAGCTTGTGAAGTACAGTAAATATAGGGTTCGAAATTGAAATAAAGTAAATATGCGATTGGAAATTTGAACGTGAAATAAAGTAATTATGGTGTTCGAAATTGGAACGTGAAATAAAGTAATTATGGTGTTCGAAATTGAAACGTGAAATAAAGTATATATGCGATTGGAAATTGGAACGTGAAATAAAGTAAATATGCGATTGGAAATTGGAACGTGAAATAAAGTAAATATGCGATTGGAAATTGGAACGTGAAATAAAGTAATTATGGTGTTCGAAATTGGAACGTGAAATAAAGTATATATGCGATTGGAAATTGGAACGTGAAATAAAGTATATATGCGATTGGAAATTGGAACGTGAAATAAAGTAAATATGCGATTGGAAATTGGAACGTGAAATAAAGTATATATGCGATTGGAAATTGGAACGTGAAATAAAGTATATATGCGATTGGAAATTGGAACGTGAAATAAAGTATATATGCGATTGGAAATTGGAACGTGAAATAAAGTAATATATGATTGTTTGAAATTATATATGCGATTGGAAATTGGAACGTGAAATAAAGTATATATGCGATTGAAATTGGAACGTGAAATAAAGTATATATGCGATTGAAATTGGAACGTGAAATAAAGTATATATGCGATTGGAAATTGGAACGTGAAATAAAGTAAATATGCGATTGAAATTGGAACGTGAAATAAAGTATATATGCGATTGAAATTGGAACGTGAAATAAAGTATATATGCGATTGGAAATTGGAACGTGAAATAAAGTATATATGCGATTGGAAATTGGAACGTGAAATAAAGTAAATATGCGATTGGAAATTGGAACGTGAAATAAAGTATATATGCGATTGGAAATTGGAACGTGAAATAAAGTATATATGCGATTGGAAATTGGAACGTGAAATAAAGTATATATGCGATTGGAAATTGGAACGTGAAATAAAGTAAATATGCGATTGGAAATTGGAACGTGAAATAAAGTAAATATACGATTGGAAATTGGAACGTGAAATGAAGTAAATATGCGATTGGAAATTGGGACGTGAAATAAAGTATATATGCGATTGGAAATTGGAACGTGAAATAAAGTAATTATGGGGTTCGAAATTGGAACGTGAAATAAAAGTAAATATGGGGTTTGAAATTTAAATAATAACACCGAAACGGTCGGAGATGATTAAAAAAATATGCGATTAAATTTGAGAAAAATCGGCACATCCGTTTTTAGACATGTTTACGTCTAGAAACTCACAGCAGAAGATGCGCGTCGGATTTATCAGACGAGTCGTTTGTAATTTCAGGAAAGTACGAAATTTTCCGGTTTCACTTGGCGAATATCACAAAATAAAAATGTGTGCCGCGTCCAGCCCTGTGTCCGCCCACGCGGCCCACGGTAAGCTGAACTCAGGAGTGCGCTTAATTAACTAAAAATCCCCGGCATAATGTGTTTGAAATTTATTCGAGCAATTAGTTTGTTATTTAAATAGGAGAATGGCGGAATCTTGGCTTAGGTCTGGTCGGTAAAATTAGACCCCCGAGATAGTTTTATAACATCTCGCTGTACTGCACGTACTTTCTCTTACGATTTGAAAAGGCGCAGAAAAACTGTAAAAACCTACTGCACCTATCCCAGTTTTAAATCTTCATTTACTACTTTACTGGCAAAGTTCTAGCGGATATTTTGAAAACATGATTTTATGGAGAAGTTTTAGATGTGAATGCAAAAGAGCTAAATTTAATTTAACAGTATTGTAAGGGGTTTTTAAAACAAAATTTATATAGTCTCGAGAAATTAAAAATTTACCCTTATATGAAAAAATAAAATTAAAAAAATAAAATTAGTGATGGTAAACGACACGTTTAGCAAGTTTCCATAATGAATAATGGGTTGTCCTGTATTGCGTGTTTCGAGTAATCCCCATCTTCAGTTCTGCCCATCTATAGCCTGCTTTTTCCACACGTATTTAATAAAATTAATAGTTTTCATACTCGGAAACTAATCTAAAAGTTTAATTCTGTGGGCGTTGATTTCACGTAAAATTCGATATTTAAACGAAAATAGTGTACAGATTTTTTAAAAAAAACCACGCTTAAGTTGATATAAAAATGAAACGCGGCAGTGTTCCGCCCGAATAGGATCGAAGTTTTTCGTGTCTAAAACAAGTACTTATGTAAGCGTGTTTCTCGGTAAGAAGCAGCCGGGAACTTTAAATATATTTCAAACAATCAACTCCGGTTATTTACGGCGCACGCGGTCAAATTTAATCAATTTCTTTTAAATGAAAGAATTTCTTTACGGCCGGCTTGAGCCGTGGATGTCGGCCATTAGCATTCCGATAGGACGGGGCATGGTTATGTGTTTTTGATGTCTCTTGTACAAGACATTACTGTTCGTAATCGCTAGTGAAACAGTGAGGTCGTGGCTCCTATCTGTGCTTTTAGCTTGGCATAACTAGTAAGTAGTGTTATTGTGCTAGGTGGTGTAGGGTAGTTTGCCCCCTAAATTGTTGAATATAATGTTATAAATATTTTAGTTTGTCAGCTTTTTTTATCCCAAGCTTAAAAATTGAGGTCAAAATAAAAATTGTTTTTTTTAAAGCAGAAAAATTATTTTTCTCAGTGTGTGTGTGTGTGTGTGTGTGTGTGTGTGTGTGTGTGTGTGTGTGTGTGTGTGTTTGTTTGTTTGTGGTACACGTATTTAGGAAAAAGAAAATAAAGTTTTTAATCTTAGGTAGTGATTTACTCTTACTTAAAATATATTTTATTTCAAATTTGTCGGATGCTAATTGAGTGATAAACCAAAAATTTTTATATAAATTTGTTTTTTAAATTTTTTTCGATTTTTTATTGCTTGCATCCTAACTCGGTGTTTTTGCCGGACATGAAGGCGTATCAGTGTTGGTGCTCGTTTAGAATCTCCGAGACGAGAAAGTTTGTGCAACATTTTTTCCGGATTTATTTAAGAAACGTAGCCGCAAGCCGAAGCGTGTTGCTGCATTCTAATTGTACACGAGCTGTGGAGCGAACAATTACACGTAGCTATTCCTTCAAGATGGATACGTGCGTCCGACCCCAGAGTGTCATCGGATGCACTCGCTGGGCGGCTGCCAAAGCGTTCGTCTCACGCAGTCCTACGCAGAGGATAGCTACCCGACACAAGGAATTTCACATACAGTGGTTACCCCAAGACGTCCAGTTTCCTTCGATTTGTCTGAGGTTTCGATATAAGTCCTAGCTAGAGTTTGTCGGGGGGGGGGGGATACGACATGTACGTTTTGTTTGGATAATTGCGAACTACATTTTTAGCAAAATTCGATTAACATTGTTACAAAAATTTCGTCGATTTATATAAATAGATTTTTTTCGTAGGTTAACGAACAATTTTGTTTGTATGGTTGATAAAAAATCGTTTGAGATGATTTCAAGATGGTTCGATTAAGGAATGTTTTTGGCCACACTCACCTTTTTAATACACAATTATTACATTAAAATCTGTCAATTTTAGTAAATTACAAGTTATCCTTCTTTATTTCTTGTTTCGAATTATGGCCATCTTCAGTTCTGCATTTATAGTCTGTTTTTCCACACGTAACTTCATGGAATAGTTTTCGTTCCCATTTTAAGTATTCTGAAATCCGCGAACATTTACCTTAACTATTTGTTTACGTTAGCGACTTGTAATATCGTATAAAACATAACAGTTGCACACTTGTTAGGGTGACAATACAGAGCAAAAATTTTGTTTTCAATCGGTGGGTGTGATGCCAGTGTTTGGCCACAGGTCGTCGTTGATGACGTCGCAGCGCTCAGAATAACTTCGCCGCTTCTCCTTCGTTCTGTCTTGTCACACATTCTGACTTAGCGTTCACTTTCACACTTTAATAACGCTACGGACACCGTGCTTATAGCGTGACAACCGCCTTAAGCTCTTAAATAGATCCATATTTATTGATAAAATACCGAGATAATAAAAGAGGAAAAATAAAACGTTTAATTTCATGCGAATCGGTGAACGTATTTTGTTTAAATATGCAGATACTGGTTGTTGTCACAGCGGAAAGCGTTTGGACAATCTTTGGTGCAGTATTAGTATGTCGACCTTTCGATAGCAGTAACTGATCTTTGGTACAGTAGCAATATGTCAGAACCTTTCGATGGTAGTAATTGACCTTTGGTACAGTACTAACATGTCAGAACCTTTCGGTGATAGGAACTGACCCTCGGTACAGTACTAACATGTCAGAACTTTTCGATGGTAGTAACTGACCTTTGGTACAGTACTAACATGTCACAACCTTTCGGTGATAGTAACTGACCTTCGGTACAGTACTAACATGTCAGAACCTTTCGGTGGTAGTTACTGACCTTTGGTCAGTACTAACATGTCAGAACCTTTCGGTGGTAGTAACTGACCTTCGGTACAGTACTAACATGTCAGAACCTTTCGGTGGTAGTAACTGACCTTTGGTATAGTACTAACATGTCAGAACCTTTCGGTGGTAGTAACTGACCTTTGGTATAGTACTAACATGTCACAAACTTTCGGTGATAGTAACTGACCTTTGGTACAGTACTAACATGTCAGAACCTTTCGGTGGTAGTTACTGACCTTCGGTACAGTACTAACATGTCAGAACCTTTCGGTGGTAGTTACTGACCTTTGGTCAGTACTAACATGTCAGAACTTTTCGATGGTAGTAACTGATTCCCGGTGCAGTACTAACTGTCAGGACCTTCCGATGGTTGTAACTGATTTCTTAAAGGTAAATGCTATTGATTAAATAACTCGTCCATTATTACGTATATATTAGAGTAAATGTTCAGAATCGTTGAGTACAGTTTTGAGGCAGTTTTTGGTCCAGATGCTCGTGGAGATCGCATCGTATAGGTTAAAACTGAATTCCTAAAACGAGTGTTCAGCTATACTGTGAATTTCCAAATTGAATAATTAAGATTCGACCAATTAAATTAGTTTCTTTCTGTACGGACGGTAATTGCGTTTAATCGTCAGCAATTACGCTTATGGATCCCCTAGGGGCTACGCCGCGGACGTAGGCGTTACAGTCGTGCCTCCGAGTACGACACCTGGTCCCGACAACAACGGAATGCGGTCACATTCCTGCGTGGTGTTAATTACCGGGACGCTCATTAAAACGGTGAACAAAAAAGCGAGCCGAATCCGCGGCGTAACGTCGGTGCATCGTATCACCGTCCACAGACTGTACCGCTTAATGAGTCGTTTAAAGGTGAAACGAGTACAATCAGTGAAATTAAACATGAGGAATACCGAAACTTGTTTGTTTTTCTAATAAAAAGTCGTAATTTTATTACCGACCTTCACCAAATAGGGGCTGGATCCGTTGGAACGCGAGTATTTACGGGAACTGTTGAATAGTTTTTGCACTTATAAATTTGCAAAATACAAAGTCGTAAACAATTAGAAACGTCTTGAAGTAGAAAAACGTTTTCGGCGAACTTTTTTTTGTAATTGTCATTAAAAAGTTGTGCTTTTAGTTTAGCACGCGACATGTTTTACTGAGTTAGTTTAAAGTTTCTGTAATGTATTTTTAAATTTTACAAGATCGTGACGTGACTTAATTGAAATTTTTACACAATTTACACGTTCGACACATTTTACGATTAAAATAAATCAGGTAACGTTGCTTATGTGCATGATGTGCTTATGATGATAGCTCGACCGAATTTAAAAACAGCTTTTAAATTATTATACATTTTATTATGGTTAGAACGTATAAACCAATAGGCCTAGTTTAAGCGACAGACGTCGCAGTATATTCTTAAGCCTGGTGACGTAACATTTCCCGCCAATTTAACGGGCAACGGAAATATTTACGAAAAATATTACTGGATCACCTTTATTGCAAAATTTATGCTCTTTCTGCATGAAGCGATCAGAACTATGATAGGTCTTGCTGTTCGGCCAACCAACAAATGCGTACGTCATCGTTAAATCAAACACCGCCATCTTGAAACTGTTGTGACAGAAACTATTAACTGTGGGAGTAATGTCAGATGATTTTGGAACTTGGGAACTAGCTAAATATGCACACGTGCACAGAAGTACAGCGCGCAGTCCTAGAGGAGGGGGGGCAGCCACTTGTAACGTTGACAGCTGATCTGAATGAAAGTCTTGTGAACTAGTTGATGGTGATTTATAAGATCTCCTCAAGAAATCTCATTTCGGCCGGCAGTTGTCCGTGTCCACTGTGCAGTGTCCTTCACACCCACTCCCCCCCGTCATAACGCCGCGTGACGTCATCTGGGAATATTTTAGGCGGGCGTTGCAAACTGTGTTGTGTTTACTGCTGTTAGCGAATTTCCAAAATGAACTGTTGGAGCGGCCATCACGCAGACCTGAGATATTTAAACGAGCGTCACTTTTAGATATTAACAAACAATTGTGCGTGTGCGCGCGGGCTAAATTTTGTTCGGATTTAGTTGAAATTTGGCACAAAAACCAGACTTGCACAAGTTGGTTACACTGCGAAATCCGTTCAGCAGTTTCAAAATGGAAGACACTTCAAATTTATGAAAACAAATCATTACACGCTTTTTTACAGTTAAAAAAAATCCTAATTCACCTTCTTAATAACCTTTAAAATTTGTAAAATTATAATTTTAAATGCTCATTAGACACCGTAGGCCCCAAATAAGGAAATGAATGTGTCACGTTAGGGTCCATGTTCGTGGTTACAGTGTAGCCTACTTGTACAGATTTCCGATGGTGAAATCGGATTTTCAAATTATATGACGAAAAATAATTCTGTTATTTGTGGAAAATGTATGTTTATTCGGAGATTTTTCATTAGTTCTGTACACGACGCTTTAGCAATAAGCATAGGTATCTGGGCTAATGTTCGTGGCACTTGAAGTCGAGAGTTGAATCGAAATCGAATGGCATGATTCAGTAAAATTCCGTTTCGACTTCTGTTGCCAGTGTTTCTGTTCAAGACGTAATACAGCTTTACAGTTCTCGCAGATACGTTTGTCTCGTAAGAATCCATTTTTCCTGTTTTACGATAAAAATCAACTCTGAAAACAAGCACGGTAATAAAGTTTACGAGAGTTATAAAAAATTCTGGTAAATCGGTGAATTAAAGTTTTATTTTTGCAGTTATTTAAAGTTTCAGCTAATATTTAAATTGCTTAGAAATAAAATATTTTTAGTCGAGGCGTGTGCGTCATAAAAGCAGTTGTGACAACAGTGACTGCTGATTGACGATCAATCGCTAATCAAACAAATATTTGCGCGTCTAAAGGTTCTGTCACGCTGGAGAGCGTATCGGCTGTCAAAAGGATATTTCAAACTTACATCTATCTAAAATACAGACTGTTAGAAATACTCCCTGCCTAGTTTTATCTGTACATTTAATGGTGAAATTAATGAAAAACTGCATCAACGAGTACATAACCTCCAAGTTTTTTTAATGTTGGTAAATTTTAATGTCGGATAAAATTACGTTGTACTGTTATAACTGACTCAGTTTGCACAAGCCAAATAACAAACTGCGCCTTTTGTTGTGGACTAGCCATTGCACTGCACTGAGCACTGTCACCGTTATTCTCAAGATCACGCAGGCCTGCCAACTGCAGGAACTGGAATTCCCACATTTATATGAGCAAAACTTTGGGACAGTCGATGAATTAAATACCACAAACTAGAATAGTGTCACTCAGTACGGATTGTAGAGCACATTTAAATTAGGCAGTTCTTTTTCAAGCACCCCGTACGATGAGATTCTTGCTGTATACTTCGTATAGTGTTGAATAGAAAGAAAAGTTTGTGCCGGTTTTTTTTTAATGGACCACAAACAGATTTGCAGTAATACTAACGGTGGTAGAAAAGCTTTAGATTGTTTCAGCGTTAGTGCAATACCAAATTAAGGCGTAGGTTATGCAAAATGGATACATCCCTTACTGGGCATATCTAAAACCAGGGAGTTCTTTTTCAAACACCCTGAATGTTAATTTCCTTCTTCGTATACGTTTAATATGTTTGTTTCTAACTTTAAAAGTAATTTGTCAGCAAATTTTCATCGGAAAAAGAACAAGTGGAACAGCCATCATGGTACGTTCCAGACCTGGGATTTTAAAAAGCGCGTCGGTTCACATTTTGAGGGGTAATAAGACATATGATGTATTTTCGTGTTTTTGTTCGGCTTGATTTAAACTACGCACGAAAATCGATTTTTGTAATAGATTGGACAAATTTGTTTCTCAGTAAAATCCGTTTTATGGTTTCAAGTCGTAGAACAACTAAAACTTTTTTTTTTATTTCACCTATGAAAACCCGATTTCACCGCGGTAGTTAGCGAAATCTGCATGAACTAACATTTCAAATTTCGAAATTTAGTTTAAATACAAAAATTAATTTGATGAAATACAAAAAAAGTTGGTTACTTCTATCATTTCAGCTGTTTGAAATGATTATTTATACCGGTTTTATTTCAGCAAAGCACGCGTAAAGTTCCAAAATGATGTTCATACGTAACCTTGACGCGGAATTCTTGAGTTTTTCTTCCGAACTCAGAGATAAGAGGGATATTTCCTGGCCAAATGTCAGACGGCGATTGGCATAACCTTATGGATTTATCTGCGCTCTGATTAATCATGCAATTAATTTTTAATTAGCCGATTCGATTCGACAAAACGCGCTGATACAATGTAATATATGTGCGATAAATTTCTTACGAGACAGTGTTGCCGGTTCGAATGATTGATGCCGGTACGGCGTCATGTGTCAGCTGTTAGTGGCTGTATCTATTAGCAACACCGGGAGTCACGTGTTCGCTGCCCTTGCGTCGTTTGTTTTCGTTACAAATATTTCTCTTTGTATTCAGCCTGCAGTGAGACTGTAACGTTAAAACGATACTTCAAGATTACAATTTTTGTTCTTTCTTGTAAATTTCAATAAATGTGCTTAATTTTAAATTTTACGAGGTTTGTCCAATAAATACGCGAACTAAGGTCATAAAAACTTTATTTTACAAAATTTCATCTACATTGATTTTGTCCCCTTCAAAATACTCTCCATTCACTGCTATGCACTTATCCCATCTTCTTTTCCACTCTTCAAAGCACCCTTGGAAGTCCTGGGAAGTCAGGCTTTTCAGTCTCCTCGTCGTTTCTTGTTTTATTGTGTCCACATCTTCCCAATGCTGTCACCTCATCACATTTTTGCATTTAGGGAATAGAAAAAAGTAATTTATCACCGGTGATAACCCTATTTAAGAATTCAACATCATTTTCCATGGAATTTTTCCAGTCAGTAACACATTCGACTCTTCTCAACTTTTGATGCGGAGTCAGCAGTTTTGGCACGATTTTCGCACAAACCTTTCTTAAGCCCAAATGCTCGGTTAAGATTGTGTGCACTGTTGATTTTCCTAAATTTAGTTCTTCAGCTATCATTCGGACAGTTTTTCGGCGTTCAGTAAGGACAAGACGCCGCACACGATCAATGTTTTCATGCACATAAGAGGTTGAAGGTCGTCCAATTCTTGCATCATCCGTGGCGTCTTCTCGACCTTCTTTAAACCGCTTAATCCACTTGAAAATGGCTGTTTTTTTCATAGCATTATCACCATAAACAACTCTCAACATTTCAGCAATTTCTTGGTAATTTTTACCAAGCTTTACCAAAAACTTGATGTTAATTCGTTGTTCAGTGAATTGGTCAATTTCCATATCGACGAACAAAAAAATAATGCAAAACTAAAAATAATTCTACTCGCAAGATCCGCACAGCGTAACGTTCTGCCAAGCACTGACGGCTCATTGGGTCCTAGACAACACGTGAGGCCAGTGTTCGTGGCTTAACTCTCCGTAATGGCCACCATATTCGACCAGTTCGCGTATTTATTGGACAAACCTCGTATATTGACTAACGTCCAAACTTTATGCCAGACGAACCAGGGGTCCCGTGCGAAATTTCGCACTATGAAAGTTTTAAGTAAACACAGCCTTGTGAAGAAGAGTAAGTCGCTGGGGTGAGGGCGGTAGTTGGAAGGAAGGGAAACGTGTTAAAAGATAAATCGAAAAGCGATAGATTAACAATGCACGATGGAAGGTGAAATCACAAATATATTTGTGTAAAAACAGTGTCCAAAACGTGTTAAAAAATAAATCGAAAAGCGATCGATTAACAATGCACGATGGAAGGTGAAATCACAAATATATTTGTGTAAAAACAGTGTCCAAAACGTGTTAAAAAATAAATCGAAAAGCGATAGATTAACAATGCACGATGGAAGGTGAAATCACAAATATATTTGTGTAAAAACAGTGTCCAAAACGTGTTAAAAATAAATCGAAAAGCGATAGATTAACAATGCACGATGGAAGGTGAAATCACAAATATATTTGTGTAAAAACAGTGTCCAAAACGTGTTAAAAGATAAATCGAAAAGCGATAGATTAACAATGCACGATGGAAGGTGAAATCACAAATATATTTGTGTAAAAACAGTGTCCAAAACGTGTTAAAAAATAAATCGAAAAGCGATCGATTAACAATGCACGATGGAAGGTGAAATCACAAATATATTTGTGTAAAAACAGTGTCCAAAACGTGTTAAAAAATAAATCGAAAAGCGATAGATTAACAATGCACGATGGAAGGTGAAATCACAAATATATTTGTGTAAAAACAGTGTCCAAAACGTGTTAAAAAATAAATCGAAAAGCGATAGATTAACAATGCACGATGGAAGGTGAAATCACAAATATATTTGTGTAAAAACAGTGTCCAAAACGTGTTAAAAATAAATCGAAAAGCGATCGATTAACAATGCACGATGGAAGGTGAAATCACAAATATATTTGTGTAAAAACAGTGTCCAAAACGTGTTAAAAATAAATCGAAAAGCGATAGATTAACAATGCACGATGGAAGGTGAAATCACAAATATATTTGTGTAAAAACAGTGTCCAAAACGTGTTAAAAATAAATCGAAAAGCGATAGATTAACAATGCACGATGGAAGGTGAAATCACAAATATATTTATGTAAAAACAGTGTCCAAAACGTGTTTGGTATTCGAAATGCTTGTCCCGGCTTGTACGACGGGCAGGGATAGGGGACTGTCTGTAGGCCCACATAGCCTACGTTTAATGATTTTTAAGTAAATATTAAAATTGTTCTAAGCACGTTATGCGAAAAAGTAGCATTTGCAGTGGGATTGTCTATTCGTGATTAATACATTATCTTCGTAAAATATACAAAATATTTTCTGATTTGAGATGCCGCGCATGCGAATGATGCGTTTTGCGTATGCCAGTTAAAAGTGTCTTGTTAATATTTTCTACAAACAGTAAGTTTTAGCGCAAAGTCGTTTTGCAATGTCAGAAGAGGGTTAAACAATTTTTCTAAAGATACCTCATTTATACCTGTACAATTAGTTTGTGATGAGAAAAAGGGATGTTGACTGGAGAAATAATATATATGATGACGATGATGAGGATAAGAGATTAGAGTTAACGGAAGTTCGTGCGTTTCTTCTAGCTTTAATAATTATTTTGCTTGTTAACTCGTTTTAATATGCCCATTAAACGTCTGTTTAGCGGCTTATTTATAAAATTTGATTTAAGCGACTTTGCAATCCAATCTTAGCGTACTCGACATTTAAGCGTCCCGAACAGCGGACGCTAAAACTCGATTTTTGTTGTTTAGACTGGGCGATCCGAAAATAAACCTTCAGAAAACAAAGAGGTCACACTAAAGTATGATTAATAGCTAATAATGTGCAATTGGCTTTTCCCCAATCGCTTTTGTTTTTTCTTTCCCTTCTGCTGCGCCCGAATTGCCGCGCTAATTCCGAGTATTTTAAAATGGTCTGAGACTAGTTAACGTCTTGAAAAAGTTGAACAGCACGTCTGACTGCGGGCACCAAGACGAAAATATAACAGGGGTGTGCGTGCGTGCGGCTTTCGGTGATGTATTTCAGTTAGGGGACCATAGGAGGTGTCAGGGTTCGTGTGAACGGAAATAACGCTGGTGACAGATTTAAGCGGGACTGCTGTTTAAAACCATAACCACGAGTCCTCTGCCCTCGGCCCTCGATGCAGGACAAGTTATAAAGGATAACATTGTGGCGCACGAGTTGGAACACAGGGCTGTTTGTTTGGAAGTAGATAAATCAATTTATAGAGCGTTCTGCTTTATACGAAGTATGTAATTTTTGAAATAACAGAGGTCGTGGTTTGTTTTCCCGTCTCGAAGGGATAGTTTCTTAATTTAAAATTTTATACACAGAGTTGAGATGTGAATAATGGACCAAACTTCAGAGACAGCAGAGTACAGTCGGTTTGTACAAATATGGACGATTTTCTGATTTTGTTCCACCGAAGGTTGTTTTTAATAGATTGTAAATATTGTAATTGAATTTGCCAGCCTTTTGGTGATACAATCACAATAACAATTCCATCAATACAATTTTGAAATTTGTAATCTTTCTTATTTTAATTTGTCTCGCTGACGGGATAGAAACGAATTTTCAAAAGTATATTTTTCTTACTCTACCTTGAAAGTATGATTTCACATGCGTTATAATTACCATGCGCGTACAATTAACCTTTCAAATTGCATTAAAAATGTGAATATGTAACCTTACCACCGTCAGAATGTTAAAGATTTCAGATAACCGCCACTGTTGAGCGAATTTTCCTGGCGAATGACTTGTCCAAACTGTTACCGCAATCGATTTTTGTGACTAGTTTGCATTAAATAGGACCAACATTGCAAACGTTAATATGCTTGCACACGCGCGCGCGCATACACACAACACAAATTTTAACGAACCCTGAAAGGATCGGAGCTCATTTCAAGTTCCGGGATCTGGATCTTGTAGTGATAGCTGCTCTCAGTAGCTTATTTTCCAATGTTCAGTCGCTAAAAACATTGACTGCTAAGTTTCTGAAGGGAAGACTTATCCAGAAAAGTATAATTTTGTGAACTCCTTACTGCGTAACTAAACTTCGACGAAACAGACGCCTCCACAACAAACGTTTAATTCTGTTACTCTGTTAAAGAAGCTCAGGCCTGTATTTATTTTGATTTACCGTTCCTTAGTTCTTATCCGCTTCCATCACTGGTTAATCATGCACTTAAAACATCTTCCTGTTTAAATAAGCCACAGATAGATGTCGGGGGTGTAGCGGTAGTAACCCAGTGTTACATCGGAGATGTTGGGGGTTGAATTATGGGCTGCAGGGCGGGAAGTCAACAATTGTAAAAACATATTTCTAGCGAGGGAATGTAAAACGAACAGCCCGTGGGAACATTCGGGTTGCTTAAAGGATTCGAGTGCTTCAATGGAAAAAATTAGTGTGGAGATTTTTATTAGAAATAACTACCTCACTGGAAAGTACAACACTTTTCTAGGTCGTGAGAGTCTTCAAATTTTGTTTGCTTCTATGCGTTCCCGTATCCTGAGAGTTGAAAAAAGTTATTTTATTTGAATGTTTGTATTATGTTGTATCACACGCAGCTGTCTCGCTGAAGGTGACTTCTTTTGTACCTTCACCCTCATTTCGAAACTACCACATCTTAAATACAATTAAAATCTGCTTTGATTAGCATTATACACTGTCGAGTTACATTGAAAATACGAAAATGAATCCTGACCGCCGTCTTAATTTAATTTCCAAATTGACAGAGACTCAAAATGACGCGCGCGCGCACACACACATAAACGAATGTCGACAAAAAATTTTGATTTAAAAGCTTCTTAAAGATAGAATGTTTGTCAAAACCGGCTCAAACGATTTTCTTCAAGTATATTCAGTTCCGCTTTGTAAATCGGGTGCTTGTGAAATAAAAAAAACCTAATTTCTTGAAACAGGTTGATCAGATTGTATTAAAAATCTTGCCCATAAGTGAAGATTCATAATTCGGCCGTTTAAACATTCAAAATAAAAGGAATTTACGATTAGTAATAAAACAGTAAATTTTGATTTATTACAAATTTTTAGTAGGTTATTTTGTAAAATTCGTGAGAGTAGCCTGTAGTTTTCAAAATAGATTTATGGGATTTTTTAGTTTATTTTGAATAGGCCTATGTATTAATTCCTGATTAGATAATCTCTGTTAAAATACCAGTTATCAAAGGTGGTCGATGTGGCTGCAGTCTGCTGCGTCTCTGAACTGCGCACCTCATGGTTCTTAGTTCGAGCCGCAGTTACTTTACCCGTACCATTAACGCTGATCCTTCGTCCTAATTACTATAACGGGTATAAAGTATGAAAGTTAACGGCAAAAAAATTTTAAATCCCCCATTCCCGCAAGATTGCCACTAAAACGGTTGGAATGATACCAGCTAAATTTCCGCCGGTCCAAGGTAAACACAGTAAAGTATTGTGTAAAATGAAACACGTAATGTAAACATTTAAAAACGTGTTTATCCCTGAACCGATCGATGCCACGTTTACGGTCCGCGTAAACAGGCGCGAGTTTATTTCAATAATAAATATAATAGCGGCGGCGCGCAGCTGTCGCGCTCACGTGATGGAAGCGAATTTCCAAAAATAACCTTTTCTATCTTAACTTTTTTTTGAAACTGTATTCACTATCATACAGATGCATTAAAATTTTTTTGTACTTGCATTTTAACTTTCATATTACATTAAAAACACAAAAATGCAACCTGACCGCCAACAAATTTAATTTCCTAATGTTTTTTGAAATTTAAAACTGCCATAACATGCTGTGTTTATAGCTGATTACGAGTGTGAAATCAGATTTTCAAAAAAATATCTAAGAAAAACTTGGGACCTCTTAAATTAAGGTTTAAAATTTGTGGAACGTTTGAACGAATTTTGCTGGTTAACGATATTTTTCAAGCTATTAACCAAAATCGATTTTCGTGCAAAGTTTGAATCAAATCGGACTAAAATTGCGGCCTTCAGCGTGCTAACAGATGTATACATTTCACGGTCGTGTGTCATTAGAAATCCGATAATAAGGCGCCCCGGTACACGTCGTTTGACGGTTTGTATCCATCGCGGATCAACGGCGGAAGGAACTGGACCGTTAATTTAATTCATGAACGTGTCGAACAAAAAGCGGTGATTGCGGGACTGAATGAGTCTTTAAAGGAATAGTAAAATTTGATGGCCGACCCGAGAATTATGTTTATGTAGCAGCCTACTGTAAGCAAGCCGTTCTCTATAAGGGTCTTGTAAAAGTAAGCTAATAAAATAAAAACAGACGTAAACTTGTTTTATTTATTTAAAGACTTGGTTAACTCGGCACTCGTCTGATAAAGTCAACAGAATTAAACCTATTGGATACTTTGGGAAGCAGGTAATGAAGTTAGACATTGTGTACTCATAGGGCGCCATTTTATAAATTCTAGTAAGATATTCTTAAAGTGGAAAATGCCGTTGTTATTAAGAAATGCAAACATTGCTTAGTAGTGATTGGGCGTTATGACCAGTCAAAAATCTTTTTAAATCTTAATTTTATGTTGTTTTCATAAAACTAGATTTTCGAAAAAAATTTGGTAAGGGGAACGTACTATACCGGTCGCTGTAGTGTTGCTTTTTCCAATAGGAAAATGATCAAATTCAAGGTCATAAAAAGCTGTGACTTTGAATAACACGACATTGATTTAAAAAAACATTTGTTCTTACAAACAATAAGTTATTTCAATTGGAAAACAAGATTAACGGCTTACATTGTTCTGGAAAAACTTCTTGAAATCACTTTATATATATATATATATATATATATATATATATATATATATATATATATATATATATATATATATATAGAGAGAGAGAGAGAGAGAGAGAGAGAGAGACTACTATATATATATATATGCATGCCTACTGTACATGTAAAAACTTCAAGCTAACCAAGCACAAGTCTTGAGTAATAAAAAACTCAGAGGATAGAAATAATACCCTATTGAGGCCTGCCGTCGGTATCCGTTGGGGGGGGGGTATATATTTTTGAAAGCGCAATATGCCTATAGCGTGCTCAACTACTATAACGGAGAACGTATATGTTGTGATGTCACAATACTTGTATTTTAATAAATAAAACAAATATCAAATCGATATTATTCATTGTTTTTTTATGCGATGAACGATTGCATCAATTCAGAAATTAGTTACGGTAGCCTATCAGTATTTTACTTGTGTACGTTAACTTGTTCCTATTTTTTAAGGCGAAAAGCACATAAAGGCTATTATCGCATTCCTAAATGTAACTGTGAGTGTAAAGTGTTAAAGTCGTAAGTGTAGTGTTGTAAGTGTAAGTGTGTGTTAGACTCGGGTACCGCGAGATACGTCTAAATCCTCTCAATAGTGCAGCTAGTCTGCAACCCTGCGGGGTTAACTTGTTCCTGTAAAACTAAATGGTCAAATTTGTAATTTCTAAATTTATGAAACAGAAAGTTTGTTTTATAGTTTAGTTTATTCTTAACTTCATTTTTCTGAATAAAGTCAGTTCAGTGTAGTTTATTATTATTATTTTTTTTTTAGTAACAGAAAAATAATTGTCCACCCCCTCAGTGCTTCTAAAACCGTTACAGGTTTGTAAATTGAAAATTATCGTGCAGAATAAATTGCGGAAGGTTTTCGTTTAGTCATTAAAACTTAATCTTTAAAGTGGCAATTCAGGAGATCTCGGTAAAGAAAGAAATTGTCAGTACGAGAAAATCAGTTTTACTGGTTTTGTAAAAAAATTTGGTCTCAAATTTAGCTGAAAACTCTTACTAACTTACCAAATTTTAAGCTAAAAATCTAGTTTTTTAAAAGAAAATTTTATTTTTCAATTCAGTTCAAAACTAATAATTGGAAAAAATAAAACGTATCTGACGTATATTTTTCAAGAAATACTTTATGCCAGTTAGATTAATGAGACGAGGAAATCGGTTTTAACAAAAAATAGTAAGTCAATAATAGCAAAACTTGAGCTTAAGCGTACAACAGTAAACTGAAAATTTTTAGCTAAAGGTTACGGCAGTAACTGGAAGTCTTGAGCTAAACGTTACGGCAGTAACTGGAAGTTTTGAGCTAAACGTTACGGCAGTAACTGGAGTTTTGAGCTAAACGTTACGGCAGTAACTGGAAGTTTTGAGCTAAATGTTACGGCAGTAACTGGAAGTTTTGAGCTAAACGTTACGGCAGTAACTGGAAGCCTTGCGCTAAACGTTACGGCAGTAAGTGGAAATCTTGAGCTAAACGTTACGGCAGTAACTGGAAGTCTTGCGCTAAACGTTATGGCAGTAACTGGAAGTTTTGAGCAAAACGTTACGGCAGTAACTGCAAATTTTTAGCTAAAGGTTACGGCAGTAACTGGAAGTTTTGAGCTAAACGTTACGGCAGTAACTGGAAGCCTTGAGCTAAACGTTACGGCGGTAAGTGGAAATCTTGAGCTAAACGTTACGGCAGTAACTGGAAGTCTTGAGCTAAACGTTACGGCAGTAACTGGAAGTCTTGAGCTAAACGTTACGGCAGTAACTGGAAGTCTTGAGCTAAACGTTACGGCAGTAACTGGAAGTTTTGAGCAAAACGTTACGGCAGTAACTGCAAATTTTTAGCTAAAGGTTACGGCAGTAACTGGAAGTTTTGAGCTAAACGTTACGGCAGTAACTGGAAGCCTTGAGCTAAACGTTACGGCGGTAAGTGGAAATCTTGAGCTAAACGTTACGGCGGTAAGCGGAAATCTTGAGCTAAACGTTACGGCAGTAACTGGAAGTCTTGAGTTAAACGTTACGGCAGTAACTGGAAGTCTTGAGCTAAACGTTACGGCAGTAACTGGAAGTTTTGAGCTAAACGTTACGGCAGTAAGTGAAAATCTTGAGCTAAACGTTACGGCAGTAACTGGAAGTCTTGAGCTAAACGTTACGGCAGTAACTGGAAGTCTTGAGCTAAACGTACGGCAGTAACTGGAAATCTTATGCTAAAGATTAGGGCAGTAACTGGCAATCTTGAGCTAAACGTTACGGCAGTAAGTTGAAGTCTTAAACTAAACTTTACGGCGTAACTGGAAGCCTTGAGCTAAACGTTACGGCAGTAACTGGAAGCCTTGAGCTAAACGTTACGGCAGTAACTGGAAGCCTTGAGCTAAACGTTACGGCAGTAACTGGAAGCCTTGAGCTAAACTTTACGGCGTAACTGGAAGCCTTGAGCTAAACGTTACGGCAGTAACATAAGACCTTGATTTGCGCTGTTCAGACACACATCAGGATGACCGGTGTCATTCACATCGGCCCTGTGATCGACGGCTCTCACCACTCCTCCTTATTAGTAAAAGAGTACGTTTAAAAACATCGTTTCGTTGTTACAATCATTTCCATCGCTATTGCAATTTTTAACAAATATTTTTGGAACTTATAGGAACAGGAAGAACATATTTGGCACTTAAAATAGTCACACAAGCAAAATACCGCGTTACACAACAGTCCCACAGAAAGCCTGCAGAGCAGATATGTGCGCAACAGCTGCGCATCCGTGTAACGTGCGTGGTTGGCTGCTCGAACATTGGGCAGTGCGCAGCGCTGTCTTATAAAACAGACTTGTCAAGATGTTGTTGGTTTCCATAAAAAGTTTCATTTTAATCAAGGAACAGGTAGTGTGTTTAATTATGCGCTTGTTGCCTTTTTATACCTCTGAATTCATTTGAATAACATTTCTTCCGATGTGGATACAAACATTCAAGATCAGTGTTACTGTAAATCATGACGTCATGTCGCGGCACATGTAATTTATACGCTATTCAGGATGTAAATACTTTTCTATAATAACAGTTTATATATCTTGAAAAGGATATTGATTTGGTCGTTCAATAACTTTCTACTTTGTAGACGCTGTTTTTTCCGAGTATTCCATCATGAAATTTGTCACTATAAGCGATACACACACACACACACACACACACACACACACACACACACACACACACACACACACACACACACACACACACACACCTATGCGGTGTTGGGGGCGTTTCACTCACAACATTTGTTCTTCATTAGTAATATATACGTGTACCAAATTTGGTTGAAATTGGACCACGTATTTCACAGTTATTGTGGAACGCAATACCTTTTCTGTACATAGATTTAGTTTTAGTGAACTATGGTAACTGTTAATGAATAAATATATTAAAATCTCAACATTTATCATGATCAATACTAACACATTTTGTAGGTTATGTTGGATCAAACACCAAGATAGCCGTTATATTGTCATCGCCTAAACAACGTAGAAACTGAGTTCCGCTTATTAATACCAAAACAACCACGCTAAAAATCCCCGTACTTCTCTCTCGGCTTTAAAACAGCCAAAGCCTGCGAAACCTACCTCACTGCCGTCAACCAATACTCACTTCCGATTGGTTCGCAGTGCACGCGTATCTTGTGTATATACTACGCTTAGACTAATACACTTCTGCCGGCGTATCACGTCGCATCTCCTGTGCACAAAAGCTTCATTCTGATCAGTTCGTTCTTTCTCTAGTTTTGACAATGGCATTCTGATAAATTATGGTGCCCGCTATAATAAATCAGGACGAAAATCGTTGTTCGGCAGAACCTCAAGGTCTGTCAACATCCAGAACGTCAACACGCGGCCTACACAAACCCGGAACAGATACACAAGACACCACAACTTTCTCGGGAGGAAATAGGAGGGATCCGGCCAACTTCAAAACAAGAATTAGTTATTCAATTGCGAACCAAAATGGTGACTCGCCAGCCCGCGGCTGACTTGATCAGCACCCGGACGTTTTCTATTTCTCCCCCAGACTACAACAGTATTAAAATTGTCAATGCATTAGGTCGTATATATGTTTGTTTCTAACGTGCTCTTTATGACGGACCTATATTTTTGATAAGAACGTTCTGATTTCCTTTAAAATGATGCGTTACTCCACTTTTTAAAAATTTTGCCTCGAATCGACATTCTATTTTGCATAAAAATCGATCACTTAACGAAACGATAATACTAACTACCGTTACACACTTCTGTCTAACAAAGTGCATTAACATTCTTTTTGTCTCCTTGTTACTTGCACTGCCTTTCAAGTAATTAATTTAAATTGAGCACCGATTGGGTCAGTGTTTTAAACAGATTTAAACAAGCCGTCCCGTGTTTATTCGAGGCGGGCCTAAAGGTGTCGAAGTTAATTGAGCGAGCACCGGGAAACGCTCTAACAGGCTTAGAAACATGAGCGGCCAATTATCCAGCGCGTCTCGTATGGCTTCGTGGGGTGAAAAATAATAATCACCCCGCCCCCACCCCAGCTGCCTTAATCTGCTTATCTGGCATTACGGCTTTCTGACTCACGGCGTAAGGGCTTTTTTCCCTAGCAATGTTCGGTCATTAAGTTTCTTTCGACGAAAACTTGTCACTTAAGCGGTCTTCTCCTCATGAAGAACGGGGAAGTGACTGACGCGAAAAACTCGTAGATTCGGGAACTTCGAGGTAATAACGGAAAGCCAGTCTCTGCAAATCGGTTTAACGGATTTTCTGCAATTTTTATTTTATTTCAGTATTAATAAGTCACTATGGAAAATTCGAAAAGATAATACCACGCAACGGCATTCATGTCTGTAGATATTGTATTTAAAATTTTTTAAATTATTTTGGATTACGACAATGAAATCTTGACCCCTCGTCGGATTCATTGTAATTTCAAGAAATTTTTTAATATCCGCCATTTTGAAACTGTCGAACTAATTTAGCTGCGTTACGATTTCTTTCAAGCTATTACCAAAATCGAGTCATGGTCTCACTTTCAATAAAATTTGAAATAGCCGCCATTTTGAAAATGTCGAACAAATTTAGCTGTGTTACGATTTCTTTTAAGCTATTACCAAAATCAAGTCATGGTCGCACTTTCAATAAAATTTTTAATAGCCGCCATTTTGAAAATGTCGAACGAATTTAGTTGTTACGTATTTTTCTTTCACATTACTAATACGAAAATCGAGTCATTGTCGTAACTTAAATAAAATTTGACTATAGATTTTTATAGTCAACATGAATTGGATTTATAGATAGGATTACGACTATAGATCTATTGTTAGTTTAAAAAAGTATCGCGATCATCAAAAATCGTTCTTTAAACGTCATGTGTCTGTGTCCAAAAACATTGTTACAATTTGGATTTCTGTTAGTCCGTTTGTTTTTTATGTCCTCTTATTGTTGGAGTACAAACGAATTTACTTCAATGAAATTTCGTTTGTTTTTATATTTCTAGTTTGCTTTACGCCGTTACCATTTCTAAAACTTTACTATTCAAGGTCTTTTTAAAGTTTCTGAAATAGTGACTATGTACCGAAACCATTATGTCCTCCAAAATCCGGTTCGTGAGATATAAAATAAAAATTTAGAACAATCTTCGTAGCCCTTATGTAGCAGAATATTTTAATTATATTTGCTCAAATTTTTGAAAAATTGTAATTGTTTAGTGTATAGTGTCTCACGAAGATGTTTACGCATTTGATCCTCCATTATTTTCTCATTCCTCCATTGATCATTTTGAAACTACACATACTTTTTAAAGAAGGTACCAGAAATAATATGTGAGAATTGCATCTGGCTGATGTTTGTAGATACAAAATGGCGGCCAAAATAAATAAATTGTATTTCTCTTAGAAATCTCACTGTACTGCTTCATTAAATTAGATTGTTGAACAGCTGTTAATTCTTTGAACAGGACTGATTTATGAAATGTTCATTGCTATTTAGTTTTGTTTAATTAGTTTTGTGTCTAATTACAAAATAAAATTATGTTTGACAAATTAACAAAATTAGTTTTACACTTTATTTAAACATTATCTTGGCTGCCATTTTGTTCCTACAAACATCAGCCAGATGCAATTCTCACTTACGTTTTCTAGTACCCTCTTTAAAAGTATGTATAGTTTCAAAACGATCAATAGAGGAATGAGAAAATAATGGAGGCTCAAATGCGTAAACCTCTTCGTGGGACAAATAAATTTTAAAAAATTTCAGAACTTCTACACGGTTTATTTTTGTAGCATTAAATATAAAACCGTGACTAGGCAAGTGAAAACACAACTAAAACAATCACGGTTTGTGTGAAGTTTTGTACTTATGAATACACTCAACATCATTTCGTTTCATTGTGTATTTTAATGATGATATTCGCGTTACCTACTGTTTTAATGTTTTGTATGATTTCAAACCAAAACCTCTTTTGTCTGATGATGACGAAATACGAACGAAATGAAAATCAGAACTGTTATAACAGTACTCGGTGCCCAAAAGGATATAAAGGTGGAGTTGTGGTAATTCGTTTCGGAACAGGAAAGTTGGAAAAGTAAATCGTGATTTCAAGGAAGGCGTATTTACTGTTCAAGTATAAAAGCATCGGTCGTGGTAGCGCTAAGCCTTAGACAATGTTGAGCAAACTAATGGAAGTGGATATAACGCTCCCCGATACACAAGTAAGATAGAGCAGAGCGTCTAATGGTCACTGCCCTAATGGAATCCATCCCTGGAGAAGCATTAAAATGAAATACTACTTTCCCCGGAGCTGACGTTTTGCGCTCTTTCCATTGTCCTCACGTTCGCTGTTAGCGCTGCTTCCATTAGCCCCCGGCGCTGCGAAATTTTGGCTTTAAATGCGCGAAAAATCTTAAGTACGGAACCGGCAGTGTACAAGATCTTGTTTAGATAAAAATAATTAAAGCTTTTGTTTACATTATATCACGAAACAATGGTGAGTTATCGCGTCGGGTATCTGTTCTGGATGGGGGGCGGGGTGGTGATCGAGGGGGGGGAATCGGCGCTTAATCAAATTATGGGAAATTAGATCGGTTTTTTTAGATTTTGTTAATTTATTCTTTTCAGGTGCAGTAAGTCTTATCGAAGTTTATTAGAGTAGACATTAAAGCGATTTAATTATTTATAGTGTCCTATACATTTATATTCTCGTGTGGTGATGGGTGAGTGGAAGTGATGTCTCGCTAAACAGCTGATTTTTGCATCACAGCTGTTCCTTTGATAATACTGTTAAAAGTTAAGTTGTGTTTATTATTGTGTTAATTAATAACATAAGTGGTAATTATGAGGTGTGTGTGTCACTTGAGATGTTAGAATCGGTGCTCATTTCACGGCCTCGGATCTGGGTCTTACCATGATGACCGCCATGAGTTGTTTAACATTAATCACTTCGATTCTAAATGAAATGATTGCAGGCGGTAATAATTGTTTATTTAAAGGCTCCAAAGTAGCCAGAAATAGAATAACAACCCTCCCCCCCCAAATGTGTAATGTGTTACTATTCTTCATAAAATAGGACGCGCGCTTTGAGCTGAACCTTAAAGACGTTTTTCAGTTAGTACTAGTTATTTAACACTAAAACTGCTAAATAAATATAAACAGGAACGTTTTTAATCGGGTTAAACTCTGCTTTGCTTACGTGTATACGTGAAAGAGCAGCAACAATTTGCATAGCGATAAAATCTTACGCCAAACAAACTGTATATTTACACTTCCTCCAATGGACGCGGTGTAATATGTCTGGTGTAAACGCAAAACGAGCTTGTGTACAGACAGGTGGATGTTCTTAACCTGGAGTTATCGATTAACATGACTGTTTCAGTGCTACGTATTCAATACATGGCGCTCCTTTAACGGACGGTTAATATTGCAAATTAAGTATTTGCTGTCAATGTTTTAGATGTATAATACTTCGGGTAGTGTGACATATGGTGACATTATTAGGTTTTTGGGAGAACCGTTCAGCCGGAATTTTGGAATATGGTGACATTATTAGGTTTGTCGGAGAACCGTTCAGCCGCAACTTTGGAATATGGTGGCATTATTAGGTTTGTCGGAGAACCGTTCAGCCGGAACTTTGGAATATGGTGACATTAGGTTTGTCGGAGAACCGTTCAGCCGGAACTTTGGAATATGGTGACATTATCAGGTTTGTCGGAGAACTGTTCAGCCGGAACATATCCTTTCTTGGGTTTCCGAGCCAAAACAGCAGAAACATATGGTGAACTCTTTCATTTTCTTTCGAGTATTATTCTAACACTTAGAACATATATGTTCATTCTGTTTTTCAATTGTATTTCGGGTAGGTGAATACATTCTACATCCTGCTATCCTTACTGTTTTTTAATGTAAGTGATTACGGGTTCAGTCCCAGAATGTGCTATAACATCTATATTAAACGTATTAAAAAACCGTTGATAAGTTATACTTCGTGTGTATGACTGGATTGGATGGAATAATTGCATGATGCAACGATCCCTGTATTTTAGGTTAGTTAAATTATCAGCGGCTAGGAAATGAGGGGTAACGGGTTCAAACCCGAGTGAGGCGATAACTATCTCAACCGTATTTTGTCTACAACGAACCAGTGTTGCAGTTTTTCTTTCTTACACCACAAAAAAAAGAATATTTGAAATGGTTTTATGGGAACTCGCTCAGGTCTACTCAGTGTCACACTGTGAACAGGGCTTGCTTGTTTATAACAACAGAAATACTTTGTGGTTTGATGCATTTTGTTCAAGTAGAACATAAAATAGGTTTTATGCGTCATTCGACAAACGAGTTGAAACTTTTGTTGTTGAATAGTCTACGTTTTGTACTATTCAACCTGTTTTTTTGAAAATGTTTTACACTTTTATACACTAGCATCTTAATGTGCTTTTAAACAATATTTTCTTTTGTTTCTAGAACATTGAGTTAACATTCAAATTTTGTTTAGGTATGTGATGGCACATTTATATTTTTGACGGTCATCTTGAAACTGAATTGTTTTGCTTCTTCAGTGTACACCAAATGTTATACTGAACTTGGTTGAATCTGTGTAATCGATTTTTGATAGGCAATCGAACCCAATAGTTTTATATTACGCTCGGCAACAATTTAAGTCATAGCAATGTCTACCGACGCTGGAAATGTGTTTACCAGTTAAGGAAGAAGTGCCAAGTTTAATTTGAATAGGTCCCCTGGTCTTTGATTCGGAAGTGGGTTGGATACAAGAAGAGGGCGGAAATTAAGAAACAAAGATTTCTCGGCTGAGGAACAGCTTAAGACGCATGCAAAGACGGCGTCGCTGTCGCACTAGGGGTGGATTATCACGCCCCTCGTGCCCTTACAACTTACCACCTTCTCTAATTAAATTTGTCGCCCAGATTTATCTCCACAAAACGTCGACTATCGCTCTGTTCCACGGCCAGTGTGATAGCGTCGATCAGCATAGAAATGTAAAGCGGAACCGCGGGAGATCGGCCAACCGAATAAATGATCTCAGCTGTTTTGTGAATAGGCTTATTTGACAGAAGCAACTTTCGGGAGTAAATCTGTTTTCTATGAATGGATGCAGTTAATATTAAAATTTTGAAGTACAATAAATTGTGATAAAATAATTATCTATTAAGGTAACAGCCATACCCGGACCGTATTGCCCTGTTTCTACGGGGTCTTCCATTAGGGATGCGTTTGGTGCAACGTTAAAACAAAAATACAATTGTCTTTATTGCAACAAAGCCACCGGATCATATATTTAAATAATTAGTATTATGACCTATTTTCTTCCGTCTAATGGTCTCATTTTACTCACCTCGTAAAGGCTAAAGCAGTTTCGAAACCTTACTGTTTCATCTTTAAGCCGTAATACACAATGTCAAATCCCTCTGTCGAGGTCATCATAAAGTTAAACAAAGCATTGAAAATACACGTCATACACTAAACACAATAACACGATAAAATTTAGTTTGGCCAAACGGGCAGTCTGGAATGTAACGACATACGAGTTAACACGTATCGTTTAGCCAAACAAAATTTTATCGTGTGTATTTTAATCCTATAATTTTGTTTAGTATTTGTGACGTGTGTGTTCATTGTTTTGTTTAACTTTGTGACGACCTCAACAGAGGGATTTGACGTTTTTTATTACGGCCTGAAGATGAAAAAGTAAGGTTTCGAAACCGCTGTAGCCTTTTACGAGTTGAGTGAATAGACCACTAAACGGAAAAAATAGGTTATAATCTTAATCATTGATACTATTTTCATTAGATCTACATCGATAACTTGGGTCGAACATTCTTCAGTTATAATCTTGATAAATTCAGACTGTAGTTTGAGATAATCGATTTCAGCTGTTTTTTAAACTTACCATGCAAGTTAATTGCTCTTCAGTTATGTTAAGTTTGATCTAAATATCGAAAAGTGATCTCCGTTGATTGCATCACGCGCACCTTAAAGTGGAAAACTTCAATCGAATCTAGTCATAATTATATTTCAATAACAGTTAATATTTCGGTGATATCCGCGGAGGGGAGTAGCACTCGCACGCTAAGCCTTACAATACGAGCTAGACAATGATTAGCTGCGCGCATGCGTGTGTCGTGTCAAATCCACGCGCACCAAACACATGAATAATTTGGCCGACACAAAGGCCAACAAACATAGGCCCACGTTGGGGTGAGGGATTGAGAAAATCATCAGCCCTTCGCTCTCATTTCCCACAACATCCCATGGTCGATGCGCTTTGTTCTTTGGGGGAGGAGGGAAGTCCTAATCAAGAGCTGATTGTTGGTGGCATATAGCCGCCGCCCAACGGTTGTGTTTTTAATTGTGTACGCGAGCGCGTGTCTGTGCGGTCAAAATGGAGGTGTTAGTATGAATAATTTGTTGGCAATACTTGAGATAATTCGATAGCTTTGGATTGGTTCCATCTGTTCGGGCGAAGTCTTCACACGTGTTTTACTGCACTCAAAACAAAAGTTACGGTAGCAAAATGAAAGCCTGTTGCAGCTGGAAATAACGCTTATAAAGTAAATATAATTCTTAAGATTTCCTCCCAATTTTCTGCATGTTTAGATGGAAAAGTGGAAAGTATTGTCATATATTTCGCAAGGTAATAAAAATACTGAAAGTTCTCAAAACTCGCAGCGTTCAGTGTTGTGTTCTAAAGTAACTTTGTTTGGCATTTATTTTAAACCACTTTCTTTTTATTCCATTTTGTTCCTCCGGCCCACTATTAAATGGATTTCGCACTTGTGCTGTATAGGCTACAGAGAAGAATCGCACGTTGCAGTAAATTTAATTAAACAGAATGTCATAATTCAAAGCCGAATGCACGCAGTGCAGAATGCAGAGCGTTGGCCGAAACAAAGGTGGGGAAAGAAAATACGAGCGCACGCAAAAAAAGTTTACAGCTGGATTTTTTGTGTGTCGCTTGCCATTAATGTTTTAAAATGTGCCCAGCTCGTTAAAGGTCCAGCGTGCAGAGCGCCAGAGCAGGGGTGGCCAAAACATATCTCGCTACACTTTTATGTATTCGTGCCGAATTGTAGCACAGGTGGATTTAATGCTGGATTTGTTTTTGGGAGTCCCTACGTTTTCCTAGCTTTGATCGCTTGAGGTGGAATAATTCGATATTGTTGACAGTTTGATAGTAAAGCTTTTCCAGTGTGCGTTAGTTAAGTTTGCTTCCGAAGGTGCGAGTACGTTTGTTTTTCAGCGTCGGAAAAAATCTCTGATGTTTAAATTCTGTACCATTCGGGTTCTTACTCCACATTTGGTTCGTTTTTAATACTTTTCGTTCAAAGAATAGAAAATAAATTTAAAGGTTGATATAGACTTTTTGCTTTCCGTACTGGAATCGTGAGATCAGTTACTCAGTTTATTGTATGTTCTTGTTAAATCTTTATGATTATAGTAACACATTAATACATTGTAAGGCAGAGTGGCCACCAAATGCGGAGCGGAGTTGCGCTACGTATTAAAAACCTAACCTGTTGTTTTAGCGAAGCGAAATCATACGACGCTCCGCTCTGCTTTCAATGGCTGCACATTAGGTTAGGTTCTGAATGCATAGTCCGCTCCCACCCATCATTTCTTTCCACTAAAAATACTGAAAATTTTACGTAAACTAATATTTTCACAAGGATATTCCTACTTATGAATAAAAAAAAAAAAATGTGAACCCTGTCCGCCATCTTATTCAGCATTGAAACTTGAATAAATTAGTATTTTATGATTCTAATTAATGTTAATTTATACCAATTTTAATGGTGATAACTATGGACAAATCAGATTTTCAATATCGTAACGTATAATTTGTTTTTAATATCCGCGAATTAGAAATGGTTGAAATGGTTGATTGAATTTTGTTGAGAAACTGATTTGCCCGGTTTGTTGTCGCAAATTTTGTGTCGTTTGAATCGGATTGAATTAAAATTGCGAACGCTTAGTGTTACAGGTTTTTTTAAATAAAAAGTTTAAGCCAAAGACGAATGAAATTGCAGCTGTACCCCAAATAAAAGTGGCGTTTACAACCGTTAGCGCGAGCCCCCGGACTGTTGAAGCATACAAAGGGTAGTTTTGCAAGCTGGAGGACTAGAGGGTGTATTGAATACACAGGAAGTGGAATGGCGGGGGTGGGTTTGTCTTGATCCTAACCTCAAGTCAACAAAGGGATTTTATTGTTTTGTTTTCTGTGTAAAAGGGTTGTTGTGGTGCCTGTAATCACTAAAGCACAATGGAAAGCCTATTTACATCTCTAGTGGCCGTGGCTTAGCGTCGCCTTAGAAAACAAATTGGATCGATCAGGCCGTGGCGTCAGTTGCAGGTAACAAGGACAACTTTGAAGTGGACAATTTATTTAATTTTTAGCGAATTTTCTTTAAGAAAATTAACTGTTTTGAAACCATCATGGTAAAGCCCAAACCCAGGACGTAGAAGTGCTCGCAGATCCTGACCTCTAGATCAATTTTTCAGGGTATTTTTGAAAATGTCGTGTTTCTTACAAAAATATGAAATGTGATTTAAATGTGTGATTTTTGGTAATAGGATGGACTAATTCGTTACCCAGCAAAATCCGTTCAACAGTTACAAAATGACGGCCATTTCAAATCTTTAAAAAAATCGTAACTTTTTATCTTTTTGAACATTTTTTTGAAAATCTGATTTTACCTCGTAATCAAGGCTGCACAAGAAGCGCTTTGAATTTTCATAATACGTTGAAATTAACAAATGGAATTTGAAAGCGGTCATTATAATTATTGCCTTATTTTAAATGTAATTCAAAAGTTTAAAATACTGATAACGAGGTAATTTTATTTCTGTCACATAAGCGAGACAGCTGCGTGTGTGATTATTTTATTTAAAGTACACAGACGTGTCCCTGTAAAATTTGTTCTTTAAAGTATACGTAGGTAGCTTTTATATAACCAAAACTGCACGTGTCAGGCCCTAAGTGTTAGATGGTTAAGTTATTATTAGTTCTCTCCAGTGGCTGGTTTGTATTTTCAGAGGCTAAATGCATGTTCATTAAACCATTAAGGTCCACAAAACAATCAGGCGTTCTCAAAATATTTCATACTCTCCCGCTCACAAGCGTTTTTATTGTAAAAGGATGTAAAAGTCAGAGCACACACTTTAACGATCCGACGACCCTAAAAGGACTTCCCCCCGAAGATCGCATTCAGCTAAATTTCACAACCGAAAACAAACATTCAAGTGTATAATTCGTAGAAGGTCAGCGCCGTTTTCCTTTTGAAAATCTCCCAACGAATTCCACAAGAAAACTGATAAAGAAAACGTCCAATTGTCGGAGGAAGCCTGGAGCCCCGGGAGGGCTGTCCGGTGCCGCTGGCCCGCCCCCCGCTGGCACAGTTGGTATAAAGGACCCAGCGGGAGGTACAGGTGCCTGCTTGGCCCTACTCGCATTTTATTGCAGCAACTTTTACACGGGAAAAATGTTCAACTAACAAAAGCTATTTAATATAACGAATTATAATTTGAAATCCTACCTCCCGCCATCTCGTCAGCTTACAAGTTTGTGCTCAGCGTAAATAAATTAACTTTAAATATATTGCTTCTTAAGTAGACGCTACAATTAATGGCAGACAATAATTCTTTACTCTTCTTCTTCTTCTTCTTCTTCTTGGATCTTTTTATAACTCGAAATGTAAAATGGACACACCTTTACATTCACAACGTGCAGCTATATATAAAATTCATTTTTGTACTGTAATGGAATAAAGTAAAACCGCGTGTTCGTAGCTCTGTGGGTTCGTGGACGGACAGTTTGCTGTAGAATCAAGACCTTTGTTGTTTATTTGTATTTGCGCTCAGTAAACAGTCGTACACACATTAAAACCGATTTACTTTTAAGTCCTTAAGAGCCCAGATATATCGGCAGATATTTTTGAAAGGTCGGAGTTCAAGAGCTGTTCTGGAGAAAAAAATCAAAACAACTTCGGACGGTGATCAGGAGTCATTTTCGTTTTTACTCAGTTTACTCCCGAACCTTTTTACGCCCAATTTTGCTACCATTCAGTTAACTTTTATGGGCTTATTTATATATTAAATTTGAAGGCAGTATTTTGAGGTTCTGTTAAGTTGTACACACACATGGTTGATGCCTTATTTTAAAGGTCACGGCCTCGAATTTCAAGGAAAACTACATTTTTCTTCTTGGTGTAACCCATAAGGAATGAATGGTAATGTTCAGCTGCGTACAATATCAGTATTTTAAATAACAGCTCTTTTATATTTTTTTATAGTGTTTGTCCATTTCCAGGGTTTATATAGAGGCTGTAATTGCCACTAGTGTAACTTAAAATTTGAGTGAAATTTCATGTTCCGATTTTCATGTCCTTTGTCGATATATCCAAAACTGATTTCTTTTAAATAGCTGTTTGGGTATGTTGCTTAACTTATAGTTCTGAGTTTTATAAAATTGGACAGAATTTTAATGGTTTCTTTGTGTGAAACGATTTTAAATCTATTATTGTTATTATTGTAATAAAAAAACTCCTACGATATCGACAAAACGCACAAACATGCGACTTTTCTGCTAATGTCGACCAACACTTTTAGTTTTCGATACAAGGACTCCCACGCACACGCAAATGCGCAGCCATCTTGTGCGTTATAATCGGATTTTTATCCTTTTTCTTTCAAGTCGGTCAAACACCGCTTAGCTATTTACTTCAAAGACACAGCTTAGTTTAACTTCAAAGACCGCTTTGCTGTTGCGTTTAACGTCAAAGACGCCTTCGCTGTTACGTTTAACGTCAAAGACCGCTTCGCTCTTACGTTTAACGTCAAAGACCGCTTCGCTGTTACGTTTAACGTCAAAGACCGCTTTGCTGTTACGTTTAACGTCAAAGACCGCTTTGCTGTTACGTTTAACATCAAAGACGCCTTCGCTGTTACGTTTAACGTCAAAGACCGCTTCGCTCTTACGTTTAACGTCAAAGACCGCTTCGCTGTTACGTTTAACGTCAAAGACCGCTTTGCTGTTACGTTTAACGTCAAAGACCGCTTTGCTGTTACGTTTAACGTCAAAGACCGCTTTGCTGTTACGTTTAACATCAAAGACGCCTTCGCTGTTACGTTTAACGTCAAAGACCGCTTCGCTGTTACGTTTAACGTCAAAGACCGCTTCTCTGTTACGTTTAACGTCAAAGACCGCTTTGCTATTACGTTTAACGTCAAAGACCGCTTCGCTCTTACGTTTAACGTCAAAGACCGCTTCGCTCTTACGTTTAACGTCAAAGACCGCTTCGCTCTTACGTTCAACGTCAAAGACCGCTTCGCTGTTACGTTTAACGTAAAACAATTGTGGGAAAGTCTGTGCAACGTTTTTACGCCATTTATTTCTAATTAGACACAGCGCATTGTTTTATCTCCGTCGGTTATGTAATGCGGTGCATGAGTGATAAGTTCAGAAATACTTGTGGGGGTGACGTCACCGTTGCAAAAAATATTATCTAAATTAAAAAAAAAATTGATCAACCAAAGAATTTATCACCAAATTTGGAAGATACGATCTGAAGATGCTTGTAAACAAGCTGGTTATACTCGATTTCGATTGGTCCTATCTATCGTGTATAACTACAAAGATATTGTTTCTCAGTACAACTCAGGAGTACTTTAATTTGTATTTGTTTTCTATTTATGTGGTAATTATCTTCGAGTAGGTTGGTTATTTTTTGAAAATTCTAGATACTCTGTAAAGAAAATTCGTTTCATGAAATCGATATGTTCCAAGTTTTGACAAAAGTTTACGTGTCTTAACGCCTTAGAAAAAAAGTCTTGTCAAAATCAAATTTGCTTTATTTTTAAGATAAACTTGAGCATTCGTAGAAATTTTAAAATGAAAGTTTTAAAAATTCCGTACATATACGGAATGAGTCCTGCCGTTGATAATTTGAATTACTTCATGTCATTTATTTAAGGGTTTACTTTTACAAAAATAAAACGTTTTGTTTATCATACTAAATATAAATAAATTTATTTATATTTATAAATTATTTTTGTGTTGTATTACACTTCAACTATTGAGTTTACTATAATTTCAGCGACATTATCCCCTTTAACAAAAAGACAACTTTGCATTCGCGTAAAGGGGACTCGGGTGGTCGATGCGGCTAAAGCACCGGTCAGCTTTGTTCTAGCCGCAGTTACTCCCGTTGCTTTTACCGTTTACACTGAGCCCTCGTCCTTATTAGTCTGACGTAAATAATGGACGCTAAGGAAAACAAATGTTTGGCGTAAAATATGCAAGCTATTTTTAATCGGTAAAATTAAAAATTTCACGGTTCTATGAAAAACTGTCAAATAGATTCGTTGAAAACTTTGTGCAAATTTTTTAATCGACGGGAAACCAAAACGTCCGGACAAATGATGTGCGTAGACTACGGTAATTTATATTTGTCCTTACAAATCCAAGGTCCTCATAAGTGAGTCAGGAAGTTCGGAGACACGCTGTACAGCGCACTTGTTTATTCGTTTGATAAATACCTCGACGGTTGATGTGAATACCTTATGAAGGCCGATTATATCAGCTGTTTTCTTGTATGTTATGTCAGATGTCAAAGCAAATCAGCTGTTCTAATGTGCCTTTGTTATTTTCGTCGTTATAGCAACGAGAACAAATCAGTTACATGTCTTTTTATTCGTAGGTCTTGTTAAAAAAATATATGATTCCAGTACTGATTCTCTTTTATATATCGCTTGAATTGATAGAGCTTATCTTTAATTGATTTGTTTAATCATTTATCGTTGAGTGATCGTTTTTAAAACATTGCCATATTGTTACTAGAAAATTAAAGTTAACCAGTTAAAAAAAAAAAAAAAAGGAAAATTTCCTTCCAACAACTAAAATTAAAAAGTTGACCTATATCGTATGATACATTAAATTAATTATTTTAAAATCCGCAAGTGTTTCGTGAAAAAACAACTAAAACCGTTCGGTTCTCACTCGGTATATTTTTGAAGAAGTTATACATCTTTTTTAAAAAAAATATTATTGCGAATGTCAGAATTTCTGTTCAAATCGTATCGTTACTTTCACTTAGATTTAAACATGGCCGGAAATTATGAATTGATCGAATTAAATAAACGTTTGCCATATTTTAATATTAGCAACACGCAGCTGTTCAGCTGACGTGATAGAAGCGAGTTTTTCAAAATATTTTTCGCCACTTACCCTTTTTTGAAAATCTGTGATCACTTTTATATTCGTCATTAAAATGTTGCATATATTAGCGTTTTAAACTTTCATATTGCATTGAAAATACAAAAATGAACCCTGGCCGCTGTCAGATAAAATTTCTAATTCTAACGGGCATTGAAAATTGAAATCGTGAGTAAGGTCTAATGGAAATTCTGCTTTAACGATTTTGATGAAAACGTCTGAAATGTGGCCTTCAGTGTGTGGTCCAGCAGAACAAATTTTACCGATCGGTTGTACAAATCCGCTGCGGGAGTATTGAATAGAAAAAGAACTTTTAGTCAGGTGTTTGTTCTGTATTACAACTCATAACTGAAGTCTGCCTGATTTTAAATTAAAACAAAAATACGTTACTGGAGTTGGAGTGAAACGGAGATCTACACACACGTAAGCGAGGAAGTTTCTGGTTTTGAAAATATTTTTAACCGGCAACGAACACTGAAGCCGTAGAGCCCGTAACGCGTGCATGCCGTATCTTACTTCTTCGCCTGCTGATAACCTATATCCGGGCCTGAAGAAGGTGAAACATCACTTATCGTTACTTATCTTGTATGTTTCAAGATAGACACGAAGAAAAGCCGATAAAACTTGGAAATTTCTTTGTCCTGAAGTGAGGGCACTTGCTGCTCGGGTATCCGGAGTGTTGCGGGATTTGTAAACAAACACCACCGGTCGATATGGAGCAGAGTCGCGGAGAATTTCAATAATAGATTAATTTGTGCGCGATGCTAGGCCTACAAACTAGTTTTTACTGTATCGGATAGGCCCTATTAGGACGGAGCAAATCGATCGTAAGATCTTGATGGATCAGGTCTTCGGTAACTGATTTATGGCCGCCTGAGTTTATTTGCTTTCTATTTGTCTGTAAACATCGATGTGGAATTAAAACCCAATTTTTATGAATCTTGGCACGCGGATGATTTTTCTGTTTTTCAGTAGCCGTTTTGAAGCCGTTTTCATGTCGGAAACATTATTTTAAATCTAAATTTCGTAAAATTTACGTCTACCAATTTTTGATAAAATTTATCCAAGTCCATACCGTGGGTCTCTATATCCAGAAAAATTCAAGCCGGATGCTCAAAATCGGTTCATTAAAGGTAAACCCTGACCACCCTGACTGTTCCCCTATTTATTTTACAAAACTGTAAATCTATTTTTATTAAATTGTTGAAATTCAGTTATGATTCTACATATAGACCTACGATCAAATTTTGATAACCGTTTGTGGGAAATTAGGCTTTTTTCAGAGTTATCTTTGTTGGCGAGAGGAGTGAATAGAAAAAAATCTGCTGAACGGAAGAATGTAACGGAAATATGGAACGAATCAGCATATGTCTTTTTCTTCCTCCTTTTCGATAACAGTACACGCATATGAAAACGTTGTGTTGCTTTGGTTTCGGTATTTTTCTTTAATTGAAAAAACCCATGCTCGTTGTAACCGTCTATAATATATTCCAAATTAATATAAATGTTTATAATAATTGTTGTTAATATTGCTAGATTTTAACAATATAACCTGAAACTTACAGCCTATCAGCTGTTCAATGAAATCAGCTGATCGTTACGAATTAATATAAAACAGCTGATCTTTTACTATAACTACAGTAAATAATATCTAAGCTAGGTTCCCGTATTTATTTATTTAAACAAAACAAGATATTTGTAAACATATCTTTAGGCTAATTATACGAGTATATACAGCGAAGATATTAACAAAAGCTTCGCTTTTCTCGGTAACTCCCAGAGTTCCACACGTTACTTTTTTTGATGTTTCTAGCTTCAGATGTAGACGTTTTGTGGAAATGCTTGGATGTAAGGAAATGTTACATTTATTATTTTCCCTTCATTTTGTAGAAGTAAATTGCGATAGTTTACAAATTCGATATCTCATTGCAACAGATCAATTTATATCAGTTGTAACGGATTCTTTACGTTTTCTGACTCTTAAACAATTTTATTTAGGTGGCCTTTGCGTATGCTAATGCTAATACGACATTCAGATTTTGAAAATTTGTTTTCACTTTCTTGATTTTTTACAATTTCATTCCGCGATAGGGTTACATTATTTAAACGTGTAAAGGGATCCACTTCAAGTTGGAAGTCTCTACGCACAATTTGTGGAAGCAACGTTAATCTTCCAGCGGACAGTGTATAATCCAGTACAATTAAGCTAAAATGCTTTTCTTGGTAGAAATCGTCCCGGTAAACTTTTGCAGAAATAACATTATTGGGATAACGTAATTGTTAAGGGGAGGTGTGGAGGAGGGGTGTGCGGCAATGTGGCATCCATGTAATGCAATTATATGCATTAGACTGTCATAGTTAATTCATGTCAAGCAGAGGATGTGTATAGTGTTCCTAGAGGATCGGGAGGGTGATGGATTAGGCGAGGGAGAGTACCAGTACCCGGTGATCACTTAAGTAATTTGGTTTCGTACATTCCTCGCCCGTAACGGAAAATAATAACTTTGTTTCTCCTTTTTATCTTTTATTTATAATGTGTATCGATTATTTCGTTTCTTGGTCGATTAAATATATATGTAATTACAGGTATAATCGATTAATACGAACCCGCCAATAATGGGTGCATACATCACGAGACTATACAACTGTATTTAACAACTTTGTTAAACCGACTACGGTATTAATGTAACAGTTTAATTTCATTATTGCAACATAGCCACCGGACCACGTATTTAAATAATTAGGATTATTGTCTATTTTTCCATCTAGTTACTCTACTTAGTCATCTCGTAAAGGCTACCGCGGTTTCGTAACCTTACTTTTTCATTTTGAGGCCGTAATACAAAATGTCATATCGCTCTAACGAGGTCGTCACAAAGTTGAACAAAACATTGAAAACACACGTCACAACACAATTACACAATTGAAATACACACGATAAAATTTGGTTTGGCCAAACGATACGTGCAACTCGTACGTCGTTATATTCCGGAAGCCCGACCGTTTTCAATGTTTTGTGTTTAACTTTGTGACGACTTCGACAGAGGGATTTGAAGATGAAACAGTAAGGGTTCGAAACCGTGGTATCCTTTACGAGGTGAGTAAAGGATACCACTAGACGGAAGAAAATAGACCATAATCCTAATTATTTAAAAGTTTAATTTTTTTTCCGGCGAAAAACCGTTCAGGTTATCATCGCCGTCACGAAAAATTAAAAAAAAAAAAAAAAAAAACAGTAAAAATTTAGATAACATGTATAGGTATATTACACTTAAGAACTAAATAACAATAAATAATGAATAAAATTTAATAACAATTCGTAAACGTATACATAAACATAACAGAAATAAAGTTATTAGATAAAATAAATAAATAAAATAACACAAAATATAACAAATATATATATATTAAATTTTATTTAAAACATTCAGACGATGAAGGAAGTATAGAACCCGGTCAACGGCCGAGGCACTATCTCCCAACATTGTCTGCAAACAGTTGCTCAGACCGCACATAACACGCACATTTTGGAAACCATCACAATCGAGCAGTATATGTTTAATTGTGATGATTTCCCTATTAAAAGTTTAAAAGTTTAAGCCATGAAACGAAGACAAACTTGACATAATAACAGATAATATTGGTTAATAAATATTCATGTTTTATACATTCTGTTTATATTTCCGTTAATCCAGAAATACCTTGCCTCTGTATTTAAATCCCGTTTCTAAGCAGCACTGGAGAGCATTTTGTAAATTGCAAATTTCCTTTACTTTTACGACGACGCGAAACCGGAGTTACCATGCTCATGGTTCGGTGTTCGATGCGGGTAAGGCATCGATCAGTCTATTACGTCTCTGAACTGCTTATCAAATTCGTAGGTTTGAGTCGCAGTTACTGCATTAGATTTCCGTTAGCGCTGTTTTTTAGTCCTCATTAGTCCAATCAGCAAAAAAAAATGCATTTTCAGTAAATACATGTAACGTTTATTTTTGTTCGTTTCCTTAATACGTGGACCAACAGACGCACACGCGAATACGTAAGCTGAAGCTTGTTCTCACAGCTAGGTGAGAGATATGCGAGTGTTTGAGTCAGCAATGTGTCTTGTAAAGCATAAGAACCTCGAGTTAGCAATGCGGTCGTAAGAACAAATTACAGTCGAGAATGAGCAGCGTTTTATAAATATTTAAACGTGATAAAGACATTTCTCAGAATTGACAATTGTTCGCGATCAGAAAGTTGGTTTTTGAAATATTACGCGGAATGTTTGTGCGCAGGCGTGCTTTCATGAAAAACCCGGCATTCCGGCTCGGCTGGGGCGTTACGCGGCCCTCGTAACGAGTAACGAGCCGGCAGTAAGCCACGTGAAGAAAAAGCGGAAATATTTCTGCGAAGGAAATTTGCAACTTCTTTCAGGCATTTACGGGAAATAATTGTTGAGTGAAACATAAATTCAGGTAAAACAAGAATTTTATTGGATACGTTGTGGTCAAAGGTATTTAAAATGAGAAAATATAAAGTGTTTTGTTGTCAAATCAAGCCGTGATGATTATATATTGTATTCGGTTTTATATAATCTTGTTTTTATTTTTGATCAAAACACTGCACTAAAGTCGATACTTATAAATTTGCAAACAGAATGGTGACTACACTGCTGTATCAAAAGAATTGAAGCTTTTGCGTTCTATACAATTTCAACAAGTATTATGTTTTAGGGCTGGTTGTATGATGGATTTTGGGGGACGCGTGATGAGAGGGACATGTTTTTATTGATATATAACGGTATATTTTGCGCGACACAAGTCTCGTGTCATATTAATTGCAATTAAAAGTTACTGTTTCTCCGGGATCGAACAGGGGACCTTGCGCTCGTGATAACCACTACACCACGGAAACTGCGAAGATGTTTGATCGATTTAAGTATGAAATGTATTGTTAATTTAATTTTGGTAGTTATGTTAAAAGATCAGTTGTTTTGTTTAATCAATTCGTGGAATTCGTGGAACAATTATAACGATCAGCTGATTTTATTGACCATCTGAAGGGCTATAATAAGTTTCAGGTTATGTTTTTAAAAACTAGCTTAGTTTAAAACTAGTTTTTAAAAACTAGGTTATGTTTTTAATTTGTCGTTTATATTAATTCGTAACGATCAGCTGACTTAGTGATGGGCTATAAGTTTCAGGTTACGTTGCTAAGTTATTTTGTCGTGTTTTATAACAAATTATCGTATTTAAAATTAAGAAAATAGGGTAAACATATGTGATTTTTATTTTTGGTTCAGTAACAGAAATTTGTGTATCTTTTGTGGTATAAATACAGCTTTCAAAATTTAGCGGATGCTTTTATTAAATGCAAGAGGTGTTAATAAAATAAGGACCTTACAATGTGGGTCCATCCTTTAATTCAATCATAACGGAACGCTTAAAAGACGTCCTGGGATGCTTTTTTACTTGTTCAACCGCAATTTTCCCCCGTGTTGATTTCCTGCAATTTGCAGTGTCCCCGGTCCACCGCCCGTTGAGCATGTTTATCAAGGGCACTCGCTCATCTACCCCACAATTATCACAAAGGATCGTATTTACCCGCTCCTTCCCCGATACCTCCTGCGGCGAATTAAAACACTCTTTTGTCCGCGGTGGTTCCGAGTGAAGATATCTTCACGGGAGGGAATTATTTCGGTTCACGGCGGCGTATTTTTTTGTTGTAGAATTTTCGAAGAGCATTTTTGTGTTTAGTGAACTCGTTTAAGCGATCGGTAAGCCTGTTACCGAATAACTGGTCCTTAAACACTCGTACGCAGTTCTTCTAGTCATCTGTGAAGTTTCACAACTTCATTGATTACACGAAAATAATGAAGTAGAGATTGGAGTTTATACTTCAAACTGGCTAAGTAGATAGCGCAAGAAAAAACTGTTCTTTAATAGATACATTTCATTATCGATTATAACAAACTGCACGGTGAACAAATAGTAGACATTGGCTTACAAAACAATTGTCTAATTATCGGTATTTTTAAGTTGACAGTTTAAAAAAAAAAGAAGCAATTCTCTCATACTAAGGTACTAAGTATTGACTTATGAACTGTTATTATTAACGTTACTGGCACAAGAAAAAACTGTAATTTTATACTTTTTTCCTTTCACGGTTGTTTTTGCACTAGATAATGCGTTAACGGTTGATTAAAGTATTTCATTACTTCTGTAATACACTAAAATACTTCTGATGTTTTCAAAGCATATGACTGTTCCTTTTAGTATATTTTCCAGCCGGGCTCTGGTGAGAATGTGACAAAGTTAACTCTAATAGGGCTTAAAATATTCATCGCATCGTCCGGTGTTATTCATCATAGTACTAATATTGCGATGTGTTCCCCCGTTCTCCCTCGAGCCCGCGACAACGGACAATACACTACCTTCTGTAACAAACAGCTTGCACAAGATAGTTTCCACGCTGAATGAATTCCTCGCCTGTCAATCATACTGACAGTCCCCTCTACCGCGCATGCGCTAAACAGCTAATTAATTTAATTATTTTTTTTGTTGGAATCCGACGTGGGTCCGAGATGTTAACACGTTATGCTCCGTTGAATGTTTGCAGATTTATAGCACGGGAACTGTGGTTATAAAATCCATAGTTATTCGCACCGTTCCGAGCCGAGTTGTTACTTAACACTACCGAGAATTGTATTATTCTTACAGCAGATTTTAGACAACAGCTGTTTCTAAGTAGTTTATCTTATATGTAATCATTGGCCTAAGTATTGGCTTTGGGTTATTAGGCTATTAATAAAGTTAGATCTCTTACTTTCGCTGCAGTACAAACAGTGCTCACTGTAATAATCAGGTTTCCATTTCCCCTGCCTAAAGAACGTGTTTTACAAAATGTCAGTTTACATTGGACTTTGTGTGATTTTGGTAAAATGTCTGATTTTTTTTTTGTTGGGGATGAAATTGTTTTTTTGGATTTTTTTTGGAAAAATTATTTCGTCACAAATGGTGAGATAGGACAAAATATTTCTTCATAAATGGTGAGGTAGGAAAAAATGTTTCTTCATAAATAGTGAGAAAGGACGAAATATGTTTGCATAAATGGTGAGATAGGGCAAAATATTTCTTCATAAATGGTGAGGTAGGAAAAAATATTTCTTCATAAATGGTGAGATAGGAAAAAATATTTCTTCATTAATGGTGAGATAGGAAAAAATATTCCTTCATAAATGGTGAGGTAGGAAAAAATATTTCTTCATAAATAATAGGGCGAAATATTTCTTCATAAATGGTGATAGGAAAAAATATTTCTTCATAAATGGTGAGGTAGGAAAAATATTCTTCATGAATGGTGAGGCAAGAAAAATTATTTCTTCATAAATGGTGAGATAGGAAAATTAATTTGTTCATAAATGGTGAGATAGGAAAAATTATTTCTTCATAAATGGTGAGATAATTGAAAACTGTTACAGATTATGTTTGTGAATAGGAGAAGTTTTCTGGTTTCGTTTGTTTTAAGACTTTTAAACAACAGTAGGCCAAGTACAAACACAAACGGACGCAGCTACTTACAGGTGGTACAATTTACGAGCGCACCCTTATTGACCGGTGATTACCTACAACTTTCTAAACAGTATTATGTCAGCTCCCGCGCAAGTATTTTGTCAAAATGGAAATAATTTCTGGACACTTTAATGGCAGCCCATAAATCCTCGGCTGGTTTGGGACAAGGCGAGGACCGAGGCAGGACCGAGAACATTCCTAACCTAAAACTTTAATTAGTTCCCTTTAGGCTGGTTCAGTTGTAGCAGCCGAGAATGTTGCCTCGGACTCGAAGCGGAAACTGAAGTCTATTTGTGTTCGCGAAGGCAGTTTATGGGTTCATTTCTGAAGCTCTATCCACCGAGTTTTTTCAATCGTTTCTTGTTCTGAAGCAATAATGTTTTTCGATAGCGATGTGGAATGTTTAGTATCGCATACCCGAGTTTTAATAATCACATGGCCTAGTATATAAAGCTATAATGTAGGTCTTAGATACTGTATCTCAAGGTTTTTTTAATCTTCCACTTTCTGTGGCTTACTTTCTGTTTTGTACAGTAGTAAGTAAAAACTGCGTACATAGCGTTTAAATGTTTTAACTATATTGAAAGTACTTAAACGAACCCTGACCGCCGTCAAATTAAATTTCTTTAATAGAACGGATTTTTGATAATTCCAAAAAAATATTTAATGGTGAAAAAGAGGGTGAAATTGGATTTTAAAGATTTGTTCTAGCGGCCATTTTGAAATTGAGGGGAAAACGTTTTTTGGTTAACGAACGAGTTTAAGCTATTAACAGAATCGATTTTGGTGCTACGTTTCAATCAGGTCGTACTAAAACTGCGAACGTGAGCGTGCTAACATAAACATATTTAAATTTACAAATTTTAACAACAACTAAAAAAGTGATGTGAAAGTCAGGATCGGCGCTCATTTCAACGTACCTGGTCCGGGTCTTACCATGATGGTGCTACAATAGCTCATTTTCTAATGAAATTCCGCAATAAAATACTAAGAGACTTCTCTAGGTCCTAACTCGGCCTTCATGTTAGCATTCTGAGGAACCTCATCTCGACTTACAAAATCTCAACTTTTCAACGTACAAAGTTCGTAGAATGTTATTGCGTGTTACTTATCCTGTAACTCCTTAGTGGGGGAATAAGGGTATTCCTAGGCCCTTCCTACGAGAGATGCCTACTTTTCCACTGTCCTCCAGGTGCCATAGGAGATACGTGCGTGCGTGCGCGCGCGCGCGTGTGTGTGTGGTGTGTGTGTGTGTGTGTGTGTGTGTGTGTGTGTGTGTGTGTGTGTGTGTGTGTGTGTGTGTGTTTTGAATTCCCTGAACGATTGAAGGAAGAGTGCTACCGATTAAAGAGAGTTAGGGATACGTGCAGAGAGGGAGGGGGATGGTGTCAAATGCTCTCTACAAGGGGGTGTATCTTTTGTTGTTATTCATGAACATGTGCTTGTCTGCCCTAGAGTCTACCAAGCGTGACGTTGCAGTCACTCCGTCAGCTGTCGGTGGCTTTAAGCCTTATGTTGCCAAAAAACACAACCGTCAAGTCAGTTTTGTATGTTTTTGAATAATTTTAAAAAACCGAGCGCGGAGAAGTGCCGATGGTTAAGAGGCGTAACTTAGGTTTGGGAAGGGAAACGCACTCTTCTAGAAATTTTTGTTGTTATTTTGGGCATGGTGCGTTAAATATTCTACAACTTTTCAAGTTAGTGCTTGTGTGCGTGTGAGTGCGCGTTAGAAATTTTAGTCAAACGTTATTTGAAAGTAGCACAACAATCGATTTTTTGTCACTAGCGTGGACAACTTTGTTGTCCGGGAAAGTCCTTTCAAAACAGTTTCAAAATAGCGGCTATTCCAGAATTATAACTTTTTACCTTAACGTTTTCTGAAAATCTGTTTTACCTTTAAAATCTGCGTAATAGTCCTTTAAGTTTTCGAAAAAACGTGTAAAGTCAACGTTGCGTAAAAGGCGCTCACGCACGCACACACACACACACACACACACACACACACACACACACACACACACACACAAAACACAAAGTATAGTTTCAACGTCGTATAAATTTTAAATCATGGACGACAGTCGCGGGGGTGTGTCGTGCCGTTAGGGGATGACGAGGCACGATTCATTGCCGTGATTACGTTGCATTTTTTTTTACAAAACGGAAAAACGCCAATAAGTGTAACGTGTCACCTGACGGGCGGAACGGTTAAATAATTCCCGATTATTAGGGATGATTGTCAGTTATTTCTTGGAACAAGGAAGAAGGAGCGAGGACGTGTCAAGTGCCTGACAACCCCATAAATAACTTGCCGCGTCTCCCTTGCAATAACACCATGCATTAACAATAACTTGGAACCCGAGGTGAAATGTCTGACAACGTTGCATCAGGGTGGGCTTTAATAATATATCGACGTTGTATCGAGTGCCGCGAATAGGTTAGGTTAGGTATTAACCTCGTTTGTGCGGGACTTGTTTCTTTGTGTTGCTAATAACCTTAATTTAACGATAAATTAAAACGAAATTTTATCCTCTCATTGCGCGGTAGAAGTATTAGAAGGCTAGCGTCCATTCCCTCAGCTGTTCCCAGGTCCTTCCTGCGACCGATGCCTCCTTCTCCATGTGCCACAGAGTTGCCTTTTTCGTGTCCCGTGAGGGTTCTACTCCAGTACCTTACAGTGTGTTACACATGGGGCGCGCGCGTGCGTGTATGTAATACACTATCATTAAAATTTGTTTTACGAAATAAAGAATTTTATTTATAAAATTGAGAATTTTATTTATACCTCATTCTATGGTTAGAAATATTTTAATCGTGCACGAATTTTTTAGCGTTGTGTTATATTGTTTGGAAGGCGACACTGTGGGTCCGTAACAGGCAACAGTCTTAAGCTCTGGAGGAAGAAGAGGCTGTGATCTTGGCCTGTACTAAATAACAAGACATATCGTGAAGGAGGAACGAACAAGTCAGTCGGTCATGTGTGAGGTATTTAATGTGAACGGAGGGCCACGGAAGCATGGGAAGCCATGCCGGGGATTTACTCCGGCATCTATGCGCCTTGAGGTTGGTCTCGTGGGGTTCACTACTGGATGGTAGATGATGAAACTTGCCCTTTTTTCTTTATGAGCGGGGGGCTGGAGAACCGTAAAGGACTGAATACGTCAGCATAATTTTCTTGTGCAACTCGTAATAAACTGTACTAAGTAACCAATGCCGAAAGCATTAGCTAGCTCTGGTTATTGTAGTTTGCCTGTTTCTCGAGACAGTATTAAAGTTTGACAAAAAGCTAAAGGGGTTTAATGAGATTAGGAGGGAAAACCTTTCACTGAATAAACGATTTCTGTAAAATTTGCTATTTATTTATAACGCACTGTTTATTAAGACTAAAAGTGCGGGACATTTTAGTTTTGCCAAGTACATTGTAACTGATGTAAACGTGTAAGTCGCGTGACCGATCCGGGCGCTAAGTTGTGTTACCGCAAAAAGGCCACCCGATAATTTCACCACTCCGTCAGTCGCCCGATTACCCCGCCTCCGAGCCAGAAGAAACGGCTAATTCACTCCTCGACGTGTCATTTGGTAGCATTCGAAGGCGAGTTCGTGCGCGCGCCATCTGTACGGGAACAGTTTGGTAGCGCGTGCCCGCAATCAGTTCCGACACGTAATCCCTCAGACAATAGCGTCTTGTGTCGCACGTACAGCACAATTCCTGGAAGCTAGAAGTGTTCGATATTAAACTATCGATAGACTGTATCACGTCCGGCCATCGGCTGGGACTGTCGTGTTTTATTCGAGCTCGGAATTTTTAGGTTAGTTTCACGTGACTTGGAAGTCGTGACTCGACGTGACTACGGTGTCCGTAACTTGGTGGGTTTTTCGTTTCCACCGTAGCTGTGCAACGTCTTAGGGGAATATGTTACGCAGCAAACGTCCTTTGTCAGCAAGGAAGGCGTACAATTCGTCTTCCAGTTAGGCAGGCATTGAGAATCCTTTGATTCCCTTGACACCTTATTTAGAAACAATAAGGAAACAATACTTGGTCGTTAAATGAGAGAACAGAAATATCAAGTTTGATCCGCAGCGATTTAGAGTTGCGTCAAGCAAATCATTTTCACGTAGTTAATTTATTTTTGATAGCAAAAACTGCATAGGCTTATTGTTAATGCGGAGCACGCAAACAGGAAACGCGTCTTATACTTAGGCCTACACGGTTTTTTATGTCTTAACCTTTTATAATACATGCTTTCACTATTATAATCGGCATTCTAATCTGCATAATGCACTATAAACTTTCAAATTACATCGAACGAACGAAAATGAACCCTGACAGCCGTAAAAATATTTCTTAATCTGAACGGATTTTGACATTTCAAAACGCATATTTATGAGGTTTCTAACGCTGATTACGCTAGTGGAATTGAACTTTCAAATAAGTTAATGGCAAAAAATTCAAGTTTTTAAAATAATTTGAAATGACAGCGATTTTGAAACTCGCGCGAAAAAATTGATAACGAACTTAACCAGGCTATTGCCGTAACGATTTTTGTGCCACGTTTGAATCAAATCGGACTGAAATTGTGAACGTGAGCTTGATAACATTTACATATAAATTTTAACATCAAGAATCTGCTCATTTCAAGTTCATGGGTTTGGGTCTTACCATGATGGCTACTCCAAAAGGTCATTTTTAAATAGATATTCACTAATAAGTGACATTAGTAGTTTTTGTATTACTTTCTTTCAACTTAAACGCGCGAACAAGATGCAAAGTACTTTGACAAATCCATAATCTCCATTTACCCGTAACACCGAAGGCGTTCTGTTCTGTCCTCGAGATAGGCGCTAAAAGCATTTCCAACTAACATCACCATTATCGGGTGTTTACTTCATCCGTTGAAACAATAGAGTACTCGCGCAAACCCGGGTGGTATTCTATTTAGAAACGTTTCATCATGGTATCATTTAGTTCTACGACTAGGCCACAATTAAAGTACCATCATCATCAGCACAGGTCCTGAGGTATCAGCGGGTAACGAGTTGGTCTCTATGTAAATTGCTCTTTCAATTAGGTTCTCTCAATAGTAATCACCTGCAGACGGTTAATGGAGATGCGTACGCATCCGCAGGAATGCTGATTTATTTCAGAGGAATTTTTATTTTTGGTGTTCTACAATCGAGACGCGCGGTGATTTGAATACCGAACATAATCGTGAGTGAAGTTCGATAAGTAAAATGAAATTATCTGGTTTTAGAATGTTTTTTTACTTTTACCTGCCGTAAATTTGTAGAATTATTTTTACCGCAATATTACTTATTACAGTTGAAGAATAATTATTTATAAAAAAGTTCTGTTATTGAACCAAAAATAAAAATCATGTATCATATTTTCTCTTCCTATTTTATTTTAATTACCATAATTTGTTCGAAAACACGACAAATTAACACAGTTAGTTTTTAATAACATAACCTGACAGTTATTATAGCCTATCAGCTGTTCAATGAAGTCAGCTGATCGTTACGAATAAATATAAACGACAAATTAGCATAAGTAGTTTTTGTAAACGACAAATTAATAAACGACATATTAATAAACGACAAATTAATATTAATTACGACATTGATCCTATGTCGTTGTTTCGAAAACAACAAATTAACACGTCTAGTTTTTCACAACAATGTGAAACTTATTATAGCCTATCAGCTGATATTTACGAATTAATATAAAACAACTGATTTTTTAATATAACGATCAAAATTAACGATTCACTTTATACACTTAAATCGGTCAGACGTCTTCATAGTTTCCGTTGTGTAGTGGTTATCACACGCGCTTTGAATTATAACTAATTTAATATGAGACTTAACGCGTAAAATACGATGTAATACTGGTATACAATAAACGACAAATTAGCATAAAACGTATTGTAGCCTATCAGCGGTTCATTGAAATCAGCTGATCTTTACAAATTAATATAAAACAACAGAAATTAAATTAACAGTTCATTTTGTATACTTAAATCGGTCAAACGTCTTCGTAGTTTCCGTAGGGTAGTGGTTATCTCGCGCAAAGTCCCCGGTTTGATTTCTGGCGGAAACAGTAATTTTTAATTACAATTAATTAATATGAGACTTGCACCGCACAAAATATAATGTTACATATCAATTTAAACATGTTCTTTAAATTTTTTTTAACGCGTGGTATCAAAAGAATGGTGACGAAAGCAGTCCAGCATATCTTCAGTGTATCGGGCAATTGTCGCGTTGCGCATGCGGGCGCTATCTGCAGCCGACTTCCGCTCTGTCGCCGGACAGTGGCGATGTGGAACATTTTCTGTACTAAGCCAATATCTGTCGCCTATAAATACACCGGACAAGTTACACAGAGCTTGTTTAAGTAACAGATAACAGTTCGCCGAGTGCAAAGTAATGTTAACCCGAACACAGATAGTACGCCTAATATCGTTTTCATAATTAAAAATTTAAATAGAATTGCATTTCAGTAGCAAAAATAAATACTCTAAAAATATTTCTGAAAGGTAATGCCTTTTTAACTGTTACTATCGGTTGGAATACTCCCTGCCACAAGCATTGCTGCATAGAGTATATCTGGCTTATTCAATATCTAGGCGAGTTACTCTCATTTTATCAAATATAATTTTAAGTTTCCCTAATGTATATTCAAAAAGCAGATGAGTTGACAAACAGAATGAGTTATGCCAAATTCTGAAGGTCGTCGTTCTTACTCCATCGTTAAAATTTCCCAAAGAACACACTGGATGCTGAATGCTTAGAACTACTATTAAAATTCACTTAGAAGAGATTTGGCCAGAACAAGTTGTGTAATGAGATGTGCACTTGTTACATTTATTTTCATCGCTACAATAACGAATATACTCTACTAATATACCATCTATTTCTTCCACACGCTTACGGTTTGGTCCAGAAAGAGGTTTTAATTTCGCAACATCATTGAGAAACACTTCTGCGCTCGAAATTGTAGTGCATAAACTTTTCTAGCCGTTCGAAATCAGCTGTTCGATGGTCTAGATCAGGGGTCTCCAAACTACGGCCCGAGGGCCACATCCGGCCCGCGGACAGATTTTGTCCGGCCCGCGGAGAGCTAGCATACTTGAGAACTCCTTTTAGAGAACATATTTTTTATAGCAAATTAAATTTAGTTTACTGAAGTATTATAATTTTATGTTGAATAATTATTAATATGACATCTACATTGATATGGTCATGGGCTAACTACTCATAACATTGTTGTGGGCTTATTGTTATTGTTTTTTGTGATAAGTTGGATAAAGAAACACAGAATTGTAATGAGTAAAGACATGTATAATATGCAGAAAATTTAACTTCAGAATATAATAACTAACAAATTATTGAAATGAATCCAACTAACATTTTATACATTTTAAATAAAAACATAACTTATAACAAGCATAATGACATATGAAATACTAATGAGATTTATGTAATTGAGATTTTCCACTGACAATAGTTTGTAGTTGTGGACTAATTTTACTTGTACCAATTATTAAAAGAGAATTATTAAAAGGTTTTGCGGACTTTAGTCCGATTTGCAGCCTTTTTTAAACGTTGCGTACTTTTTCGGACTTTTTTTTTCATCAGTGGACTATTTCACTTTTTACCACCGGCAACAATGATAATATGGTTTTGGCCCTCGGAACTTACTGGAGTAATCAGTATGACCCTAAGGCTGGAAAGTTTGGAGACCCCTGGTCTAGATGGTTCAGCTACCTGGTATAGCAATGACTGTTTTGTTTAGCTTACTCAATTATTTCCTTATGCGATGCTAAAGGCAGTTCAGTTGTTTTTGACCTACTTGGGGAAATTATTCGGAAATTATCGTACATTTAGATTGTATAAATGTTTTTTAATACAATTCTTTTATTGAACCACAAACAAAAAATCATGTATAACGTTTTCACTTTGTTTCATTGTAATTACAGTATTTTTTTTCGAAAACAACAAATTAACACGTCTAGTTTTTCACAACATAATGTGAAACTTATTATAGCCTATCAGCTGATCTTTACGAATTAATATAAAACAACTGATTTTTTAATATAACGATCAAAATTAACGATTCACTTTATACACTTAAATCGATCAGACGTCTTCATAGTTTCCGTTGGGTAGTGGTTATCACACGCGCTTTGAATTATAACTAATTTAATAGAGACTTGACGCGTAAAATACACTGTTATATATCAGTATCCTTTCCAATTAAACGTATAAACGAAATTAGTATTGACCTTGAAATAATTTGACCTAATATAGAAAGTAGATATATAACGCACTCTTTAAATATACTGTAGTCTATATAGTTTATAAAAAGGATAGTATTTTTAAAGTCACATTCCACTAAGCAGGTAGTTTCGCCTCTTAAATGTGCGTCAGGTAAAGATGTGTTACACGGGTCGCGAAGTGTGATACACGGGTCGCGAAGTGTGTTACACGGGTCGCGAAGTGTGATACACGGGTCGCGAAGTGTGATACACGGGTCGCGAAGTGTGATACACGGGTCGCGAAGTGTGATACACGGGTCGCGAAGTGTGATACACGGGTCGCGAAGTGTGATACACGGGTCGCGAAGTGTGATACACGGGTCGCGAAGTGTGTTACACGGGTCGCGAAGTGTGATACACGGGTCGCGAAGTGTGATACACGGGTCGCGAAGTGTGTTACACGGGTCGCGAAGTGTGATACACGGGTCGCGAAGTGTGATACACGGGTCGCGATGTGTGTTACACGGGTCGCGAAGTGTGATACACGGGACGCAACAGTATCGCAGATGTGTCGCCCCGGTGATCTTCCACGAATTTAAAATCGTAAACAATACCGAAGACTATTGTCTTGCAAGTGCCTTACACCTAAGGACATGTGGCGTATGCAGAGCTAATTATAGTCTTTGTAGAACAATAGTAACTGCAAGCCTTCAAGGCCAAGTTGTCACTGGGGACACGCCTCCGACGTGACGTTGGCCTATCGTTCGCTGCAATTAGCATAAAATATCTCGCGTTCTATTGCATTACAGGATTGTACGACCTTGCCTATTACCGGGGTCAGAAAAATATGGTACCGCACCCATAGCGTCTAAACGATAAGTGTTCGTACCCAAATAAGATTGGACGAAAATAATTTGCTATCGTATACCGTGGACATGTCGGTAAATTGTGAATATTTTCAATCTCAGAAAAAATTAATACTTCTTCTCTATTATCTAAGTTGGATTGAGCGAGTGGCTCAGTCGGTAAAATAGCGGACAGCTTGCTCCAGACACAGTGGTGCATTTTTAGGAACACCGGGTGTATCAAAAGTTTTGAATCGTTGGTGTAGATATGAGAAACAAAACTCGGGACGCAGTATTGGTTAATTTTACTTGGAAATAGTTTTTATTGTTTAAAATGGCGGCAGATTAATAATTCGTATCAACATTAAGTAGCCTATCTGTGGACAAAATGTTAATACGTTTCAGATGAGTTGTATCTAAAGTATTTGGCCTAATGTGTCACGCTAGAATATTTGGTAACTTCAAACATTTTAACGTACTTTCTTCCCATTGAGTCAGGGGAGAACTACTCATTATCGATTTTTGTTCATCTTAATATGATAATTTTTGAAATTTTTTGAAAGACTCCAGATGTTAACTAATTTCCAACCATTGTGTTTTGAATAAATAAGTTTTTTTGTTTTAAAGCGAAAAGCACATTAAGGCTATTATCGCTTCCCTAAATGTAACTGCGAGTGTAAAGTGTTGAAGTCGTAAGTGTAGTGTTGTAAGTGTAAGTGTGTGTTAGACTCGGGTACCGCGAGAGACGTCTAAATCCTCTCAATAGGTGCAGCTAGTATGCACCCCCCTGCGGGGTATATAAATTGTACTGTTAATGTTGTTAAATAAATAATTATTTATACACACATTTTTTTTGTATAAATAAGTATTTATTTAACAATGTTACAAGTAAAACTCACCTTTATTTCAGCGTTTCAATCTCGCATTGACCACTCTGTCAAAACATTAAAAAATGTTAACAAAATTTTTTTAAGGTACTATCTTCCCAGTGAGCCAAGAGAAGAAGGGATATCTGTTAGACTCCAGATATTAATTTTTAACTAATTTACACCCATCATGATTTGTCTAAATAAATATTTATTTGACAATTTTAAGAGTAAAACTACCCTTATTTTCAGAGTTTAAATCTCTCACGACCAGTCTACCGTACCAACATTCCAGCGTTTAAATTCCCATACTTTTATAGCCGCTACATCTCACACTTTGAACACATTACATATTTGTATTCATAACATTAACATAACCACGAATCGTGAGTCGTGATACATAATTACAGTAATGGATTTCCAACCGGATCCGACTAACTGCCATTTTGTTCGCTCCGATACATTTGATGAATAAAAGACAGATCAATAAAACACGGTTTTTATAAATAATAAACTTTTACGCCCTTTCCAACACGAGTCGCGTATCATTAGTCTTAATCTAGATCATAAACTCACTACAATCACACGCGAACGTTGGATTTTATGAATTAATACAAATTATTGTAATAGCATATAATCCGTCAATTAACACTTTTTTTTCTTTTATAGTTTTACGTGTTTCGAGTTCGTTCTTCTTCCTCTCTCACTCCAGGTGTTTTGGTGCTAGCCGGAAGTGAACGCACCCTCTCACAATACGCAATCTACTTCCTCCCCGTGCCCCTTGCTTCTCTTCAAACATCGGTATGTTGGCTAACAGTGAACACATGCCGTCCTACGAGCCCGCACCTCTCCGGGAATCTCGCTCCTAAATGCACTTCGATAAAATACTCAGTTATGTAATTTCGAAAAGCCACTTAAGTGGAAATGCTTGTCCGCCCGCACCGGTGAAATTTTTATTGAATCGTGGCGTGAATAAATGTTTTTTGAATTATTTCAGCCCGGCGCACAAGGTAAAATACTTTCACATATACAGGGTGTTCCACAAGGAAACTGACATATTTAACAAGCGAATTCATCTCACCAAAATAAAGAAAGTCACGGTGTTCCGAAGGCTGAATTAATGGTAAATGTATCGGTTTTCAACCAAAATAAATTCAACACAATATTTTTCCTATTTGTATCCGTAATTGTTAACAAGAACGTTGAGGTAAAAACAAAGTACTTGAATCAAAATGCACTCTTTTTTATTTTTGTACAATAACAGTACGTTTTTTTTTGATGTTTTAACGTCCGACTATTGTGTACACTTGGGCTAATGCAGACAATGGGATAATTTATAGCGTATGAAAATGCCAAGCCCTGGCCGGGAATCGAACCCGGGTCCTCGGGGTGAAAGCCTAGTACGCTTTTCTTTTTTTTTTTTGAAAATGAATATTGGAGCAGCCATCATGTTAAGATCCAATCCTGAGCTCATAAAATGACCTCTAGTTCTGACCTCCGTTCTGAAATGGCTGCCATTTTAAAAAATATGTGTTTATATACATACATATATAAAATTTGAGTTTTTTAAACACTAATTTTTGCTGATTAAGGTATCAAATCAGATTTTTTAAGTAAATCAGTATATTTTACAAGTAAAAAGCAATACCGTATTAAAATATTGTTTAGGTTATGTTAGTGCACGTTTCATGGCGTCATCATCCTTTTGTTACTGTTTACACTGATTAACGTAATGCAACATTTAATTTTATTAATATTTTATAATTACTGACCTGATGCACCATATCGAGATTTTAAAAAATTTTTTAAGAATGTGTTTTTGTAAACAGTGGAAATTAAATTGCCAGCTCACATCAGCTGTTGATCAAACGTAAGTTACAATAGAACACAATTAATTACTGTCCCCAACAGCTGATATTTTGGAAAATAATTTGTTCTACGTTGTATGTAACTGTTTCTTATTGTTTAGCTTTCAACATTTGCTGCTGCGAGCGTAGCGATCATTCATGTGTTCCGCTTGTAGCCCTTTAAATTGCTTGAACGCTACAATTTATTCTATCATTGTTCTCTCTCTTTTCGTGTCACTTTTTCTGTGCAAGACGTCGACGCCGGTGTTGGCATGTCTATTTTCTCCGTGACGGGACTGTACATTCTACCAGCTCGGCGCAGCGGGGTCTCAGCTGCCGAAGCCTTGTTAAGGACTCACTTTGGAGTTGGCCAACGCATAAAACAAATAATAATTATTGTAAACTTTAAAACGCTAAGCTGAATCAGTTCTGTTTATTGGAACATTGGAAAGGCGATTAAGTAATATTCCCAAATCGGCGTCTACGTCATCATTAGACCGATGTGATAGACGACCTGACCGGGGTAGTCATGTAGGAAATATAATAATTATAGTTCTTGCAGCCAGAGGGCGGTAGCTGTCGTTTAAATGTAATACTTTTAACATGTATCATGTTTTAGGGCTGGTCGTGATGTTGGATTTTGCGGGACGTGTGATGCGAGGAACATGTTTATATTGATATATAACAGTATATTTTGCGCCTCGCGAGTCTCAAATTAATTATAACTAAAAATTACTGTTTCCATCCGGGATCGAACCGGAGGCCTTGCGCGTGTTAACCACTACACAATCGAAACTACGAAAAATACGACAAATTTAAGTATATAAAGTGAATCGTTAATATAAATTTGGTAGTTATATTAAAAGATCAGTTAATTCATAAAGATCACCTGATTTCATTGAACAGCTGATAGGCTATAATAATTTTTTGGTTGTGTTTTCGAACAAATTATCGTAAGTAAAATAAAAAAGGAGAAATATGATTTTTATTTTTGGTTCAGTAACAGAAATGTTTAAGGATGTTTTACGTTTAAGAAGTGTCGAAACGGTAAGTCGGAATTTGTAAACTTAAAAAATAATCATAACATCTGGCAATGTTTAAAAACAATTAATTTTTAAATTGGGGCGTGAAGGGCATTAACAAATTGTTTGGTGTCGAATTAAACGGGAACAGAATGTGAAATCGTTGCTGTAAATTTTTCAAATAATTTTCTAAATCGTTTCAGCGCCAATATTAATAGCGATCCAATGAATGGTGCAGAAACATTGCGTAAACTTTCCACCGAACATAACCCCCGGAAAGTCGTCAGTCACTCAAAATTGGTTCATATTGATATTTCACTCATATATTTAATAAATGTATTGTTTGAGAGAAAAGAGAACGTGAGGAGGTTGGGGTTTATTCTTAGCTTTTTCCTTTTTCTCCCGCACGCGCACGCACGCACACACGCACGCGCACGCACGCACGCACGCGCACACACACACACACACACACACACACACTACAGGTCAGGATAGGTGCTCATTTCAAGGACCCGGGTCTGGATCTTACCATGAAGGCTAATTTTATAGTGGAAATTCGGTAACTGGAATAATTTGGCCTACCACCTCGAAGTGCAAACACGGCCTCGGAGAGCGCCAAGACAACGTCAGCTTGTATAAAAGTTACTTTCAATAATTTCGTCAGTATCGTCCTCACGGCATATGAAAAACATCGACATCGCCGGCGTCCGCCATTACGAGCGTATCCCGCAAGTAACCTGACGGCAGGTAGGTTCGGAGCTGTAACAGTTAGATGGAATACAAAACAAGGCGATACCCAGTTTACGAGGCTATAACCGTTGGACCGTGCGTACATACATGCAAACCACATTAGCGGCCATGCAGTGTCTGTATTTAGTCGTTTTGCCATTATTTTATGTTTCACGGATCAGCGGCGGCTGCATACACTGCGAAACATGCCAAATATGAAGCGAAAGAATGCATTATCTTCTCCGATCGATAAAGGAAGATTTAATTGGACTCGAGTCGATTAAACTGAGAATTCGTATCGAATATAACTTATAAACAGATCAGAACCGAGTTCCTGTGCATCTACGGTGCTGCTGTGAGCGGGAGAAATTGTAATTATCTAAAAAAAAAAAATTGTTAAATTTGAGGTTATGTTCACGTAGTGCTTATCCTGGTGTGCTGCAAGCTACTAATTTAATATAGTAAGACTTATTAGAAGTAGATGTATTTAAAAAAACAGTTCATGCACTTTTTTGATTGTTTTCTAAACAAAACTTAAAAGCTAACGTCAGCGAATTTGGAATTTCTGCCAAATCTTTTAATTAAAATCTGTCTTCAGTTACGTCTCCAGTGATATAAAAACGACCATGCAAAACATTTTTTAGACTGAAGTTACTTGAAAAGTAGAATTTGTTGCAATAGCTCTGAATGGTCTACCGTACAAGCATATTTTCCATTTCCTCTGCATTTAACCCTTTCCCGGAATTTCCTCATGCCGTCCTTCTACTCCCGAGTCCCAGTATTTCATGGCCTTTCTTCATCTCATTCCAGTCTCCTATTATACCTTATTCTGTCAACTTATACGTCCAGCATGTCGAAACTCGACTTGTAAAAGACTTCTTTATTGATGCCTCCCCCCCCCCCAGAAAATACCTATCTTTTATGTTTGTTTTTATTCGTTTTCCCTTCTTCTCTTAAAGGGATACGTGTAACACGATGTTCGATGTAAATACGAGGTGAGTTCTGAAAGTAACGAGAATTTTAAAATTTTGCGTGCTTGGAGAGTCCGATTGTCAAACATTTTTTTTATTGTGTTGGTATACATGCCCTTGAAGTAGAATAAAACTTTCAGCTATTTTCATTGCTGACTTTGTCTGTGACAGCCACTAAGGTTAGACGTGTTTTTATGACCTCGGCGATTTTCGTTTGTTAAAAGAAATGGATCAAAGAATTTGTATAAAATTTTGTGTAAAAAATGGAATAAAGTGTAACAAAGTGTGTGAAATGTTAACTATGGTGCCTGCTATGAGTAAAACAAGAGTTTACGAGTGGTATAAGCGTTTCCAAGAAGGCCGTGAAGACGTTGAAAATGACGAACGCCCTAGACGCCCCAGCACATCAACAACCGATGAAAACGTGGAAAAAGTGAAAGAAATGGTTATAAACAATTTCCGAATCACAATTAGAGAGGCGCTGATGATTTTGGCATATCGATTGGATCATGTCATGACATTGTTTCCAATGTTTTGTGTATAAAACGCGTGGTAGCAAAATTCGTTCCAAAATTGTTGAATTTTGAACAAAAACAGCGGCGAATGGAAGTTGCTGAGGAGTCACTAAATGAAGTCAACGACGATGCAGAATTACTGAAATGTATTATAACAGGTGACGAAACATGCGTTTACGGATATGACGTCGAAACTAAGATTAAATTATCCCAGTGAAGGCATTCTGGCTCGTCAAGACCGAAAAAGGCTCGACAAGTGCGGTCGAACGTGAAGGTTTTGCTCACTATGTTCTTCGATATTAATGACATAGTGCATAATGAATTCCTGCCACTAGGTGAAACGGTCAATAATTTCACCTACGCGTCAGTACTATCTACAAGTACACATTACTTGGCGATACAAGTAATGGTGTTGGCGATACACATTACCAGTACTATCTACAAGTTCAACGCCGTTTGCGTGAAGCAATCCGAAAAAAACACCCGGATCTGTGGAAAAACAATTCATGGCCTTTGCACCACGATAATGCACCAGCTCACATTTCATTGCTTGTTCGTGAATTTTTGGCCAAAAACAGTACTGTAACGATGCCTCATCCTCCATATTTGTCAGACATGGCTTTTCCTATTTCCAAAAATAAAGAGAATCTTAAAGGGTCGTCGTTTTACAGCCGTAGATGACATTAAAAACGCATCGCTGAAAGAACTAAATTCTATCTCGAAGATAGAGTTTGAGAAGTGTTTCGAGGATTGGAAGAAGCGCTGGCACAAGTGCATAATCTCCAGTGGGGACTATTTTGAAGGCGACAACATCAATGTAGAAAAATAATTAAATATTTTGTTCAAAAAATTAAAATTCTGAATACACCTTGTAATTTTTTTCCCTGAAGAACGCGTTCATTTATATGTTCATAATAAAAGAACATGTTCATATTTACGAATTTAAATTGTGTGTGTGTGTGTGTGCGCGCGCGCGCGTGTGTGTGTGTGTGTGTGCGCGCGCGCGCGTGTGAGTGCGTGTGTGTTTGGTAATAGCTAGGACAAGTTTGTTGACCAGTAAAAGGCCACCCACTTTAAATCTTTAAAAATCATAACTTTTTGAAAACCCTATTCTTATATTGTGTTAAAAGCTGCTTAAACTAGCGTTTTAAATTTCCAAAATCTGTTGATATTAAGAAGTGTCATTCTAAGGCGGTCGGGGATCATTTTTTCGTATTTTCAATGCAACATGAATGACTAAAGCGCTCCCTATTTATGGTAGTGAAATCAGAATTTCATTTAAAAAAATACTTTGGAAATTTGCTTCCGTCACTTCGGCGAGTCAGCTGCGTGCCGCGATTATTTTCTTTGTCGTTGCAGTTTTGTCCATTTTTTACCATTTATAAAAAATGGTTTTGTCCAGTTTTACCATTTGTCAGTCATTGAGCCTTGATAAGTCTTTTTCTGATTACTACAGTCCATTCTAAAAACGTTTCCTTATTGCTTACCAACATCAGTTCTCGGGCGTTGTCAGTATTTGTAGATGATATTAAAAATATTTTACACAATGTTGCCAGAAGGAAAGATACGAATTAATTTGTGATTTACAGTTGAAGTAATGTTGACATAACTTGTGCGTTGTAATCTTATCTTCGTAATTCAGCTTTAAGTGTCTACCAGTAGCGGGGTTTTAGAGATAAAACTGATTTAGTTTAGGTTAGGTTCTTTATGGGAATTTTTTTTTTGGTGCGAGACGAATTGAAAGAGTAAAATTTAAATCACGGCACGCAGCTGTCTCGCTGACGTGATGAAAGCGAATTACAGAAAACATTTTTTTTTTTGAAATGTTTATTTCACCATTACAGTCGGCTCAAAATATTTTTAAATTAGCATTTTTAATTTTACATCTCGTTAAAAACATGAAAAAATGAACTATGACCGAATGTAAATTAAAATTCTTGGTTTAAATGATTTTTGAGAAGCCAGAATGTTAATGTATGCAGTACGAAACGCTGATTAAGACGTTGAAATCGTATTTTCAAAACAATTTCACTAATGAAATGTGAAAAACTTAAAAATGGCCGCTATTTTGAAACTGTCGAAAAAAAATTTCCAGTTAATGAACTTGTTCATGTTGTTACCAAAATCGATTATTGCGCCAAATCGAAATCAGATCGGAACAAAATTTCGAATGTAAGAGCGCGCGCGCGCGCGCGCACACACACACACACACACACACACACACACACAATATTTTTACATTTTTACCGACCTCTCAAAGAGTGTTCGAGGTCAGGATCAACTGTCATTTCATGTTCCCAGGTCTGGAACTCATTATAGTCGTTCTAATAGCTCATTTCTCGATGGAAATTAGCAGACTGTACTTCTTTGATAGGTACGCCTAGTGGCCTAGCCACTTGCAGTTGTACCACAGTGTCGGGTAACATTTGTAAACGCCGTTCAGTTAGTGAACACTAGAGTCTAAGTGTTTCAGGGAGACGGGTGCAATTTGCACGTTGACGCGACTGTACCAAGTATTTTTCAGTTTTGATGCCTCCGCGGCCACAGAACCGGTACCGTCAGATGGCCGCGTACTCTCTATGTTAATTCCAGGCACTGTGTCATTGCGCACTTTTATCAGTTGTGTTAACGCCTTATAGGTACGGCGCCGTTATCATAACCTGCGCGCCGATCGAGACTGTCTAGTCCTTAGCGGGGGAAATTGTTTAGCTGACGCGACAGTAAGGTGTAATAATTGCGCACGCACCTGTGTCGCTCGATGAACGCGAATTTCCCGTTCCGACAATAGGAGTTAATTCATAGTGTATTCATGTCCGGTCACTGAGGACACGTATTAGGAAAGAATTAACGCAGTGTTGTCAAATATTTTTAAAAAAAGAGTATTTCAAATCGTTGCCATTTATGAGCTATTGTAGCGGACACCGTGATACAGTGAAATAGAACCTTGGTATAACATTTAGAAACCCTTTTTGAAGGGTCATTATGAATGTGTTTAATGTACTTATAAATTTTAATATATTAGCATATATTAGGCACTCTGTTGTTCGCAGTTTCGGTCCGATTTGAGACGTACTTAACTAAAATCGATTTTGGTAATACGTGGAACACGCTTCAGCAAAATCCGTTGATCCGTTTCAAAATGGCCGCCACTGTTTATAAAAAATGTTAAAATTTTTGAAAACATTTAATTATTAGCGTTTAAATTTGAAAAGTTGAAAACAAATTAATTGAAAATAAGAAAATGCTGCTTAAGGCGGTCAGGGTCCGCTTTTGTATTTCAGTATAATTTGATTGCATACATTGTTAAATTTCACGCTGATTTTGTTTGCGAAAACAGATTTTCATAACTGTGTAAAATAAATTGTATTTTTTTTGTGTTTGACGTCCGACTATTGTGCACACTTGGGCTAATGCAGATGATGACCACTATAGCAGTGGTCATTTATAATGCAGTGGACCATTATATAGTGGACCACTATAATGCAAACTTTGGCATTTATAGCGTATGAAAATGCCAAGCCCTGGTCGGGAATCGAACCCTGGTCCAGTACGCTATCAACTAAGCCACCGAGGCGGCCAAAATATAGATATAAATATAAAATAAATTATCGTTAAGTGATTTGACGTTACCGTTCAGCTCGTTTATATTGAACTTTATCAACGATCCCAGTAAAAAGTGTGCCATATTTCACATCGTTTAAGGGGTTGCATTTTCCCAATTTTCCCTCGGCCAACTGACTACAGAAACAAATGTTTGCTCTAAAAGTGAAATTGTTGTCCGGCACGATGTGGCAACAGGGTCAAGGCAGATGGGCGTGGCCACAGGTGAATGGTTGCTATGCAATCAACACTGACGGTTAATTAGTGGGCAATACAGGTGCTGCGATGGTATCTCTTTATAACAGCGTTCATTCATTCCTTCCTGTAAAAAATTTACAGAAATAACTTTTAATCACTGCGTTACATTTAGGCGTGTTTAGAAAATACGCGCTTTTTTTGAGCGACATTTGCATGCAGTGTCTCTCCAGAACAGCGTGACCAGCGGTTACGTAGGTTCGTGTTTATCCGATACACACCCGAATAAAGGAGGGGTTAATATTCAAAATAAAAATTCGGAAAACTCCAGGACATTGTGACAAAATATATAACGAATTTTTGTTAATTTTCCTGACGTAATCGTTTAACTAATGTTTTGGCACACTTGAGTGGTAGGTATAACGAAACGAATATTGCTTGGTTTACGTTAAGTTATAGTGTAAATAACTGTATTTACTAAGGTGCGCAAATAATACACTGATTTATAATTAAACCAGGTACGGCTTTTTTCAGTTACCGTATTTCTTAACTTGCCCAAGCCTAGGTAAGGTGGGCATTGACGATGCATCGTGGACCAAGATGGCCAACACAAAAAAATAACACAAGGTTAAACCTAAAAAGATTAACTGTAGTGTGCGTAATAAAATGCAGCGTCGCTTCGACGAACTACTGGGGGGGGGTGGAGGAGCGGGGGGGGAGAGACTTCGTTATGCCTATTTAATGAAATCGAAAGATCAGGTTTAAAGAAAACGTGTCTTCAGTCACGCTGGTTTACAGTTTTACCAATATATATTTTTAAAACTTTTGTTTTTTTGCTGACAATTTGTAGTATAATAGTTGAATCTTACTACGATTAGACTATAATCATTGGGCTTTCACACCGAGGACCTGGGTTCGATTCCCGCCAGGGCTTGGCATTTTCATACGATATAAATCATCCCATCGTCTGCATTAGCCCAAGTGTGCACAATAGTCGAACGTTAAAAAAAAAGACTATAATCTGTGGAACTGTGTTCGGTTTAGCTTCATGTAGGCTATTATTAATAAATCTATAAAATAAATATGTGTGCGTGTGACCAGAATAGAAATCTAAACTACAGCGTGCATTCTCATGAAATTTTGCATCATTCACTTCCCGTGATAGAAGCGTGATTTCGACAAATATTTTTGTGTATCTTAAACTTCTGATTTCACTATGATAATCAGCATTCAAATATGCACGTGTACTGGCGTTTTAAACTTTCAAAATAACATCGAGTGCACAAAAATGAACCCTAGCCGCCGTCAAATTAACATAATTTCAACGGAATTTGAAAATTCAAAACCCTGATTTATGCAGTTTCGCTGATTACGATGGCGAAATGGGATTTTAAAAAAATTAGAAAAACTGTAGGAATTTTTAAAAATTTTGAAATGACCGTTATTTTTAAAGTGTTGAACGAATTTGCCTAAGCTATTACCGTAATCGATTTTTATGCTAAGTTTGAATGAAATCGGACCAAAATTCCTAACAAAATCGCGCGCGTGAGCTCTTCTTTTCCGGATCTGGTTCTTACTATGATGGCCGCTCCAATAGCTAATAGAAGTTCGCTAGTAACGTAGCGAAGCACGGGTATTCACCCGGTGTCTAATGAAGTTCTGCGCTTACTGTCAGAAACGTATTGGAAAGCGTATTATAAAATGGCTGAAATGAAATTGAGGACACGGTGCAAAACACGGTTAGTAATTAGTTGAAAACGAATAAATAAACTGTCTTTGGCAAGTGTTTGTGCCAAGAAAAAACCTCTCAACACTGACCCCAACGTAACATTGTTCTTTTTCAAAAAAGAAGAAGAACCATAAAAAGATCCACTAACAAAAGACCGTTAACAACGTGCATGTAGGATCGAAGCAAGGACCTCGATATAGCCAAGTCATGTTGATGACGTCACACGTGTGACATTTCAATTAGGCTTATTGAAATTTTGATGAACATGTTAGGCATATGTGTGAACAGTGAGGCGTAACTGATTCTGAAACTGTTCCAGATGAGAGAAGTGCTTTTATATTTCAGAGGCGTTTATCCAGTCCTGCAGAACACAAAGTTACATGGCGGGGCGTATCGGGCAGTTCAAACTATTTCACTCGGTTTTTAAAGTTTTTGAAAATACGATTCGGCAGTCGTAATCAGCTTTGAAAAATTGCGTACATCAACATGTTGAATTTTCATATTATAAAATTGAATTTGACGGCGGTCTAGGTTCAGTTCCGTATATTCAGTGTAATCTGAAAGTTTAAAATGCTAATATATATGGATTCCAATGCTTGATTGTGATTAAAAAAGAATTATTGTTCGAAATTCGCTTCCATCACTACAGCTGCGTGCCACGATTGTGTTTGTGTTACCTTTTGTTCATTTTACAAAGCTGTTTTGATTAAGAAGTGCTCAACAATTGACTACAGTTGGTGCAACACATCTCGTTGTGTAGGCGTTAATGTAGTAAACACAATTAAAGTGTTTTAACTGAAGGGGTCATGAAGTAAAGTAGGCTAATGCAATGTGGCAACACTGTACTGCTCGATGATTTATGGCAGTTGAACTTGTTGGAGTGTATCGTACAATATGACCACACTCGGAGTTGTATTGGGACTAGCATTACAACATCGGACGTTTAAATAAATCAGCGCACTTTTATAACTTAACCGTTCATTAATTGTATTAAACCAAGTTTTGTACCTAACCTTACTTAGTACTACCACATCTTAATATTTAAATCAACGAACTTTTATAACTTAACCGTTCATTAATTATATTAAACCAAGTTTTGTACCTAACCTTACTTAGTACTACCACATCTTAACATTTAAATCAACGAACTTTTATAACGTAATCGTTAATTATATTAAACGAAATTTTATACCTAACCTAACTTAGTACTACCATGTTTTCATATTTAAATCAATTCATTTTTGTAACTAAGCGTTGATTAATTGTATTAAACGATGTTTTATACCTAACCTAACCTAAGAACTACCACATCTTAATATTTAAATCAACGCACTTTTATAACTTAACCGTTGATTAATTTTATTAAACGAGTTTGTATACCTAATCTAAATTAACAGTACCGCATCTTATCATTTAAATCAACGCCTTTTTGTAACGTATCCGTTGATTAATTATATTAAATATCTATACCTAACCTAACCTGGCACTAACGTTTGAATCAACGCACGTAAATAACTTACCTGTTGATTAATTAAACAAGGTTTTATACCTAATTTAACCTAACAATACCACATCGAACGTTTTAAACAACGATTTTTCCAACTTAACCTTTGATTATTTATATTAAATAATGTTTTATACCTACTTCATTTATATTAAATATTGTTTTATACCTACTTCATTTATATTAAATAATGTTTTATACCTACTTCATTTATATTAAATAATGTTTTATACCTACTTCATTTATATTAAATAATGTTTTATACCTACTTCATTTATATTAAATAATGTTTTATACCTACTTCATTTATATTAAATAATGTTTTATACCTACTTCATTTATATTAAATAATGTTTTATACCTACTTCATTTATATTAAATAATGTTTTATACCTACTTCATTAAAGTCACGGTTGAAACATATTTAACGTGAAGGCGCTTGCGTTATTTTGACCTTTTACTTACCAGCGTCATAGAACGTATGAAAAAGTATTTTACAATAAATAAAACAGAATTTCTATCAGCTGTACTTTTAAAAACTCTGAAAATTATAAGTTTTTGTATTTAGTGCGGTTGAAACAACTTATCGTTGTTAAACAATATATAATTGTTTAATATTTTAAACAACAAAATATTCAGGCAGAACACAACGCGGGTAAGGTAACTCAAGATACAATCGTGACCGAGGGGGGGACTTGAGTGAAGTGTCGTGTTTTCTGATCCCGAGGGACCCCCTTCTCCCCTTCCCCCCGATGTACCATCTGACACATCTTCACAATTGACTTCAACACCGCAAGCGAATTTTCCCTGCGTCAAGCGCCAGAGTTGTTGATAAACAAAGTATTCGGGAGGGAGTGGAGTACGAAAATATTCAAATAACGCTAGTGGAACAAATCTAGGGTACTTGGAGGGTAGTAAGGGGATGTTTTGTGCTTTGCATAACGTGCAATGTTTATTTTCGGTTATATCTTCAACACGGAGTTTGTCTAAACAAAACTGATTGACTTGTGGCGAATTTTTTCGTTTTGTTTTTACTATTAACGATCCAGTTATGGTTTTTTGATGACAAAAGTTCACCAGTAACCTTGTGACTGATATTTGCTGTCTCAACAGGATAAAAGCAAAAAAAGTACGGAATTAAACGAAAAACAAAACCCCAATGTTTTTGTTTCGGGGAAAACCATTTACCCTCGTACCGCATTTTGGAGATAAAACGATCGAAATATACTATGTTTAGAATATCTGTTCTTTTAACTGTTTTTAAACATTCAAAAATTTAGTTTTATTTAACCATCAGCTGACTAGCCTAATCATCTAATAATTTGCCATTCAAATGATTCACGATTGTTTGGGAAAACTCAGTACAGTAGTTATTCCCATAAAATGATATATCACCCATTTACCCAGGTCTATTGGTTTAATTTCCCTTTGACGTTGCACCATTGCCATTCCCCTTAATTGGAAGTTTCCATGATTGTGGAGTCATTGCATGTGTTTCACAGCGCATTAGCACTTATTGTTTGATTCAAAGTCTCCATCTTCAGGACTCTGGGTAGATCTTCATCTTCAGAACTTTGTGTAGTTCGTCATCTTCAGATCTTTGTGTAGATCTTCATCTCCAGATCCATCTTCAGGTCCTTGTGTAGGTCTTAATTTTCAGGTCCTCTTCAAGTTTTTGTGTAGATCTTCATTTTTAGATCTTTGTGTATCTACACAAGATGAAGATCTCTTCATCTTCAGGTCCTCTTCTGATCTTTGTGTAGATCTTCATTTTTAGGTCTTTGTGTATCTACACAAGATGAAGATCCCTTCATATACAGGTTTTTTGGTCTTTGTGTAGATCTTCATTTTTAGATCTTTGTGTATCTACACAAGATGAAGATCCCTTCATCTACAGGTTTTTTGGTCTTTGTGTAGATCTTCATTTTTAGATCTTTGTGTATCTACACAAGATGAAGATCCCTTCATCTACAGGTTTTTTGGTCTTTGTGTAGATCTTCATTTTTAGATCTTTGTGTATCTACACAAGATGAAGATCTCTTCATCTTCTGCATTAGCCCAAGTGTGCACAATAGTCGGACGTTAAAAAAAAAAAAAAAAAAAAATCTTCATCTTCAGGTCTTTTTGTTTATCTTAATTTTCAGCTCTTTGTGTAGATCTTCATTTTTAGGTCTTTGTGTATCTACACAAGATGAAGATCCCTTCATCTTCAGGTCTTTTGGTCTTTGTGTAGATCTTCATTTTCACATCTTTGTGCAGATCTTCATCTTCAGGACTTTATGTAGATCTTCATCTTCATGTCTTTATGTAGATTTTCATTTCTTGCTAACAACGGAGCATTTGATGAACTAGTAATTGTCTTTGAAGCCCCATCAATCGAAAGAGTTTTAAAACGTGTTTTTGTAAAAAAATAACCAAAATCACACACAGACATTAATAGTCCGCTTTATTGATTAGGGGGACTTGAAAATCATCAAACTCGCACAATCGGTAATTTCTCGATCACCGATTCATTTATGCTTTGCATAGTGAGGAAGTAGAAACGCTATTTTCATTTATTTTGTAAACTTAATAATACAAAGTTCTTTAAGTATTTTTTAAAAAGGAACTCGTATTTTTAAGTATTTTAAAAAGACGTTGCTAATATTAGGATACAAAAGAAATTCCACAATGGTCGATCTAATTTGTTTTCGTTTTTGTTTCAGAGGCCACCGTCGTCGTCCTTGTCGTACGGAGGCCACGGTAATGACGACGTGAGATCTCCGGGCTCTGGAGGCACGCCGGGGCCGCTCTCCCAGCAGCCCAGCTCGCAGCAGAGTTTGGACCACAGTGATCCAGGTAAACGTCTTCAGCATCTGACCCCAGCACCTTTCTGTTAGCTTAAGAACTGTATAGTATCGAGTAATTAGCGTTAGTAATACTCAACTGAATCAAGTTCGTTCAAGTAAGAATTAAACTGAACACGAAGCTGTTAGAATGACGAAGTAAAAATAACTTCTTTTAATGAAGTTGATACTATTAATGTATGGAGTTCTCATGAAGCAAGTTTCTTAAAATTTAAAGAAAAGCTTTATTTACCATGCAGACGTTATTTGCTCCAGCGATAACACTTGGATCAACGAATTTCACTTCAGTTCCAAGTAAATAACTATTTCAACAGTAATACTAATATTTCGACACCAGTTGAATTATGTTATTTACCCATTTAAAGTGCACGTCATCGCTGTTAAAGAAAACAGTTATTTTTTGTTGTATTTGTTCGATACAATGACGTCATATCCAGGTGTTAGCATAATGCTACAATAACACTAAGCGCAAATATCGGCTGACGTTGGGAACTGAGACTCTATCTTAGCTGTGTTACTGTATTTACAAACTGTAAATAGGCTGAAACGATGTTCCGTAGGCATATTTACGGGAACTATACGACAGCCTTGTTATGCCGGTGTATCGGCTCGTAGGTAACGTTCCGCAAGGATATGACGTTTTGCAATTTATTGATATTTGGCAAGAGTTCGAGTTTTGGAAGAATTATATATTTTGCAATAAATTAATTTTTTTTGCAAGACTGATTATTTCAATAATTTTATTTTCTCGTGTATGCTGTTATTAGTGGGCCTAAAAAACATTTTGTATTAATATTGGTTAGCTTTTAAAAAATGCCTGTTCAAATTTTGTGTAATTATTTTCAGTACACTATTAATAAACACTAATTATAAATCCTTTTTTCGCCCACCAATCATCGCTTAGAATTTACCGTCAGTGATTGCTTGACCGACACATTCGCTGAAGTAGTTCTATTAGCCCCGTATCGTTTAAACGCTAAAACGTTAGGTCAGATTTAAACGCTTAAGCCAGTAATACAAATTTGAATTTTATATATTAAAAAAAAAAGATTTTTTCGAAGTTGGTGTGCATTAAGTACGACGGTTTCAACAGATTTTACTAATATTTATATGGGACTATACATTTTAAGGATAACCAGATAAGTAGAACATGAAATACGCGCGCGTTTACAGTAATTAAGGTGCAACAGTCCTGTTTAGACTATTTCCACCTTTATAACCGGTTAAGCTCAAATGTATGAGACCATGAATTGAAAATATAGTGTAAGTTCAATAACGGCATAGTAATTGCTACAGGAGTAAAAATGTTCACTGACATACAGAGTACGGAGCCAAAACGGTTCTGTGAATTTGTTGAACCACAAAGTTGAATCTTTTTAAAACAAACTTCAACATAACTCTGCAAGATCTGATTATTTTATTTTTTAGCGTTATACATATATTTTAAACGTACAAAATCATAACTTTAGAAAAATCTGTTATAACGTTGCTGCGAAGCGTGTACAGTATTGGCTAATAAAAGTGCGATAATTTTTTTGCGGCCACCAATCACCGGTCAGGATTTATCGTCACGCAGCTAACTGCCGTATTGTCGACATTACCAATAGGTACGTAATGTGTACAGAGCTGTTTACAGCTACAAAACCGGACATAAATCGCCGACCGCATTAGCGCGTTTTGATTTATCGGTGATTGGTGAGTGACAGTGGCGCTGCTACTTTATGTTACTGTATTGGTTGTGAGGTTGGCGTTAGTTTTATCACAGGATTAGGCAGTCATCGGGTTTCACATTGTTCGCGTCAGTGTTTTGTTCCACTTCGGTCTTTAAGAAGCTCTGAAGACCTTCCAACCATCTTTTGCTGTTTCCCAACCGTATTTACCCCGCATGGAGGTGCAGACTAGTTGCACCTATTGAGAGGATTTAGACGTCCTTCGCGGTACCCGAGTCTAAACACACACACTTGCAACACTATAGTTACGAATTTTAACACTTTACACTCACACTTACATTTAGGGAGGCAATAATAGCCTCAATGTGCTTTTGTGCACACTTGGGCTAATGCAGACGATGAGATGATTTATAGTGTATGAAAATGTCAAGCCCTGGCCGGGAATCGAACCAGGGTCATCGGGGTGAAAGCCCAGTACGCTATCAACTAGGCCACCGAGGCGGCTTTCTATATAAGGAGCACTCTATCTCAAGGGGCACTCTTGCACCAAGGGGCGACTCTTTATCTCCTACCAATTTCCACACTCATTTTTCGAAAATCATCTTTATCTGCGTCTTATTCCCTTGCCTTCTTTTTTTTACACCTCTCTTCTTCCACGCTCAAACTTTATCCCATCCTTATCTTCGACTCTCGGAACAGACACCGACTTCTTCGCTTGTTTGCGACCTTGCCGGTAAAGATATTCTGTACAACACCTAACGCCACTGGTTTCCCCGTATTTTATTTATAACAGTGATGTTTTTATAGATTGATACCATGTTTCACTGAAACTTGTTTTAACTGAAAACAGTTAACTTTCTATAAAAAAATTGTTATATTTTCGTCATATAAGATTGGTTAAAGACAATTTTGATTCCTTGAAGCTGGATCGTCTCGTTACTCTTGAACTTTCGAAGCAAAAAACTTCATAATCTTCTTTAAAGTCCCAAATTCTCGTTCTTCAACTCATCCTCTGTGTTTCTTCTTCAAATACACTTTGTCTACTGATCCTGAATTTGTTCCAACAATCTGTTGTTTTTTGTTTTCACATTGTAATCTTTAATTGGTTGCATCTCGTTCTCCTATTCGTCCATCATAAATTTAATCACCTACATTTAGTGACAATGTGTTAAACTTCTGCTTTTAAAACAGTTCAGGCGGAAAATGTGATTATAAATTGAATCTTTCAACATTTTTGAAACCTCGATATGTTACATAAAACACCGTTCATAGATCGATTACATCCTAATTTCAGAGAACATCGATTACTCGCACCCAGTTAATAGGAGCGGAGTATTATAAAGTTTCGCTTTAACTGAATTAAAACAAACAATTACGGAAGCATAAAGATTACGCCGGCGTTACGACTTCCGCAACATGCCCAGATACTTAAATTAACTTGGCGAGCACTTAAGTAGTGTTGAACAAAGAGTTTTAAGTCGAAGCACCCTTCGAAGAGGAAAAGCCTTTATAATCTTCATATTCTATTTTCCTCTGCTCAGTCAAGGGGTTTGGGGGGGGGGAGGTGACTTATAAATGTTTCTCCGCCTAAAAATTTTCCACTCGGATTGTGACGCAAAGCTTCGGATGAGTCGAAGGATGACGTGTTGCGGAAGAGGTTTTGTTTACAGAACGTTCAACAAGTGTTCACGCTTGCTGGAGCGGCCATCATAGTAAGACCCAGGGCGGATCTTGAAATGTACGGTGATTTTGACGTATATATGTTTTATGGTAGGCACTTAAGAACGAGAGGTGATCCACACGGTTGAAACATCGTGTAAGGCAACTAACATCATGTAAGGCAACTGACATCGTGTGAGGCAACTGACATCGTGTAAGGCAACTAACATCGCGTAAGGCAACTGACATCGCGTAAGATAACTGACATCGTGTAAGGCAAATGACATCGTGTAAGGCAACTGACATCGTGTGAGGCAATTGACATCGTGTGAGGCAACTAACATCGTGCAAGGCAACTAACATCGTGCAAGGCAACAAACATCGTGTAAGGAAACTAACATCGCGTGAGGCAACTAACATCATGTGAGACAACTGACATCGTGTAAGGCAACTAACATCGCGTAAGGCAAATGACATTGTGTAAGGCAACTGACATCGTGTAAGGCAACTGACATCGTGTAAGGCAACTAACATCGTGTAAGGCAACTGACATAGTGTAAGGCAACTGACATCGTGTAAGGCAACTGACATCGTGTAAGGCAACTGACACAGTGTAAGGCAACTGACATCGTGTAAGGCAACTAACATCGTGTAAGGTAATTATATTTACGATAGATAAAAGAGAATGAGATGCAACCAAACTAAGAATGTACGTGTGAAAAGAGAAACAATAGAGTGTTGGAACAAATTAAGGATTAGTGACAAAAGTGCACTTGAAGAGGAAACACCGTAGGTGAGTTAAAGAAAGATAATTTGAAAATCTAAAGAAGATTCTGAAGTTTTTTGGTTCGAAAGTTCTTGAGTCACGTCAGTCTCTAGCTTCAGGGAGTAAAAATTCTCAAAAGCATCTTAAATCAATCTTAGATGACTAAAATATGGCAATGTTTTTATAGCAATTGTAACCGTTTTCAGGTAAAACATGTTTCTGTGAAATAGTGATCTATGTTGTCATGGTTACATGTACACAAATGTTGGCAAATGTCCGAATACTGAAGCCACACATAAATATCCCATCGTGAAGTAACAACTGTAAAATCAGAACACATTTCCGTTGTTCCAATATTTTAATTGCTTTCAACAAACATAAAACAATAACACATGAAATGCTCGATCGGACTACAATTCGAAGCGTTATCAGCTATTTTGATTGGATTATGTAACCGCCGTGACCCAGAGTCCTTAGATAAACTTGTTGAAACTTAGCTTCACTAATTAAAAGCTTCTAGTGCGGGTTATCGGCGGCTGTGACCCGGTGTACCCGGTAGAGGCTAGCCAGACCCTCGGACTCCCGAAAGACAAATTACTGTTGTTATCTTGTGATTTCTATCAAGTCAATTTCACACATTGTCATGTCGCAGATGAATAGGCGTATAACGGTTAGCATTGGTGGCGTAAAAATTCGGGTTTTGGTAAAGTAGTGTCAGTGTCAGCAGACGCAAGATAAAGTTTACCTAGAATGTTGTCCCAGTAACACTGATCGCTCCGAAGTTCTGTCTTCGGGGAATTACTAAATTTAGGGAAATTCAAGTTGACTAACTGAATTCTACAGGTATTTGTTTATTTTTTATCACACAGTGTATAATTGAAAACATTTTAGTTTCGTAAAAAAAAGTAGAAAACAAACGGCGCGCGCATCTGGCTCGCTGATGTTGGTGGAGGCGGATTTATCCTCCATTTTGAAACTGATGTCACCGTCACATGCAGTATTAAAGCTGCATTTTAATGTTTCAAATCGCGTTGCAAATACGGAAACAATCCTTAATTGCTGTCAAATTCAGTTGTGTAATTTCAGCGGATTTTAAAAATTCAGTAACGCTAATTTTCCGAAATGACCGCCATTTTGAAAATGCTAATCGATTTTTGTGGCAAATCTGAACTATATCGGACTAAAATTGCGGGGCGAGTTGATACACACACACACGCGCGCGCGCGCGCACGCACGCACACGCACGTACACTAAAAATGATCTAGATATTGACGTTACTTATTTTTCAATGGAAATAAAGCTTGATTGTCAGATGCTAAAATTTGAAAAAAAATTGAATCAATTCAGGATTGTTTTAGCTAATTTTAAACAGTAAGCGATTTTTTAACGTAGCACACATTCTTTCAGAAACGAATGAAGTTTTAGATTCTCCCTAAAAATTATCCCTCGCATAGCCTAAATAAAAATAAAACTTAAAAAAATCGTGCATCCTTTTAGCATTTCATTTTACTTAAATTATCATACAAAGTATAATTATTAGTTGCGCACAAAGTTTTCCATTAAGCTCGCTAGCGCCTAGAATTATTAAAATCGTATTAATAACAGGTTGGGTTTCCAGTGTGGTTTTTTATCGGCAGCTCCGAAGAAACCAATTTCCAGGGGGCGGGCTCAACGGATTCCGAAATAATAATAAAAACCTCGCGTGTCCGTAACGGACATGGACGCGTATTAATTTCGATAAGGAGTATTTAATTATTTTGTTAATTAATCAGTCAGACTGTCAGGGGTGTTTGTTCGCGATTAGCCTTAATACGTTGACGTATTAATCAACAGCCATGCGGAGTGGCGACCGGTCACTTAGCCTAACCGTAAACTATAATCTGACAAATTAATTGATATTTATAACAGGATAAACAAATCAGTAAGGACCTGTATTACACGCGGACGTCCGAGGTCCTGGATCCAACCTTTCCGCTTTGATCGGGTGGAATTTTAAACTGTAAAATGTAATTACACACGTGGCACTGCACACTTCGTGAACCTGGTTAAATTATTTGTTTTTTAAAAAACTTAAATATAATTACCGAGTAGAGTATGCCAAACTGTACAGTAAATATAAAACATTGAAGTGAACATACGGAAATTGTTACATTTTGTTGGTGCGGTGCGGTGAAGTGCTATAACAGCTGATTTAGAACCACATGTGTTCAAGTAATTATTAAACGGTATATTGGCAATTTAAAATTCCAAAAAATACGGAAATGAACCTTGGCCTCCAATGAATTTCTTAATTTCGACGGATTCTGAAAATTCGAAACGCTGATTTACGCTGATATTTGAGACAAAGAAGTTAAAAAGCCGCCATTTTGAAACTGTAGAACAAATCTCGTTGGTGAACGAAAATATTCAGATTTGTATCAAGTCTGTCTAAAATTACAAACGCGAGTTTGCTATAAAACGCGCGCGTCCATACACACACACACACACACACACACACACACACACACACAAAACAAAACGTTTAACGACCCAAAAACGTTCAGCATCGCCGCTGTAATGAAGGTCCCGGATCCGGGTCTTACCATGATGGCGGATCCAACAGCTCGTTTCCAGTGTGAATGTAAACTACTAACAGGTCATATTTAAGGTTCGAACCTGCTGAAATGTTATTTTTTAAAAGAAAATCTATTGAAGTTTATTACTGTATTATTTTATTACACCGTATTAAGTATTTGTTTACTGTATAAAGTTATGTTTCTCATTGTCCCACATATACGAGTTATTATGTGGGACTCCATCTTGCGGTATTAGTGTGTAATAAATTGTGATGTTTAGGTGTACCGCGTTATGAACCACCTTGGGTATTGATTGGATAATGTACGTATTGATAATAAAATATTTGTGTATTCTCAGATTACCCACAACTAAGGCGATTAAACTAATTGACCTTTTAATAAGATATTAAAGGCCCTACATAGCCTATATGTTTAAAAAAAAAAAACACCAAACCGTCACTGCCTCGCCTCTGTGCATACATCCAGGCTTATCAGTTCAGGATTCAGTGCATTATCAGTCCAATGGTTAGGTTAATTAGTAACGTTAACGTTAACAAACTATGGTTTGCGTATCGCTTGGCGTCATAATTTTGTCTGTTTCAGTTAACTAACCTAATCTATCGCCTAGCAGTTAGGCATTTTAACAATGCCAGCTCACGCATTTTTTTTCAACTTAATTGTTGCGCTATTTCAGACACGTGTTCTTAATTTCGTTCATTTTGAGCGTCTCTTAATGTAGCTTCTGAATGTTGTAATCGTTTAATGTTCATTTAAATTAGTCGTAATTTACCTTTAATATTAAACCAGGTACACTGTTTGATTTGAAAAGTTCTTTTAGAGAATTTCCATTGCGCCACACAGAGGTTATGAAAGGAGCTGGGAGGTGAAAGCTTTCTTCAGTTCTCGTTCAGACTTGAAGCTAGAAGAACCCGCTTAAAAGATACCAGTTTCTTTAGAAATAATTTAAAATCTTTGCTTGTATAGAAAAATGTAATCCTTTACTATAAATACTCGTGCGAATATATTTCCGTTTTATTTATAAATTATTTTTAGAATATTTCAACAAATTCACAACGCGTGATGTCGATTTAACGAGAAAAATATGCCCGGAAAATTTTTTCTATCGCTCACCTCAATTATTTCGATAAAGAATTAAGTTTATACAGAAATGTTCGCTCTATGACTGAATACCCGCTGAAACAAAAAGGATTTTTTGTTGAACATTTTTCTTAATTTTTCCGTCTTCAGAAACGCTCGTAATAGTTTCCATTACGTTATTGGTTGCTGAAGAAGCAACGGTAGAAAGAAAAAGAAAAATTATTTATTCCAAAACCGTTCCGAAAGAACGAGCAATTTTCGTTCCGTTTTCAATTTTGAAATATATTTCGGCGGGGAAGATTCGAGCGACCTTACTTTATCGAGTCTACATAAAAATATGACAGTGTAAAAGTTTTCCGTTATTTATAGCCAAAGGGTGCCTGCATTAAAAGCGAATTACACGGCGGGGAAAAGAAAGGGTGTTTAGTCTCGTAGGGGTGTAGGGGGTGGGCTTTTAAGTTGATGGCAAAGTTGCGCTGACGCCCACGCCGCGACGGGTTTGGGCGTTTCGCGAATTATTTCACGGCTTCGTGAACTCGACGTTACGTTTCTGGTATTAGGCGCGGGATCTGTTCGTGTAATTACGGCAGCCGAAGATGTAAGAAATTAAGTCGGCACGCAGCTGTCTCGATGCCGTGATAAAATAGAATTTGCAAAACTTTTTTTTTGAAATTTAATAGCATTATATATGAGAACATATTTTTGTTTTTTTTAATAATTGTGTGTGTGTGTGTACGCGCGCGCACTTCTTTCATTTAAATTGATAACACCTGCTTACGTTTTAAATTTTCATGCAAAAGATTGAGCAAAATCTAATTAGGGAATTGTTTTTATTGAGACATTTTTAGTCTCTGTATTCGGTAGATTTCTTTAGAACGCACGTTAGTACATAGTTTTCCTAGTTAAAACTAATTTTTCGTACAAACAAAAGACACCAAGATAGTTTTTTCGAGTTCGAAATTGGTTCCTTCCAAAATTATAGTCGTTTTAACGACATGCACACATTAATCACGTGTTTTTATTGCATTGTAAAATTTAAATACTTTGACAATCATTTTTATCATCTTATAATAATTAACAAATATCAATTTATAGTACGAATTTAGTTTTGAGTAATTGTGATATTCAGCATTATTAAAGCAGCTGATTAAACAGAAACAATAGATAAGCATCAGCTGATTGAACATTATACATTCGCACTGGTTTTATCGTTATCATTATAATTTTAGGTTGATCGTCATATGGCCTGTGTTAAATGCGTTTTTCTAGTTACAGCGTTATTCCCCAAAGATGAGAGAAAATTTTCGAGTCCAACATGGTGCCAGAATCGTTGGAACAGTTTCCGAGAGAAAAATAACATGCAAAGAAATCTTTAATGTTAAAATATTTGTAAGTTTTGTTTTTAAATATTTGAACGTGAGAGAGTTTTTGGAAACAAAATATTTTTTAAAAATGTGTAAAGTATTTTAATTGTACTTGTGTTTCTCAGTAGTGAATGGCAGTGTTGAATGAACGCAGAACCTGCATGACATAACCTAACCTTTGCCGCAGTTGATTGATCAAGCTCGGTTAGATTTGAATACGTTTTAATGACGGCCTGTTTGATGTATAGTTGATTATAAAGTATTGTTGTTCAACCAAACAAGTGTTCCTTACCTACGGCGAGTCCTGTTTTGGTCGAAAATTATATCGTAATCATGATACGTGAATTGTGGTGGTGATGAAGTCAACCATCTGGGAACTAAAGGTTGTAAACATATTTACCGGTACTATACGAAAGAAATGCAGTAATATTTCAGTAAAAAACGACTTAAATTTTGAACGGTTTAGATTTTTTTTTTTAACGTCCGACTATTGTGCACACTTGGGCTAATGCAGACGATGGGATGATTTATAGCGTATGAAAATGCCAAGCCGTGGTTGGGAATCGAACCCGGGCCCTCGGGGTGAAAGCCCAGTACGCTATGAACTGCCACCGAAGCGGCTGAACGGTTTAGAAAGGATGTTACGAAACGTAAGTACCGCGTGTAAACTACATGCACTTACACGTATCATATTTAAAAATTAAATTTTTCTTCAGAAATTGACAAAAGGAATGATTGTACAGTACATATAAACTTTTAACAGTAAATATAAAATAAAATATACAGATAATAACTAGGTCATTTTATTTGGACCTTATTAAATATTTTGTTTTTGTATCTCCTAACAACAAACCTTTTTGTTCTGTTATGCTCCAAAATGTATGAGTCAGCTGAATGAGAGGCTCTTGACAGCGTCAGAGGACCCTAAGGACCTCCAGCTGAATGAGGTAGTCAGTGGCTGCTCAGACTCATTGAGGGAATCAGTGAGATTTAGCTGTAAAAATAGACCCTTTGGTCACTGTGTAGGGGCTGTTAAAGTATCTACCATGTAAGGGTGATTCGCATTTTGAAACGGTGAACCGATTTTTGATTAAAGGAGTTGTTTTAAATGCTAAAATAAATTTTTACGTCTTTAGTTTTTCGCTTTCAGAATGTTCGTTTAAATTATTCATTGTTGTTAGTTTTAGGAAAATCGTTTCCATCACGTCAGCAAATATAGAGCGTAATTTTTTTATTTTTAAAAAATTACTATTTAATACTAGTAACCAATCTTTATAAGATCGATGAATGGTTTACATCTGCAACAAAATCACATTTGTAGGATAGCTATTACATTAATAACTTCCTTCACATCAGTGGAGCAGTTAATGAGGTATTGTAAAAATAACGTTTTATTCCTTTCGGTAACCGGTAAAGGTCACGCACAATAAAATGTACTTTTAAATAGATTCTGACAACCCTTACGACCTACCGACCAAATATTAAATTAATAACTCTTGCATCACGCAAATTAACAAAGACAATCAGTCTGAAAATAGGTTTTAATTAATTTGGCGCCTAAGTTATTGACAAGCCCTCGTACCGTCGGGGGATGCAAGAACAAAGCCCTTCGATGTGTTTGCAGCGGCTCTTCACGGCAACAAGTAATAGAGTGTTTCAAGTGTACTCGACCACCCCCCGCCCCCACACAACTCGCCCGAGGCATACGTCGGTACCGTATTACAATACTCAAGGGCGACCTTTTTTCGTTATTCGGTTTGCTAATAACGGCCAATTTATTATTAAAAGGGGTTTATTTTTGTACGCTTTAAGAAGTGAAAATGTTGTGAATTGCCGTTAAATTTCGGACAGAACTTGGATAACACAACAATGTACTCACATTGGAATATGAGCTAGTGGAGCGGCTGTGATGCTTAATACTCAGACTTTGAAATGGGCGGCGATCGTGACCTGTAGATCACTTTGTCAGAGGCATCAAATTGTGTGTGTGTGTGTGTGTGTGTGTGTGTGTGTGTGTGTGTGTGCGTGCGTGCGTGCGTGTGTGTGTGTGTGTGTGTGTGTGTGTGTGTGTGTGTGTGTGTGTGAAATATAGCAATCTATTTCAGTAATATGTTGGATAAGTTCTTAACTCAGCGAGATCCGTTCCAACAGTTTCAAAATGGCTGATATTTGAAATAGTTAAAAATTCACAATCACGCTTTTTTTGAAAAATCTGATTTCATATCGAATCGGAGATAAACTGTGCTAATAAATATTACAATTTTAAATTTTCGAAATATTTTTTAAGCTGAAAATTGCATTTCACGGCGGTCGGGGTTCATTTGGGTGTTTTCAATTTGATTTGATAGTTCAAATTGCTAATGTATCATCAGTATGTACTGATGAAATTTGAAATCATATTTTCATATATAGCGTGTAAAAAACGTATTTTGGGAAATTCACTTTTATCACGTACGCGAGACTGCGTTCAGCGTTTATTTTATTTCGGGGGGGGGCGTATTTAGTCAGTTTTAAGCCAAAGAAGCAGTTCAGCATGATTTTTTTACATTTAATTTTCCCACTGCGAAATATAAAGGAAGCACATCTACAATGAGAAGTCAATCTTTATCATTAGGTCATCATATCATATTATATCATATCATCATATCCGTTTTCCGGAATAAAAGATTTTGCATGTCTGTATTTTTTGACATCTATGGACATTAAATTGACAGGCGTAGATGATCTTTGACTAGAATCTCTGTACTTCTAAATAAAAAAAACCCATTTTTGCTTAAAAAACCAAATTTCCAAATTAACGAATTTAATCAAATTGTAAGCTGTTAAATTTTCCAAGCGTTCGGATCGCTTTCGAAATTAACAGAAAAAACAGAACATTCGGTCTAATTCATCAAAGTCGGTCAACGGATTACTGTGTGATATATTGCAATGACGATTTAAATTTCAACGAATTTGACTAATTCAATTTTCTACGCTTACTTGTTACGGATTTTTTTTTATGACCAAAATTTTATCAACACCGATTTCGATAAATTTGACCGATTTTCAGGTTTTTCAAAGTTTGTGTAACTTTTTTGCATCACTTGTTAATTTCGTTTTTGTTCAAATCGTGTACAAATAGGCGCAAGACTAAACCAATTATAGCACAATGGTATTTCAACAACTTTTCCTTAACGTTTTCATAACGCGCTGTTTCTATTCAATAAAACAGAGAAACACAAAGTGACAGAACAAGTTTTGCAACTCCGTTCAATGGTAACTTACACAGTAAATAGAAAAGAATTTACATGTATAGGCAACTGTTATTGATTTACAGCCGGCCGTAAATACACGCTAAGTGTAAGGTAACATATTTTATAATGCTATATATTTCACAGCTAACGATTTTATGATCAAGTGTTTTTACGATAAGATAAAACAAAATCCGTTCCAAAATTGCCAAGTAGCAGAGAGATCCCCTCGCAGTTGACATTGACAGATGCCCGTCTGTCTACGGAGGGGAAGGGAGCCTTGTCAAGGACATTGCTTTCTGTACTACTGTGTATATATGCGCCTTTCTTCTTCGTGTGTCAACGAACGCTGAGGTTTTTAGTGAGAAGATGGGATTAGAATGTTCCCGCGTGCATATTCTGCATGTTTGACACGTTTTTATAGCGCCTGGGTGGTTACATGTCGTTCAGCAGCGCACTGGTGTTGGTCTAAAATATAAAACTGTGAAATTTTCCGGGAATCCCGTTGGATTCATTTTCGCTTTAAACGGATTTGAAAACTAAATATCGAAGCTGGTGTTGCGGTAATTCTGTGACCAGGTGCAGTGAGACAAGGATCCTCACGTCTTGGAAAACTTGCACTGCACACTTGTACTCTGACGTTGGTTTACCCATTTTGGTTCAGAACTTGTGAGGAAAATCAACTTTTCGCAAGTTGCTTAGGCACTTTAAAAATCTGTAAGTAAAAATTTGCGGTTTAATTGTCCGAGCGTCAGTAAAAAAAAAGAGAAAATGTCCACAAGTTTTTAGCGTCTGATTTCATATTTAAAAAAAAATATTCACAACTATTTCCGTTTTGTTTTAACTTTTAAATTTTAAATTCGGTTACAATGACAGGTGATGTTTTTTATAAATAGTACTTCAAAGAATTCACCTGGCCATCGCTGTAAGACAGCACTCGTGACGCGTTCGCAACCTATTCCGTCAATTTAACCGATAACCGTAATGTTTAGGAATAGTGTTACTGGGCTAACTTTATTAGAGATTTTGTTCTGTCTCCATAAAGCGGTCAAAAATACGATAGGACAAGCCATTCAGCCAGTATTGCAAGAAATAACTAGCAACTCGTTACCGTTACATCACAGGCCGCCATCTTGAAACGGAAATGAATGGCAAAAATATTACACATACGTTCGGGTTTTATACAAGGCACCAAATTTCAAAGAAATTGATCAGTGCGGTGGAGTGGAAACCGAGACCTGGCTTCGTTCTGGTAGTTACTTAACGAAAACATATCAGATATAGAACACTCGGATTGTTCTTCATTAGTATTCTGGAAATCCACAACGCCATAATTTAAAATTCACTTTTATCAGTAAACATCCATTGATACCTACCGGACAGACTGTCCACTAGCTCAAGTGATAACAACTATCACTTTTCTTTCCTTACAGAACCATAACACACGGCTTGACACGTAGTGGTCTCACTAGTCGCTGGTATTAAGTAACAGAACAGCTTCTAGGATCACATGCTGGTGTATGCGTTTCTTGTGCAAATCTTTTATTTTCGTTGGCAACTGTCTCAACTTCTAAGTCGTGATGTTGTTTCCCGATGCACCACGGAACCCTCACAACGTACTGTATTCTGAAACACCTGAACCATCCTTCTGTTACAGGCTTTAAGATTTACTTACGTAGAAGCAGTCAATTGTATAATGACAACTCCGAATGTCTTCCGTGTAGCCAGTACATTTTCCTATATTTCGTATTCAGTTCTTCCTTCTTCTTTTTAACGTGTTCTTTCCAATAAATTTTAGCATCCAGAGTCATTCCCAGATACTTTGCCGTGTTCCCGCAGGAATTTTTTTTAGAGTTCACCAATATCGGATTTAAACTTTCTTTCCTGTAAGTAAAACTGGTGTGTTGTTGATTTTATTTATTTTCTCGGTCCGGAGGTGTACAAAGCATGATTTTTTAATATATAAACAGAAAAAACTGATCAAATTGGAATCAAAGAAAGCAGCACGAAGTCGAGTTTTGTTTTCGTATTTATTTTCGCAAGAAAGTTTGTGCGTTTGACTCCCGCTCGTTTAATGAGAACGGCGTCGCGTCTCCCCCTCGACTCATCTTGATATAATTAAAAAAGCGTCAAAACGTCGTTAAAGGGTATCGCATCCACTGACAAGACTAAAATAAAAACATCCGATGATTCACGACCTGTCCTCCGTGCTCACACTTTGATGTGATCTTTTAAACACGCTGTCAACATCAACATCAAACATCAACATCGACGTGGCCAGCATTTCGATGCCGTTAGTTTATTTCGTAAAGTTATTATTAAATAATAAAACACAGTGTTTTTTTTGTTCAGTCGTAAGCCTTTTGGCGTAAAAATGATTTAATGCAAATTATCGCGGCACGCAGCTGTCTCGCAGACGTGATAGAAGTGAATTTTCAAAACTATTTATCTTATCTTAAATATTTGGAATTCTGATTCCATTATTATAATCAACTGATTTGTTTGCATTGTGATTGTAAACATTCGGATTACAATGAAAATAAGAAAATGAACCTTGACCGCCGCCAAACAATCCAGTAATTTCAACGGATTTTGCAAATCGTTCAGATGCAGATTGTTGTAGTTTTCAACGCTGCTGACGATGGTGAAATACAATTTTCAAAAACTTGCGATAAAGTTATTATTCTTTTAAGTATTTGAAATGACCGCCATTTTGAAACTGATTTTTTCCGATTAACGAACTTGCCCAAGCTGTCACCAAAACCGATTTGTGCTATGTTAGAATCAGTTCTGTACAAAAACGCACAAATTTAATTTCAAGGTCCCACCACACTGGCTCTTACAGTTGCTATCCTGATAGTTGCTCTATGGTTTTGTTACGGAGTTGTTCCCAGCTCGCGGCGTTGCCAACTCGTGCCTTTTAACTCTATAAAATTCCTGTACAAAAGTGAGCTTTGTAGAGCAAGCGTTGCTTTGTACGTCTTCTTTACATGACAACAGAGGCCGGGAGGGGAAGTGAGAGTGGGAGATACCTGGCATTCAAAGCCCTCTCTCACAATAATAGTTTCATCGTCGGTTCTTTTTCAATGCAACATTTTTCGTTTTCCTTATGAAAAGGTCCGGAGGATCCATTGTGCGTCTTCATTAGACGCTAAAAGCGTGTGTGCTATTGTCGGGCATTCCAGGACAACAAACAGTACACCTCTTAGCGGCCGTGAAGGGGGACGTTGTACTTCTCGCGCCAATTTCAACAGCTGATTGGCGGGTAAATATTTGTGTAATTACGATGCAGTGTGTGTCAAACTAGGTCGCCATTGTTTGAGAAATACTCTGTGGTGTCCTAATCAATTCAAGATAATGTTATTACGCGGATTAACCGGTGACCTAAATTCTTCAGCGGATTTGCGCAATCGCAGTTTTTACCCCGAACAGTTCTTTAACAAATTGATTAAATTTTAATATGCTTTAGTAATAACAAAGAACAATAAATGGTATCATTTCTTGAAAATTTCTTACCGTATCGTATCGTATACCGTGACAGTGTTATCGAACACACCCGAAGCTGACTTCCGCATACTTGATAATTAGCGCCTCTTCTGGAAAAAATATTCGTAAGCGATTCTGTACTTACCGTAGATGTGTTTGGTTATGTTAGGTTAAGTTTTTCGTAAGTTTAATCGAAATAGTTTCGGTCATTTTTAAGAAATTTTATAATCTGATATTTTTCTCGCACCTTTCCCCAAAGTGATAACCGTTTGATGTGATTGAAGAGAGATAAGACTTAGGTCTCATCGTAATTTAATATTTTATTGCGACGTAAAAGTTCGTGCTTAATTTCGTCCGATTTACATGAATAGAAACTGTTACGATCGTTATTTTGTCCTTCCCGTGTTCGAACGCGAGTTTTCTTACTAAGAAAGTGCTGACACTAAAGACCTGCAGGATTTTTACGAAAGTTACCAGAATCGAACCTGCTACGATTATTCAAGAACGCCGGAGTTGTAGGTAATGCAAAAAAATTCGTTTTTGTACAAATTTGTTAACCTACATGTCGTACGGAACAAGTTTAATAAGGAAGATAAAATTTAATTTTTTCGTTTAACACCTCTCTCTCTCTCTCTCTCTCTCTCTCTCTCTCTCTCTCTCTCTCTCTCTCTCTCTCTCTCTCTCTCTCTCTCTCTCTCTCTCTCTCTCTCTCTCTCTCTCTCTCTCTCTCTCTCTGCGTGAGAATTGACAGGCGAGCCTGAAAGACGCTTTGAAGGGTGTCCTAGCAGCCATCCATCAAGCTGACAATGGTGGTGACAGGCATCGGTGGGTGGTGAGTGGGTGGGGGGAGCCACGGACCACTCCATTGTCATGTAAACGCCAGAGTTGGAATGAGACGCGGTTGAAACAACTGGGTCAATATTGATGTCAGAAATTGTTATTGAAACGTACCACAAAAAAAGAAAAAAGAAAAAATTGAGAGCCTAAAATATATTGGCAGATAATGAGGTGGTGTTGTACCGCGCTATAGGCTACATTCCCGAGCGCGGCGGGTAATTAGTGAGTTCACCTTGGCAAATTTCTGGATCACTCTTTGAATTTTAAAAGGTCGCTCAGTGGTGTGCGCGTGTGTATGCGCGCGCGCTCGTAGTGTGTGCAATTTCGGTCCGATATAATTCAGACGTGGCACGAAATCGATTTTGTTAACAGCTTAAAAGTTCTTTAGCCAGAAAGTTAAGATTATCAGTTCCAAAATGGCGGCCTTAGAAAATTCATTACTTTTTTTATCTGACACTTTTTTTTGAAAATCTGATTTTACCGTTGATATTGTGGAGTTACAATTTTCAAAAAAATAATATTTCAAATTTGATGAAATAAATCATTAAGTACTCAACGTTGATTATGACGGAAAAATCATATTTAAGAAAAAACTTGTTTTGGAAATCGGCTTCCATCACGTCATCGAGACTGTGTGAGATTTGCGAATAGTTTTGACCTCGAAATAAGAGAAGCAGCGGAATAGTTATGTTGCCGCATCGGGGCTGATGAAATCGATACGCGGCTGACGGTTTTGTCTGTCTGTCTGTCCCCTGCGTGGCTCACCTTCACCCGGTACAATAGCCGCGGCAGGGGAGCGATGGTACGCCGAGCCAGGTACTAAGTGCGCACACAATAGGGCCTAGGGTACGTAGTGACGTGGAAAACACAAATAATGGGGGAAGGGAGGGACGCAATGGGCGGTTCTAATAACACTTGGATTAAAAACCAAAGTTAGGTTAGGTTACCGGAATGGTGACCACGGTTTTAGTGCTTTTTTACTTTTGAGGGGGGGATGAACATTTCCATAGCTGTGCGCATTTTTTTAATTAGGCGCACGTGTGCGTGTTTGTGCAGACTATACAATAGCCTGGCTTAAACCTTGTAAAGCCTTGTCTATGTATCGCTAATAATTAATTAAACATTCTAAATACCCAGTCGTAGTACTATAACTCCTGTAATAAGATACTTTACACGATATATTTTCCTATCCATCATTTGTATTTGTACTCCTCTAAATATTTTCCCAGACAATAAAAAGTCTCTCTCTACACTAGTCCACTGCGTCTCTGAACTGCTCACTTCAAGGTTGTAGGTTCGAGATGCAGTTACTGCCGTTGCTTTGCCCTTGCCGTTAACAGTGATACCTTGTTTTGAATTATTGTAATGAGGGTACGGACGCTAAGCAAACAAAATACTGATATAAAGATGCATAAACTTTGTAATTGTTCACCAGTTTGACAAGAACCGCAGTGATTTTAATTCGGCCAGAAGCGATGTTTAGGAAGAGTCGGGGGCTGGGGGGGGGAAGTTTTGTTACCGACTTGAACGCGTCAACTCGGGCTTGCCATGTAACCAAACTTCGGTCTAAAGGGGGTGAGGCAATGGAAGTTTAATTAAAGGCCTTGACGGGGATACTCTAATTTCCCGCTCCTTGAGGAGTCCTTGAATTGTTCTCAAGTGAGGGAGATAAGATCCTGTCAAGACGTTGGGGAAGGTGTCAAAGAGGAAATGAAATTGCTTAACTCCTTCCTGGTGGAACAAAAGGGTGCAAGTTTCTCGGACGTTAAGGAAATAGGACAATTGTACGGCCTCTTCCCGCCCTCCCGCTCTATTCTTGGCTAATTCCGGACACACTGTTGCACCTCTGTGTATTGCCGGCACAACCTGTGAACCCTAATCCGGGCTCTTAACCTTTGCCTTTACATCTATTGTTTAGTCAGCTTTACAAATCGCGCTGTTATCACTACTTAATAGTTACAACTTAAGTGCAAATATTTAGCGTTACATTGTATATAGCATTAATAGATAGGCCTACTGCCGATATTCTTTTTATATTCTTCTTCTTTTCTGCTAGGATTATTGTCACTATGTTGAGTATAATGATCTGCCTTCCCTAGCTTCGTCAATTCTACTTTTGTTGACGCGTTTCCGAGAACCTGTATCTTAAAAAACTATATCTATACTGGTCACCAATATTATGGCCCGTCCTATTTATAATTTTCTATCTACACCTCGTACCCCTCCTCTATTCAACTTTTTAATGTACTTTTCAACTATTTAATGTACACGTGTTGAATAGAGGAGGGGTACGAGGTGGAGATAGAAAATTATAAATAGGACGGGCTATAATATTGGTGACCAGTGTAGATGTACTTTTTGAAGCTGGAGATTCTCCGAAACGCGTCAACAAAAGTAGATACTGCTGATGTTTAAAATATATTTTTATGATATGTGACCGATTTAATCAATGATGAATCCGTAAACTATTGTCATTGATCGTATTGAAGTTTTGATTACAAATACTACAAAAATGTTTTCCCTTTTACTCTAAAGTTCAACCGAAATTTTGATAAAACCTCCGCTCCGGGTGCTGATAAAAACTTTGACTAACAGCAGCTGTTGTTTAGTTGCGTTTATTAGATAAATCTATGACGGAGAGCAAGCTCGGCGAAGTACCAAGAAGTAAAGACGACCGTATTTTTTATGACGATATTTGATCGCGCCGGACTAGCAATGTAATGGGCAGATTCCACGCCCGATCCCCTTGTAAGAATAGCTCGAGGAATTTCTGATGTCCGGGTGACACGACGTGTAAGCATTTCGAAGAAGGTAAAGCGTCGCACTTATTTTTGGGCACCCAGTCACACGCCAGTATGGGTCGCATCGTCTTACGTTCACTGGATTTCTTTAAATGTAAAATGTTCGTTTTAATAAATTTTCCCGAATTATTTTCTCAACCGTCGTGGCAGCTCTACGACAGGTCGTTTATGTTTTTAATGTTTGATTGGTAGATGGTATAATAATTACACTACTTTTTTAAAAACGTTGCTTAAGCCAATTTAAATCTACAAGTATAAAAATATTTCAATTAAAGCTGTTACTGAATTTATTAAGTTTTGATTTTAACGAGTGTTACGTTCTAGAATGGTTGTGATTTACTGCGTGATGCGAGTGCACAAATTTATATTGATAGTTATCGTAAAAGATCAGCTGTTTTATATTAATTCGTAACGATCAGCTGATTTCATTAAACAGCTGATAGGCTATATTAAGTTTTAGGTTATGTTGTTAAAAACTAGCAATGAGAATTATATTAAAAGATCAGTTGTTTTATATTAATTCGTAACGATCAGCTGATTTCTTTGAACAGCTGATAGGTTGTAATAACGTTTATGTTATGTTGTTAAAAACTAGCTATGTTAATTTGTCGTATTTTCGAACAAACTATCGTAATTAAAATAAAAAGAAAGAGAAACATTATAAATGATTTTTGTTTTTGATTCAGTAACAGAAATGTTCTTATGTTATCATCGTGACTAACTCGCACTCTTTTGTTTCTTCTAGTTAGATACTCACAAAATACCCATCCTCATCTTCGGAAAGTTTTCCCCTTTCACCTTCTACCGAAACACTCATAAAGTTCATCTTCACCTACGCGCGCACACCTTTCATCTTTTAATTATGCAATCATGTTTTTCTTTGTTAAACTTTCACTTTAGAATTTCCCTATGCCCACTTTTATGTGTACATATTATTACTTCCTACTTACACATTCAATATATCTTCGGTTGAACTTTTTTCTGTAACTCTTTTTGTCACTGTTAATGGTTTCCCCATTTGTTCTGACTTCCATTAATTCTGATACGGTCATTTGCGAATATTCACCGGAAAACAAATTATTGGAGCGGCCATTATGGTAAAACCAAGACCCGGTACTTTCAAACGATCACGGGTCCTGAACTCTTATCGTTAAAGTTACACACATAAAGTTAACGTTAAGTTTACACACATGTTAACGCACATACACACACACGTGCACGCGCGCGCGTTTGAAAATGGTGGCAATTTCAGATTTTTAAAAGTTCAAAAGTTTTTGTTATAAATATTTTAAAAATCTCATTTCACTATAGAAATCGGTGCAAAAATCTGTGTAAATATTAGAATTTTGAAATTAGGATTGAAATTTTGAATCCGTTGTAAGTTTCAAATGTAAGTTCAAAAAATTCGAATGCTAATAAAAAAATTCAAACGCTGTTTGTAGTTTCATGAAGAGGGTAGGGTAAAAAAATACTTCTGGAAATTCGCTTCCATGACGAGAGCGAGACAGTTGCGTGCGCATTTATTTATTTTTATTGCAATTATTCTAGCTCGAACCATTCCTTTCCCAACTTTTACTGTCTCAGTTCTAGTAACGCTATCTCTTGGCGCTGCTTGGCGCGTTTGGCGCAGATAATAAGACCCAAACCGCGACGCATTTAACTAATTGCTGGCTGCGTACAAGCAGAGGTCAAGCAGTCCTCATCCCCGCGCCGAGACTCCAACAAAGAACGCCACTAAAGTTGTTGAAGTGTGGTAAACACGTTTAATATTCATGATAGATACGATGATTCAGCATTCGACTTGGAACACGCGAGTCCCCCCGCCGCCCGCCTCATCCACTCCGTTTGCTTTAATTAAAATCATCATTTTTTCCCCTCCCCTCCCCTCTGGAACCTTCTGTAATTAAAATATTTACAGTGAATAATGTTTTGTGACTCGTTGATAAATGCATATCTGCGGGGAAATTTATTTTTTTAAAGGAAACAAGGGTGAGGTCCGGAATAAGTAACGTAGGCAGGGTGTCGGACGAGGGGTAGTTTTAATACAGAAATGACGAGTTTTTTTTGTACTGCGTTAAGGGCACGCGTTTTGAATACGGAATTACGATAATGTATGCAAGATTGTTTGATAGGACTGTTCTGAATAAATGCTGGAAATATTTGCGGACATGTTTAATTCGCTAACAGCGATTTTATGCTTGTCATGTTTATGTTGCTTTCGGATTTCAGTTGTGAAATTTGTCGGTTGAGAAGGGTTTATCACGGCTTACATCAAAGGACAAAATGTTCCTTTTATTAATGTTTTACCATAAAGTATTATTAAATTAATTATTCTTGAACAAATGTGTATTTTTATCCAAAACGTTACGCACGCGAGAATCATTCTATGTATTCTAACTTATAAAAAATAAACTACCCATTGACTGATAACTTGTCTGTTAAATTTACGTAGAAGTTGAAGTTCAAACACAAACTGTTTCCGTTTTGTTTCCAAAACCCAACAACCAATAAAAACGTATTCATCGTTCACTATTCATCCGGCGACGACCGCGCTCTCCCTCTTTCATTATTCCCCGTTTCTTATCTGCGTACGACGCCCAAGGGACACCGATAAGCGGGGTACGTGTCATCGTAGAGCGGGTAACGAATGTCGAGAAAAAATGCACTGAAAAATAATGAAAAAGAAAGATAATCCTACTTGTTATCAATTCTGCGCGGTGCTTATTTCTGCATACTTTAAAGCAAATGACGTCTTTAACGCGAGCCCCGTGGGATTTGTGCAACCGGGAGGGATATTTTAAGTCTGGAGAGAAACTTTGATGGATTTAGGGAAATTTCGGTTGTTGGGAAATTGTTTAATGTAGAGAATTTTGGTAGAGAAATAAGATGTTGCAGCAAAAACCGGGACAACAATAAAATCATGACTTGGATCAGGTTTTGAGTAATGAAAAACTTCGTATACTCGTATATATATTGGCATTGTAACGATCGTAATTTTAAACATATTTGCTTAAAACGCCACGAAAATTACTTTTGGTAGCTAATTAGTGAAAGAAAACCGTGTATAAGTTTCAATATGGCGTAAATTTAATGCCGCGTATCAGGATTCGAACACTTGAACAGTGATCTTATCATAGAATCTATTCCGATTTGTTCCGTAGTTCTTTACGTTTACCAAATGGCAGCAGATGATACAAAGTGTTTGTTTGTTAACAAAACAACTAAGTTAAAGGTAAAACAGGTACACACGTATCTATCTTTGGCCCAGAAATTTCGTATTACGACTTCTGTCGCGATATATTTATAAGAAAGGCCTTCAGACAAAAACACGATTGAACAACGCTAAGTCTTAAGTATAGTCTCCGTTAATACGCCTACATTGATATAAGGTTTCAGGACAGACACAGCGGACACAACAGCCGAACAGCTGCCTCGGCCTAACCAAACAAACGCCCGACACGCGCGCACCAGAAGCCCCGGCAGGCAATTGTTCTCCATTAAAACACAATTACATGCAACGAAATACGTTGTCATACACGGGTAATTGAAGGGTGAGGTGTCACATTACCGCGCGTCTCGAGGCGTTTTTACCCTAATTACGAGAGCATCCCTTGTCGGGGGGTAAGAAAAACCAGACAATACGAAGATAACGGCCGATCGCGGCTGCTCCCTTCTCATTATCTCAGTTATAACTTAAGAAATACTAATTAAACTGTAGGCTACCCTAAGCAATGTTCTCCTCCGGTGATAAGGTCTGTGGAAAATACGATTAACTGGAATGAGTTTTTTATTTTAATTAGTTGAGTGACGCAATGTCAGGTTCTGTTTTGTGTCAGCTGATACCGTCTTCGGCGGGTGATAGCGCGTAGATTGTGGCGAGTTATTTAAAGCAAAAGCTGGCATCAAGATGAACATTTTCATTACTTGTGAAAAAGAATTGTTATCGCGCGGAAGCTGTTTTTGTTACTGAAGTTTAGCGATGGGCAAAACAGTAAGCAGTACAACAGATGGTTTGGTTTAATGTAACAACATAACACACATTGTTAGGCACACTATTGTAAGGGAAGATAAAATGGCTTTCTGTTTTGACCTTGAAGGTAGAAAGTGTGGTAGATCGTGAATCTCGTTCCTAAAGATGGTTTTGAGTGTTTGTCCTTTGATACTCATGGTAAAAATCAGTTTTACAATTACTTAAAATACGAAAAAAATACAATCGCCGTCGTACTAAGTTTCTTTCAACGTATTTTGAAAACTCAAAATGCCAATTTATGCAGTTCTAACCTAAATTAAAATGGTGAATAAAAATTTAACAAAAAAAGTTGCGAATTTTTAATGATTTGAGATGACCGCCATTTTGAAACTGAAACTTCAAAATTCGTATGCCAAATTTGAATCAGACCCGACTAAAATTGCGAACGTGAGTGCTAATATATACATACTGTATATTAAATCAGCATTTTTACTCCCCCTCAGAGAGATGTACGGTGCCGGGTCTGAGTTTTACCGTGATGGCCGTTCGAGTAGCTCACTTCCCTTTGTATAATTGCTAGGAGGTTACGTCTGTTGGCGAGGAGTGCGAAAAAAATGTTGGTTTTGGAGGAAAACACGGCCGCGAGCGCCGCGCCAGGAATGCCGTGCATTTACCCAGCGTTGAACAGCGTTACGTTTTTTACTGGCAAAACTAATCGCGATTTAACGATTGTCCCAGTCATAACGGGCGGATTATCTTGCGCCAGCCGAGGCTTCGTCTCTTCAACTATTAACTTTTAATGTGAAACAGGTGTCTTTTTGGACGGTAGACCATTCCACACGTGTAGGCCTACATACAGATAGGAAAGTTCTATTTATAGAGCACTAGTTGTACACCAAGGTCGAACGTACGGACCTTGGTCGTGTGAGCGAAATTTAATGAAAACCGTCAAAGCCATTAAAATAATAATATTTTGGTGTTTTTCTCGCACGTTATAGTATTCTCAGGCAATGTTGGTTTAGTTTTTCCAATCTGTGGTCTGACAAATGTGATCTGTGTGGCTTTATTTCAACAAATTTAAAAAAAAGCCGCTTTCGTAATAAAATGACTATAAACTAATTTAATATATGGACAGAAATAATAACAGACTTGTCAAACTTACCCTGATAGGCCTACTCGTTTCTGTAATATAACTATCCTCTTGAGAATGATATGAAAATCTGTTTGGTATACTTTTTTTTTTTAACTTCCGACTATTGTGCACGCTTGGGCTAATGCAGGCGATGGGATCAGATTTATAGCGTATGAAAATGCCAAGCCCTGGCAGGGAATCGAACCCGGGTCCTCGGGGTGAAAGCCCAGTACGCTATCAACTAGGCCATCCCTGCGCAAGGATGGTATCCTTCTGTAGATGGTAAACTATTGGTATCTTTTCAGTTTTTCATTTTTTGTTTTGTTTTTTATTCCTGATGCCACAAAATCAATAAAATGGTCTCAAAAACTTTCTTGCGCGCATAACACAAATTCTTTTTGTATTTTTATATCACGCCACATGGCTCTGTGTGTTTGTATTAATTTTTTTGTTTTTTATTCCTGATGCCACAAAATCAATAAAATGGTCTCAAAAACTTTCTTGCGCGCATAACACAAATTCTTTTTGTATTTTTATATCACGCCACATGGCTCTGTGTATTTGTATTAATTTTTTTTTATTCCCGATGCCTCAAAATGGTCTCAAAAACTTTCTTGAAAGTACAGTAATCATTGTACAACGTAGTGAAAAGATTTAGGAAAATTTTCGTCCAGTTTTACTGTAGTTAGGACATCTTTTCTCTTGTTGAACACGTAATAACCCATTAAACTATACAATAACTAGTTTGCCTTCGCAGCACAAAAACTAGTCACACAGCGACGGTAAATTTTTAATCCTTTTAGGGCAAAGTTCATTCAGCACAGAGAGAAAATAGCTTTGTAAGCGGATCCCGAACTCGATTGATGTGTTTGTTTGTATATATGTGCCCGGCTGAAAGGGTTGTCAACACACCCAACCCCGGAATCACAGATCACCCCCTCCACGCAGCGGGGCGCTTCAGCCCTCTAAAACAATATTTCACCAAGACCCTGTTTACTCAGATATTACTGATCTCGTCTCTACAGGAGGCGAACTGTTCAGTCTCCCTATACATGTGTATTATTACAAAAAACTAAGATCCACGAGCGATGAGTTGTCGACATATTGTCCACTGGTAGCACGAGGTCACTTGGCGAATCGCTTGTTAACTTAGTGACAGAAAACCACTTAGTGACTCATTGTTGACTAGCGGTGACTGAAGTTCACTTAGTGGCTCGTTGAGGACTCAATGATACAAGATGGCTTAGTGGCTCGTTGTTTAATGATGGTGACAGAAGACCACACTTAGTGACTCATTGTTGACAAAAGATCACTTAGTGGCTCGTTGATGACACGAGGCCATTTGGTTGGACTGGAGGTAGCCTAAGATTCTCTTTATTTTCTTATTAAAAAAATGAAACAGCGTGCATTAAACTTGGAAAGAAGCCAAAATCCGATTAAAATGAATATTAATTTATAGCCGCAACAATGAAGACGTAATAACGAAACGAGTATAAATAAGTGAAAGCTGAAAGGTCCGTAACTGGTTGAATTATGTTAGATGTACGTTTCTCTTTAGTCCGTGCGCCAAAACGGTCGGCCCTTCGTCCGACCAAGGAAACCTTAAATGTGTCACTCTGCGGTTAAATTGAAGATATAATCGAATCTGCAACTGTCAACCGCCCGCATCCGTCTCTTCCGATGCTTGACTTCATCTAATTAAAGCACCCCCCACTACAAGGATATCTCATTGTGTCTTCCCCCCTACCACTTAGTTATCTTCCATGATTTAATAATACCTCACACTCTTCAAACCGAAACAATGTTGAATTCACGCTTCTCTGTACGTCGCTTCTCCTAAGTTGAAAATATCTTGACTTATCCATTAAGGGGTTATTTCGTATCCTTTAAAGGACACGCGGAAGATATGATAATGAATGTTTTAAATGAACTGTCACATCGCCGTTTCAAATGGCGCAGGGTCAGTAAAACAGTTTTCCGGTATTTTTGTCTTGTCCTTTTCTATGATTTGTGATGGTTATTGGATATTAAATAATTAAAGAATAAAAAAAAATTAAGCAAGATAACCTTCATTCCTTTAATTTAATTTTCTTTAATTTAAGCAAGATAAGCATCTACCCAACCTGAACGTCATACTTTTGGATTACCGTTTGGCATTTTCGTGGTAAGTTGATGTACCACGTAAATATATGGAGAGGAGCGGAATACCTTCAAGTAGAATTGGTAAAAAAATCGGGCACGAAATGTTGAATTCTGTGGTTTTCTGAGCAAAAGGTCTGCTCATATTTTTTTTCTTTTCTGCTTTGTTTGATAATACAAAAAAACCATGATGTTTCAAATTGATATAAAACAAGTCCTTCCAACCTAGCAGTGCAAATAAAGTAAGACAGCGTAAATCTACGGATACATAGACGTCTTGAGTATCGGCGAGTACTTTTCTATCTGTACCTAGTGACTTATACTGCGTACCGGGGTTTTTTTGTGACGCCGGCTGTAAAAGCGTGCTTTAAAAGCATGCTTTTCGAAACTTTCGTCCAAGGGATACGTAAACATTATATCGGGGCTACTGACTCTTCTAAAAGTGTTCACTCGTTAGGAAAAAACCAGGATACGAAGTGGCAATTATATTTATTACTTTTATTACACAAAAACCCGGTGACTTTATCAGCGCTCGTTGTCAGTCCGGGATTCAGAGTGATTAAATAATCGATTGCAAACGTGAAAAAAATTTTTTTTCAGCAGCTGTAAAACGGAAGATAAACTGAAATACGAGGACGGAAAAATGAAGAGATTTAAAAATGTTGGGTCGCTTTAGAAGCGCCCCCCCTGGCTGGGGGTAGGTGCCCATTAGATTACAAAACTCAGCCTGTGTTTGAAACGTTAATCGCATTCAATTCCGATGGGGTAGAAAATTTGATCTCCCACCACCCCGTTATCGCCCCGCCGTTGTCACTTGCGCGAAATCTGCATAATCACTCTGCTTGTGGTCGGCATTATTAAATCTAGCCCTTTAATGTCTCAGTTTAAGGCACTTTTCAAAAGGGGTAATCGTCAAGGGATCTGTGATTTGAAAAATATTCAATCCTGGCGCCCCATTAGCATGTATGGCGGTGTCAGTTTGACGCATTGAGGGTTCTGTCTTCTTACTCACCCTTTATTACTTTCCCACAATACGAAGCATGGAAAGTAGGGTGGTCAAACGAGACTCGGTTGTTTAAAAAAATATATTTATTTATTTTTATATTATCTGCGAAAAAATACGATTTGCTATACCTCGACATAAAACAGCGGGCAATTAGACGGTTTTCACAAAATGGGAGTGTCAGATTTTTTTACACTTTTGGTTGGATTTTCTTCTTTTCAGATTCACACATGGAGCGAAGAACTACCTCGAAAACCCCCGAGACGATTTTGTCGTAACATCGGTACAAACATCAGCTTCTTCTACAAGTAGGGCCTACAGTAGTTCTGTCGAACTGATTTGCACTGATTTTTAGTGTAAACTCATAATTTCCCATCCTTAAAGGAATACGAATTACATATGTATATATTAATTCAAATAAGTGAGAAATTTAAAACAATTAGGCCGATTTTCCTAGACGCAGATACTGTACTAGGGGTTGCAACCAAGTCCTATTCTGCAGTCCACCCTTGAATACATTCTAAATGGTTTTTATCGCACTGCCAACGTCACTACACGGTAACAGTGACGTCACCCACAAGGACAGCGCCAAGGACCTGGCCACAACAATACACTCTTCAATGTCGGTCGTGTTGCTCAACTTGCATCAGTCAAGTTCAAGGCATTGTTGCCGTATTTTGGTATTCTTTGGCGTGTGACCGTATTTGGCGATGTGTTAATGGCGGCATAATTAAATTCCTTTACGGCGTGGGCGGTGCTTCCAAACTTAGGTGTAATTCGGTCAGCTTGGACAACCAGAGATATTGTAAAATATACGACTTGAGAGGTGGTTTATGGCAGGCAACGTCAAATAAGCGTTTATTTGTGGAAGTGGAACAGTGTAGAATTTTAAGCAACTACAATTTGTGTTCACACACGCACGCGCGCACACATACACAAATTGATAGATTATTGCAGTTACAGTTTAGATATATTTCCAGACCGTTTTAAGCTTATTTGCAGCTATTTTATGAAGACATTTAAAAAAAAACCTAAAATAGTATTTGCATTTTTGAAATTTAAAAATAAACTGAAATGAAAAGAACAGATATGTTTAACGAAGTCCTCTACCAAAGGTGGCCGCGACATCACTCGTTAAATGGAATCTGCCCGTCCGTTTTAAGATGTAAATATTGGAATGCGTGAAGCAGTCGTGCCAACACAAGTAAATGAAATCGTTGCGCGCTGTCTCGCCGATAAAACTCAATATCCTTTGCGATAAAGATAAAACAAACTGATTTTTATCCGCTGCAGGGCCAGTATTTTGTAAATTCCCGTCGCGATGATCGTTCACCCGGGGACAAATACCCGACAGTCCATTTCGGGCACTTTAATAAACTGCAAGGGTCGTCGTTTATGATCCTCTAGACGCGCGGGTCGTAAACCCGAGACCTGAATACATCGTTCCATAGAAGATGACAATTGGCGCTCGCGGACGCCCGACCTCCTGACTTCCTATCAGTGATTTATCATTCCGGATCGTATTGAAATCGAGATACTAACGAGGACAAGATCGATAGTTGGAAGAAACGGGTCTAATAACTCGCCGCGCATGTTTCGGCCAGTCATCTTCCGTTAGAAGAGCTTATCTTAACGAGCGCCTCAACAACTCATTAAACCGAGCTGTAAAATCATCACTTCTAGGAGTATTTTTATATTGTTTATGTCCTAAAACGGAATCGATTGCCTTTTTATTTTGAAATGCGCCCGAGGTGTGAATTTCGTCGTTATTGTCTGGTTCTGAACAAATCTGTCGGGGAAAATATTTACAGTGACTATACTTTATGAAGCCTTATTTTGTAATTTAAGTGCACTGAGTTGTTTTGGGTAAAAATGGTATGATTTTTGTACTTTCATAGCTTAATTTTATATCATTAAAGATATTTACCTTATTTAATTGAACTCATTTATAGTTGTGTGGATATAGGCGCGCGCGCGCGCACGTGCGTGGGTTTGTTAGCACGTTCACGTTCGCAATTTCAATTCCATTTTATTCAAGTTCGAAAATGGACATTGAACAAGTTCGTTGACTAGCAAAATTCAGTCAACATTTAAAAAATTTTAAACTTTTTTGTCTTAAATATTTTTGAAAAAATTTCATCATCGTGTATGAGCGTAGATTAATATTTAGAATTTTCAAAATCGATTGAAATTAAAAAGTGTAATTTCTCAGCGTTCAAAGTTGTAAGTATTTTCGGTACAGTTTGAAAGTTTTACAGTGCTGATATAAGGAGATTTTAAGGGTGTTTGTGATGGTGAAATCGGAGTTTCCAAAAACGTGTTGTAACAAAATTAGCTTCAGAAGTTCGCTTCAATGCCATCAGCGAGACAGCTTCGTACCGCGGTTATTTGTAACGCATTTTTCACACTGATTTCGAAGTAAATACGACCAAAAATCGGTTGCTGGGGATAGGAAGTAGGCGTGGTTCCGTCCAATCAATGTTCCTTTCCAAAATGGATAAAAAAATGTTCGTTCAAAATTTGAAAATATGCGTTCTTTACCGAAATTTTCGTACCTGAATGACAGTCCCTTTGTAAGCCCTGTTCAAGTCCACAGATGCGGTCTGGTTATGATAAAAAAGGAGTTTTAATAACAGAAAGTTGAGTGTATACAGAACGTGTGTAGTGAATGGTGTAATCAGACCGGTGAAGCTTTACACACGCAGAGATAGACTGCGCCACTGTCGAACAGTGTTGCCAAGTCGCTACAACTTGTGTGTACCGTTACATCTTTACATGCGTTACTTAAATTTGGTTAAAGTAAAGAAGTTAAAAAGGGGGGAAATGGTTTAAGTTTCTAAACCTCTTATAATCCGTGTACCATGTTAACATGTACTCGTGTATTTAGTTCAGTGTGAATATAGTATATATGTTAATGTAGGTTATAATGTGTAGTACTTAATAATATTTTGTAACTTTTAATCTGACGTTTTATTGTCTCGTGCTGTTATCACTGATAACACTACTTGCAGTAAGACTGTCGTATTTCGGTGCAGACAAACCAGGATCGCTTGATGAACCAATAAACCAGCCGTCAGACAAGTATATTCCAGCTGTTTGGACTGTTTACTTCCACATAAAAAAACAAAACACGTCCCGGTCGGCGCCGGGCACGGCTAATTGTTTACCCGATATTTGTAATCCGTAATTACGTTCTGTAATACCGCGGTATTTTACTGTAATCGGCCAAGACAATGGTAGCGTTTTAAGTTCAATCCTTGCATGAAAGTTACGCAGACCGTCAAATTTTTAAACAAACTGAAACTTCAATCACGTTTGTTCGACAGCTTAATCTTATATATTATTTCTCGAGTCAACATCTCCTTTTCCCATCACATAGTATTCGTACAGGCATGAATCTGTAGACACATTTTTTAACCGGCTTTTGACATTGCAAAACGATTTTACGCTGAAATTTACTGCTTGCGAAAAATTTTAACATAAAAGGCACTTTTAACTGTCACAGGCAAAACGGCATTACAAATCAGACAATATTTTGTATATTTTACGAAGATAATTTATTAATCACTAATATACAGTCCAATTAAAAATGTTTGTTTTTGCTTAACGGACTTAGAACAATTTCAATATTTACTTAAAAGTCATTAAAGTTATAGGTTACGTGGCTCTATTGATAGTCCCCCGTCGTACATGCTTTTCAAACACCCATTACATGTTTTGGACACTGTTTTTACACAAATATATATACGAACATCATAAAATAGGAAGTACAATAAAAATACCAAAATACGGTTAGAGGTTATCAACCAGTGCCTTTTCAATAGAATAGAAGACAGTTACCTATTAAAATTGGGTTTACTGTCACTATAAACAAGTCGCAGGGACAAACACTTCAAAGAGCAGGATTGTATTTACCAAATGCCGTCTTTACTCACGGACAATTATATGTAGCCTTTTCAAGTGTAACTAAATCAACTGACATGTTTGTATCTATTAAAGAAAATGAAATACTTATTCAAAAGGCTGTGTTTACTTAAAACGTTCATAGTGCGGAATTTCACACGGGCCTCTTGCTAGTGTATTAGGCCGCTAGTATTGCAGCTAGTGAGCGGCCGTTGTTTGATTTTCTACGCTACTTTTATTTCCTTCCTAACCTAACAGTTTTTAACTTTTCTAAACGCAATTGCTATTTCTAGAATATTTTCATATTTGAACGTCGACATGTCTTTCTTCAGCAACTGTAAGTATAAAAAATTGAATCCAGTAGTTGAGAACCGATGGTATTGCTAACCAACAAAAAGAGAACTGAGCTGGTGGAACCACATGTGGCGATCAGTTAATGGCAATTGAAAACAGAATGCATCTCAGTACAGAACCCTGAGGGAACCCCGCTCTCTCGACACAAAGCTTGTACTGTCTCAGCTCTTGGGGCTATTATACTGTATATCCGAATGAAGAAAAAACTCGGAACAGAATTATATTTCACCAATCAATACGCTATCTTACTCCGATAAATTCGTTTTGTTATTGTTTAAGAAATAAACTCGATGTATTATTTCCCACGCTTAAGCGTCTCTGGTGTTTGTTTCAATAACTCTTTATTTATATATTTTTTCTGAAGTGTTTAGCTTTGTCTTCATTTTATCAAAGTTCTTTTTAAGCTTTGTCCTTTTTTCCTTGTTTGACTTTTACTTTGCTTTTGGTGTTTATTCTATTCAAGTGTTTGACGCACTACACAAGAAAATACAAAGAATGCATTGTGACCGTTACAGAATCAATTAAAAACTTTGGATTGATCCTACTGTGTTAGTTTTCGCTGATCAAAAACTTGTGTTTTTTTTAAAATTGGATGTGCTTTATCTCGGAGTCTACTCGAAATTTATATATATATATATATATATATATATATATATATATATATATATATATATATATATAGCGCCTCTGTGGCCTAGTTGATAGCGTACTGGGCTTTCACCCCGAGGACCCGGGTTCGATTCCCGGCCAGGGCTTTGCATTTTCATACGCTATAAATCATCCCATCGTTTGCATTAGCCCAAATGTGCACAATAGTCGGATGTAAAAAAAAAAAAAAAAAGAAATATAGAACAAAAATATAGAAATATATATATATATATATATATATATATATATATATATATATATATCTATATTTTTGTTTACATATATATAAATTGATTTTCGTGCCAAATCAAACTAAATTGTGAACACGTGCGCGCGCACACACACACACACACACAAACAAATAAACAACTACTTCTTATAAACAAAAACTACTTCCGTTAATTTTGTTATTTATTAACTTAATTTATTAATTAAATTGTTAAAAAATATTTACTTTCGATATTGATGTTGTGTTCCTCACGGAAATGCATTTAATTTATTTGAAGTGGATGGACTGAAGGACGGTGGTGATGTGATGGAGGGGGGGGGGTTGCAGATAATAGTTCAGTACAAACCACCAGGCACTAATAGTATTAGTTTTTCTTTACTAGCTTTCAACATGCGAACTGAAGTAATAATTTATTAGTTTAGTCTTCTTGTTATTAAACTAATCGTACCGAAGTATTTTGCAACACACAAAACGTTGCCTCTTATGTTGTTAATTGGATTTCAAATACAAAGTCACATTTGCTAATTAACTTGTATGAAATGTTTCTTTCTGTACTTATTGTTAATTACAGTAATATAGTTATTTACAAGGGGGTGCAGACTAGCTGCACCTATTGAGGGTTTAGACGTACCCGAGTCTAACACAACACTACACTTACGACTTAACACTTTACACTCACACTTACATTTAGGGAGGCGATAATAGCCTCAATGTGCTTTCGCCTTAAAATAATAATTAAAAAAAAACAAATTAAAAATACAAGGCCAGTAGGTGACGCTGTTTTCAGTTAGTAGATAATGCAGCTCTAGCGTTTATACTTTGAGTCGCAAAGTTTTAAACGTGTGCAGTTTTGTTCAGTGCGTGTGAGCATAAATTTCGCAAAAATTTTCTAGGCACAATTTTATTTTGAAAATAATAAACAATAAACGGTGAAAAAATATTGCGCAAACTTTCTTCGATTCGATTTTACTACAGAATCCGGTTCGGAAACAAGAAAAACAGTTGTTCCGAAGAAAAGTGTTACTTTCCAGTCAGAAACAAAAATCGCAGCAAACTTTACTTATTCGGATGATTCAACATGATTAAACATGATTCAATAATAAATAATTGAAATATACCAATTATAAAATGGTCTCGCACACCTAAGAAAAGTGATTTTCCGAAAGTATTTTTTCCGTCTTACCCTCCGTTTGAAATTCTGATTTCACTATCAAAAACGGCGTTTACAATCTATTGCAAGATTAGCATTTTAAACTTTCAAATCGCGTTTTAAAAATACGAAAGCGAACCCTGACCGCCGTAAAATCAAATTTCTTAGTTCAAACGGATTTAAAAAATTCAAAACACAAATGCATGCAGTTTCTGACGCTGATTACGATGGTAATGTTAGTATTTCACAAATATTTCAGTAAAATATTTGTTACGGATTTTTAAATATTTTAAATGGCCGCCATTTTGAAATTGTTGAACGAATTTCGCTGGGTTACTAACTTGTATAAGCTGTTAACCAACATCTATGGAAAATCGCGAATTTAAAAAAAAAAAAAATTAATAATAATATCTAGCCTTTTCTAGTATTGCTTGAATATCTCTAATTTTTATTTGTTCCATTACTTCCGTAAAGACGTTTCAACTAATTCCAAAGCAAACAGTTCATTAGCGCTAAGCAGTTGCGAAACGACTTTTAAGTTGGGCCTAATTGGGCGCTTGAACCCTGCAAGAAGCTTCACACTTAAAGCCAATAAGTTGAATGTTTGTTTAAAGCCTTAGTATTTGTAATTGTCATGTCTGTGCGGTGATTGAATCCGTTGTGCGAGTGGGGGGGGGGTTAGAGCTCGGTTATTACCCGAGGATCAGGCCAGCTAAGCAGCTTAGGCGACCCTAGGCACCCACCGCTACAGCTGGTCCCCCCCCAGAAATATTCATATCGAATATCAGCAAGAAATATTTCCCGAGAGCGCTTTCATAGTCGATTAATTGGTTTTTGTTAAAATGTACGACGATTCCCTACTGACAACAAGAACTTATTTACAGTGTTCTGTTACCGTGGCGTGTCCGTCCGTCCTCTGTCGGTAACGCACTTATTCGTAAACGACGCGACCTATCACTATGAAATTTTTGCGTAAACGGTTCGAACCTAGGAAAATATAAGGGTTGTCGATTAGGAATAAATAAGGCTAGATAAATCTGTATTTAGTGTGACTAGAAGTGATGTTATTTGCCAATTAATGTTCGTGCGTTTTAGGAGGATGTAGCTGCCAAGTTTGTGTTTTCATGTCACCCCCTCCTCTAATTACGTCACTTTAGGTCAGAAAAATATCTCGACTAATTTATAAACCTAGTTTGGGGTTTAAAAAGTTTGCTAATACTTCATTAATCTTTAAAAGTAAGCAAAACGACTCAAAAAAGACATGTTCGGATCAGAAAGGCGCTTCAAGCGTGCAGATGATCCTTTCTTGTTCATGTCGTGGATATTACGTCCTTACAAAGCATGTATTTAGTCGTTCTATTTATTTAAAATTCGTTTTCACTGACGTTAAAGTTTGCATCAATTAACGTCCTGGATATTACGTCCTTACAGAGCATGTATTTAGTCGTTCTATTTATTTAAAATTCGTTTTCACTGACGTTAAAGTTTGCATCAATTAACGTCCTGGATATTACGTCCTTACAGAGCATGTATTTAGTCGTTCTATTTATTTAAAATTCGTTTTCACTGACGTTAAAGTTTGCATCAATTAACGTCCTGGATATTACGTCCTTACAAAGCATGTATTTAGTCGTTCTATTTATTTAAAATTCGTTTTCACTGACGTTAAAGTTTGCATCAATTAACGTCCTGGATATTACGTCCTTACAGAGCATGTATTTAGTCGTTCTATTTATTTAAAATTCGTTTTCACTGACGTTAAAGTTTGCATCAATTAACGTCCTGGATATTACGTCCTTACAAAGCATGTATTTAGTCGTTCTATTTATTTAAAATTCGTTTTCACTGACGTTAAAGTTTGCATCAATTAACGTCCTGGATATTACGTCCTTACAAAGCATGTATTTAGTCGTTCTATTTATTTAAAATTCGTTTTCACTGACGTTAAAGTTTGCATCAATTAACGTTCTGGATATTACGTCCTTACAAAGCATGTATTTAGTCGTTCTATTTATTTAAAATTCGTTTTCACTGACGTTAAAATTTGCATCAATTAGCGTTCTGGATATTACGTCCTTACAAGGCATGTATTTAGTCGTTCTATTTATTTAAAATTCGTTTTCACTGACGTTAAAGTTTGCATCAGTTAACGTCCTGGATATTACGTCCTTACAGAGCATGTATTTAGTCGTTCTATTTATTTAAAATTCGTTTTCACTGACGTTAAAGTTTGCATCAATTAACGTCCTGGATATTACGTCCTTACAAAGCATGTATTTAGT
>CM040188.1:2307500-2450000 GCA_022606455.1 Callitettix versicolor | reverse complement strand
AGAACGAAGCTGACATAGAATTTTGATCCTTCTTGTGTCTGTTGAACCGGTTTTGAAAATCTGGTCTCTTAGATTTCGTCGCTGGTTTATTATATTTTTTTCCTAATATGCGTAGTTTTAATCCCCGAGTTTTTTTTATTCACAAATAAAAAACATAATACTGGGTAACATAAAAATATTGACTTCTCCTTATGTCTTTGTGATGATACTGGGTAATATAAAAATGTTGACTTCTCCTTATGTCTTTGTGATAATACTGGGTAATATAAAAATATTGACTTCTCCTTATGTCTCTGTGATAATATTGGGTAACATAAAAACATTGACTTCTCCTTATGTCTCTGTGATAATACTGGGTAACATAAAAACATTGACTTCTCCTTTTGTCTCTGTGATAATACTGGGTAACATAAAAATATTGACTTCTCTTTGTCTCTGTGATAATACTGGGTAACATAAAAACATTGACTTCTCCTTTTGTCTCTGTGACTACATATAAAATTAATTCGTATATACTCATACAAATACAAGCCTTCACACAAAAAAAAAGTCAGCGAATTTGCATTGGAAACATGAGCTGTGGCAGCAGCAATTATTGTAAGACTCGAAACCTTGAAATGAGACCTATCCTAACCTCTAGATTACTTTATAAGGGGTTGTTAAAACGTGTGTGTGTGTGTGTGTGTGTGTGTGTGTGTGTGTGTGTGTGTGTGCGCGCGCGCGCGTGCGCGCGTGCGTGCGTGCGTGCGTGCGCGCGCGCGAGCGTGCGTGCGTGCGTTTTAGCAAAAACATGTTTGCAATTTTTGTCCGATTTGATTTAAACGACACAAAAATTGATTAAGGCTAACACGTTTGTTCAACAATTCGTTTATCAGCAAAATGCTGTATCGCTGTCGTGATAGAATTGAAGTTCAACTGATTTTGAGTACTGAAAATGTCTATGTATACGGGTTTCAACGTTGATTACGTTGGTGTAATCAAATTTTCAAAAATATTAAGAAAAAAAGTTAAGAATTTTTAAATATTTGAAATTACCGCTATTTTAACGTTATTTAACCAATTTCTCTCGTTAACGAACTTGTCCAGTGCATCACGAAAACCGATTTTTGTACGAAGTTTGAATCTGATCGAACCTAAAATCGCGCACGTGAGCGAACTAAAAGTTTTAACGACTTGTCAAAAAATGATCCAGAGGTCAGGCTCATTCAGGTTCCGGGCTAGATGCCGCTCCAATAGGTCATTTTGAAAAAAAAATTAAGGTTTCAAAAATATTTTTTGGAACAATTTACAACTGTATGTAGTTCAGAAATAATTATATAAACAGTACGAATTTAACTCGAAAAAGTTAATGCAGTGTTTCGCTCAACATAACCCCCGCACTGGTACTACGCAAACACTACCTATCAACATTTAGTTGACTATCTTGTGTCAACTTGCTGATAACAAAGGGAATTTTTAAACTGCACTTCACCTTGGTACAAATACAGTGTCAACATTATAATACTACAAAATCCGATATCGCCCGCATGTTAAGGTGAAATCTAACTGTAAAAAAACAGGATTTGATTTGACGGGGGGGGCGGAAGATGTGACAGCATGACACTGGATTATTGATCGATTGATCGATCGCTTGCTGTGATTGTTCGTTGGCCAACTGACACTATTTTACTAGTAATAAATCAATTCTAATTGTCGACAAGTTTTAGCGTTCGGAATGTTAAACCGCTCGGGAGCATAAGAACGCTTCAGTGTAATTCGGTTATGCCTAAGCGGTTGTGTTTATTAGGGGCATTTTTTTAAGAGTAGTTTTTTGATTTTTTTAGGTTATGTGTAAACGTAGGATTTTCAGATTCTGACTGATCTACCAGACTGTAAACAGAATGACTGATTTTTTATTGAATTCAATTCCATATCTAGACTATGTTTTATTATAAAAATATTTAGGCCTTTGCGCAAACGTTCATAGGTAGCTATGCAAAATACACGGATCGCTTCACCCCAGTCCAGACCAGGAGCTCTTGAAAAATTGCCTAATTTCTCAAATTTAGTTTATCAGATTTTGTAGCAAATTTTAGATTTGAACCGTTCAGTGTTGGGGGCGTGGTCGGCAATAGCAGGTTTTTCTGCAGGGTTAAAGGTTGATCGGTTTTTTTTAGTAAAATAATTTAAATCATGATTCTTAACATGTGATATTGTCAATTTCATTTGCTGACTTACCAACCGAAATCTATCGGTTTTTTTTGGGGGGGGAGAGTATGGTTTAAGATATTTTTTTCTTTACAAGTCAAAAATACCGTTTACTTTTCAAAAGACATTTTTGTAGCAATCAAAATTAATAATTTTTAATAATATTTGGGTCGGTTTTGGTATTATGCGCGCGCGCGCACACACACACACACACACACACACACACACACACACACACACACACACACACACAACGCGCGCACGCGTCTTATAGAACGTGAAATTTAGTTCAGATTTTCGATGGCGAGCTCCAGCCATAAAAAAAACTTTAAAGGGCAAATATTTAAACGAAGCCACTTAAGTAGGGCGTCTTTATAAGACTCTGACCACAGGGAAACGGGGGTAGCACGTCAGTACACGTAATCTATTTGTATTGGGGGGGAAGGGAGGGGAGATGCGTGTCCTGAACGTTAAAGCAGACGGTTAATAAGATGACAAGCATAACACAAAACGTGCTCAGCATAACAGTGGGAATAACGTCACAGATGAAGCAAGGTGAATCACACAGTCAGGGCACACTGTGTAATTGTATACATGTAATTTCCATTGCTGAAGATTTATCGGCCGTGGATGATGTGGAAATTGATTATGTGAACAGTTAGGCATACGGGTGTATATTGATTGTCAGTTGGCAACGCTGAGTGGCTAGCCTAATTGCGGCTCGCAGCTGTCGTGATGGAAGCGAATTTTCAAAAAATATTCTTCACTTTTTTGATTCTGATTTTACCGTCATAATCAGCGTTAAAATACGCGTGTGTTGTTGCATTTTAAACTTTCAAAATTGCGTTGAAGGTATGGAAAATTCAGTGATAGCTGCGGTGTAATTAGATTTTCATAAGCATTAAAAGTCGATGAATATATACAATTTAAAAAACATATGTCCGCCATTTTGAAACTGTTAAACGGATTTAGCTGCACAGTTAATACGAACTAAAGAAACAAATGCTTGTAATTGCATAATTTCGCTCCATTGTCTAGTATATATTTGTGTGCACCGTAAAACTTGTCGTTCGTATATATAGTAATACTCATTAATTTCCTTTACTTCAAATGTTGACTATTTACTTAATATATGTATCTTCATATGCGATCACAAAGTGTGTGTGTGTGTGTGTGTGTGTGTGTGTGTGTGTGTGTGTGCGCGTGCGCGTGTTATTAAATAGACTCGAGATTTGTTGTGTAAAGGACACCTATAGGAACCAAATGTTATCAAAATCGGTTAACCTGTTTTTTCTCTACCAATGAACGCGCGCACACGCGCGCGCACACACACACACACACACACACACACACACACACACACACACACACACACACACACACACACACACACACACACACACACACACTTAAAAACAAGATAGAAAAAATGTACTTAAAACAGCAATATTTTTCAGTAATAGTATTCCAAAATAGGCATGTAGATTTTGTGAGATTGTTATGTATGGTTTCTTTTTATTACTTATATAAAACTTTTTTCTATAAAATTATTACAACAGGTAACATAAAAATATTGACTTCTCCCTTTGTCTGTGACTACATATAAAATCAATTCATATGTAGTCATACAACTACACTCGCCCACACAAAATTATTACCGAATTTCCATTGGAAAAATTAGCTATTGGAGCAGCCATCATTGTAAGACCCCAGACCCAGGATTTTGAAAATATTAAGTAAATGTGAAACCCAATAGCCAGTCTGCAGTACACAAAGCCCAAATTGATATCCAAACACAAAACGTAAATTCACTAAGTAAAAAAAAAAACCGATCTTTATCGGGGAGATGACAGTTCGACACTTGAAACTCGTCGCGTCGAAATTGCAATTTTATTTTGTAAAGCAAAATATTAAATTTCAGATATTAATGTCGCAGCCCTGTACCGTACAAAGTACTTCGGAAATTTACAGCGTTAATAAAAGCCGGCCAAAAACTCGTTACACGGAATGCCACAGGGATCTGTTCTTGTCCCAGTTTTATTTGTAACATGTGTCGTTGAACATGTTTCTCATATTAAGTCAGCTGTCTCTGCTTCTCCGACCGAATTGTCAAACACTTTCTTGTTTCTATTTCCAACATTTGTTTATAATTAATCACCCTATCGTGCTGGTATTTTTATTAGAAATAAAAGGTTTTTGGAAGCGTTACTTTGTTGGCTGCGTTTTGCGGTGATCCACTTGGAATGTTTATTCAGAGTGCATTCGGTAATGGACAGTGATTTTCACTTTATCCAATTTGTTTTCGTAATGGCGGCCCTGCTAAGTGGTGATTTAAAAAAAAAGTCAGTAAAAATACGTTAATGGAAATTTGTTTGTAGCAAATTAAATTTTTAATTGTAAATCAGTTCTTACGTAACGGGCTGTTGATAACTTAACCATGATTTAATTACTTAAATTGCCTCATCAGAACCTCAGTGGTATTCGGATACCAAAATTATAATAAACGTATGTAAGGACCCAAGTTACACTTATAAAAATTTACTATTAATCGGTTCATTAGTTTTTGCGTAACAAGAAACTGTTTATATAGATTTGTTGCGTGTATATTGAGGCAGCTACGTTTTTTCATTATCGAAAGTTTGGCGCAAACGGTTAATTTAGTTACAAAAGACGGTTTGCAATTATTTTGCCGGTGTTTCAAGAACTTGGACAGTTAGTTGATTTCTTGTGTTGGGGGAGAGGAAACGTCAATTTATCATGATTTCCGTCCACGGAGCGTCGTGAGGTCAGTTTGCCAGCCCCGCAGAACACCACTTAGTCTAATACGCGGGGAGGTGCCCAGGGGATTCGCCGGAGGTCGGGGGATAAGCCGAGCTGAAGATTCCTTGTAGCGTTGCTACGCCTAAAAGCATTCCCTTACATCTTGACTTTGACTTATACTTGTTTTGGTTATCCTGTTTTATTTACACATGTTCCGTAACTGGTTTGCATTTGTAATATTTAAAGCAACTTTTTAGGAAAACCCACTTCACAAAATTCAGGATAGTGCTTTTTTTTTTAAAAAAAGCATTGTTATCTATACATAATTTGTAAATAGAATTTTTTCGCGAACATAGATGCTAATTATACAGCCAGGGATCGGATCAAAATGTGTTATTGCATTACAAGCATTGCAAATCTATTGTGATCCCTTCCTGTATTCTTGAGATGCTCAGTGCTCAGTTACAGCGCCTTATACAGTTCTAGTCTCTTCATAACGCCTAAGTTTTGGAGGAGTTTCAAGGTGCATAGCTCCCCCACCAGTTCCTTATTGAGGTACTTGCAGGTGCTAGCTCCGTTCATTCTGTTTCAATTTTTCTTTCTCATGACCGTTATTACGGAGCTACTGCTGGGTTTAGCATTTTCTGTGTGCGGTGAATTCCCTCTCATTCTGTTTTACGTTCTCATTTATGGGAACACCCGCAAGTAGCCAAGGAAATGAGCCCTGCATGCATGGATAAGGCTAACGTATACTGGGAGGTCGCCAGGTCTCCTAGGGCTCCGTTTAATGTACATGTAGACCGGTGACATTCACTCCCATCAGCACGGGTCGCTTTACACTTTAGAGTTAACCAAGCTATGTAGAGTGTGTGCGCGCGTGCGTGTGCGCATGTGTGAAATTAATTTAAAAACATAAACAAATTACGTTTTTGAAACTTGCATTGCGAATGAAGCGTGTTATCAAAACCGGAAGCAGTATTTCATTACCAAACTCCATTAAAGTTCCGTCATTGATGAAGTTACACTAACAATAGACAAGATAAAGTTTATTTGTTTTTGGATAAAGTTACATTGTTATTAAATTTAATAAAAAAAAAATTACGTGCATACTACGGCCTTGACAATGTTCTGTCAATAGCGCAGCACAGTTGTGGAGATAAGCGTGTTTGAATTTTAAAGCAGCCCTGGTTTTACGGTGCGAAACCACGCCACGGACTCAATTGCCCGCGATGCGAGTGCGCTGCGGTAATAATTATATGGCGTAATTATTTTAAATTGAAAGATAACACTATTTTATATTTACATTCAAATGTTAATGAGATGGCGATGTAGATTGTGAATAATTAGCGCTGTGATCACGTCACCGGTAAGCCCTGACTAAATCGTCCATCCTCGATTCCGTCGTTAATTTTTATCTCTTGTCAAAAGAAATAAAAAAAGCTAATACAAGAACATAACTTGTCCATTTTGATTCGTTTCAAAGAAGATTAAGCTCGGAAGGACGCTTGAAAATATTGATATTCAATTCACGACTGCTGGACTGACCGCGTACAGTCCAGGACCCTGCAACTCGCCCACTGGCCACTGGCTTATTGCGCCCGATATACTGGACGTGTTTGTTCTTATCGGATTTTGGATATTTAATTAAGCGAGAGATAAGGAAACGGGTCAAAGAGTGGTCGGGTAGGTTCGGATAGTTCCGTAGTCCCTCCGGTAACCAGATAGCCTGCCCCGCATCTGTCGGGCACCTGCTTTCCATCTGTATGGAGGCCTAATCCGCTTGTTTCGTCGATGCCGTGTCGTCTGCGTACACCCGTATGCAGCGTTTTGTAACGTTTAAAAAAAACACCGTCGTATTCCTTAACGTCGTTTCTGAACATTTTTTCAATTTAAATCAAAATTATCAATGATTTTTTGTTCAAATTCGAAGAGGATATTTAATGTGGTGTAAAAGAGTTCGATAAAATGGCAGACAATCTCGACACAGCTGGCTCGCTCTGTACACCACCATAATCAGCGTTAAAAACGGCAGACATAAGCATTTCAAATTACATTGAAAATGAAAATGTAAACCCTGCCCGCCGCCATATTCGTGTTATTTATTATTATTTTCTAGTGAATTTAGACGTTTAAAATTGTGCGTATTAAACACTGATCGCGAAGGCGAAATCAGATTTTGAAAAAAAGATTGAAATCAAATGGAACTGAAATCATGAACAGGCTGTAAAATGAACCCGAATTAAGAAATCAGTCTGCAAAACAAGAAAAAGAGAAAAACTCTTTTAAATTGGGAAAATGAATAAGAATATCTTTCTGTCAACTTGTTTCAAATTTAATGTTAATCGATTTAGAGGTTATTAAAGGCTTTGCAAATAGACAAATAAATCATCTAGTTGTCAAAAAGTAAGACATTATAAAAACATTAATAAATTTTACGTGTTTTAATTAATATGCAAGTCCGCTACTATATCTAGTGAAAAAACGTAAAATAATTTTCATTGTTTCAAAAAAAAAAAAAAATGTTTCTGTACATTGTTTGAATGATTTATTCGTTTTTGACCAACGATCTACATTGACTTTCATTCTTCTCTTCTAAACAATTTTATAAACGATAAATTTGCAGTGGGTTATTAAAAGAACGATTAAAGTTCTATCAAATCACCGTTTGGGTGGTTTAATAAAATGCCAAATACCGGAGAGGCATCCTCTTACCGGGCGGTGAGTTGTGCGGTTCTGGGAATTATGGGAACTGCGAAACGATTAGGCTGGCCTGTGTGTGACTAGTTTAATTCAGGCGCAGAAGGACGTGGCCAGATCCTTAATCGAGACATTCTCAGGTGAAACACGGCGGGTCCTTGTAGCACTGCCAATACCCGGATTGGCTGCTCATTTAGTTCCGTTTTGTAATTTGCTTCCCGATCTCTTCTGAGCGCGAAGTCGTTTTTGTTATTCGTTAATAGGACCGAGGACCGAAAATGTTATTTTGAGCTTAATTTTGTAATAGTTCCAGGAAGTAATCCTGTCGCAGAGCGAGACAAAGCGGTAAATAGGATTTGTCCTTCGAAGAATGGTTCAATAGTACTTCGAAAATCTTGCAATTTTAGTCGTGACTTTTGATTCAAATTTGGCGTACAAATTGGATTTAGGTTCGGGCAAGTTTCGCCCAACAGTTTCAAAATGGCGGCCATTTTAAATCTATAAATTCATAACGTTTTTATCTAAAAACGTTATTGAAAATTTCACAAAACGGCGCCCAAAATTCGGACCAAGTCCGTGAGCCTGGAAAATCTCTCAACAGTTTCAAAATGGTGGTCATTTTAAATATACAAAATTCATAACGTTTCCCCTTAAGTATTTTTATTAAACATTTCATAAAACTGCGCCCGAAATTTATTTTCAATGCAATTATGCTAGTAAGGATTTTAATGTTGTTTATAATAGCGAAATCAAAGTTTAAAAAAGAGATTTAGATTAAAAAAGTACTTTTGAAATCGCTTCCATCACGTCAGCGAAACACAGCTGCGTGCCTCGATAATTAAATTTTGTCCACTCGACAAGTGGAGGATTTAGAAGCCTAAGAATACCGGAAGTGTTTGTATTGTTTTCTTGCAAATAACATGTATATCAAATTTAAATTACTTGCTCATGAATTTTTTCAAAATTTTGTTTCAATATTAAAATAGCGGTGCAGGTTGTACTCGGAAAAGTTCCTGACGCTGTGCTATCGATTTTTTCTGCAATTTTAAACACACAGTCGAAGTTAGCAAGCGGTTCGCTTTGATACGGCAAACGTGACATGTTTGAGATAACGTTGAAGTAGCCTACCTTCTTGGGATAGTGGACTGTTCGCTACAACTCGGACTTGCACAAGTTCGATCCTTTTTCCGTGTATTACACTAACCTCCTTCTTTAGTGTAAATTGCGTTAATCGACAAAAAAACATCTTTTCACGATATTTCGAGAGAATGGTTTTGGTTATACCGTTTATACGCTATTGGTGCATTCAACCGACACGCAGGTAGATAGTGGTGCATTTGCTGTAACCGAGCAAAACGAAGTTAAAAGAGCAACCCAGTAAACATTATTCCGAATGGAGGAAATACCTTGTCATCCAGCCCTACTAATCTTACTTTTATTATAAACCGGCCACAATTAACGCAGTATTTACGCATTCCCGTCAACGGCTACGCAGGAAGCATCCGTCGTTAAACTGGCGGATACGAACCGAATTATGAACGAAATATTGGCGATTCCCTGCGCGGGCATTCCGAGAAACTCAGGTGGCCGATCCATGCATAATCGAGCGGCCCGATACCCGCTGCCAATTCCATTACCTCCCACTAACAGCGCTAAATGTATCTCAATTTTGTAAACGTACTGCCCGCGCGCCGGTCGTTGCCCCTTTATAATTATACGCCGCGAAGTGGCCGGCCACGAATAGATTGTATATCAGGTAATTATAGATTATTAATTAATATTCAAGACCGGGGAAACGCCGGGTTAATACAAGTAGCCACCCGCTGTCGGCATCTCCTGAACTGCGGGCGTGTGTTGTATTTTTGGTTAATAGACTTCAGTATTGCAGTATTAGATTTTGGAAGAGTCCATTGTTTAATTTATTGTTAAACAATCATCTGTTGCCTTGGTTCTAAATCTTAACAATCATGGTTTCATGAACTTCTTACCGTTTGTTATTTATGTATTTGGGAGACCCGTTCTCATCAGGATCTCATTTTATCAACGACAACTTGGAGCACCTGTGATTTATATTTACCACCACTTTTCCAGTAATACCACTTCTTAAGAAATACCACTTCTCCAGCAAAAAAAAATTGGTAAAGTAATATCAGTTCTTTTCCATTGCTAGTATACCGGTACTCCTTCCCTAATACCACGTGTTTCCAGTTTTTCATTAATACAAGTTACTATATAAATGATACGCTTTCCTGAAGTCATATCATTACTTCTTTAGTGGTGCTCCACTTCTACAGTAATACCACTTTCCCCAAGAAATACCACTTCTCCAGTAAATCGTTTCTTCTTAATATCAATTATTTTCCAGTACTATTATACCAGTACTCCTACTATAGTACCACTTGCTTGAAGTAATACCACTTGCCTCAAGTAATACTACTACTCTCGTAATACCAGTTCTTCATTAATATCACTTTTCTGAAGTAATATCATTAATTCTTTAGTGGTATTCCACTACTCCAGTAATACCACTTTCCCCAAGAAATACCACTTCTTCTACAGTAAATCGTTTCTTCTTAACATGAATTATTTTCACAGTACTATTATACCAGTACTCCTACCATAGTACCGCTTGCTTGAAGTAATACCACTTGCCTCAAGTAATACTACTACTATCGTAATACCAGTTATTCATTATTATCACTTTTCTGAAGTACGAGTAATATCATTAATTCTTTAGTGGTGCTCCACTTCTACAGTAATACCACTTTCCCCAAGAAATACCACTTCTTCTCCAGTAAATCGTTTCTTCTTAATATGAATTATTTTCCAGTACTATTATACCAGTATCATAGTACCACTTGCTTGAAGTAATATCACTACTTCTTCAGTGGTATTCCACTACTCCAGTAATACCAGTTATTCTTTATTAATATTACTTTCGTCAAGTAATGCCACTTCTTCTCCCGTGGTATTCCTTTTACTCTCCAGTGAGAAAAAGGTATGGTATACCATATAATTTGTCTCAAGTAATCCATTACTTCTCCAACAATACCACTTTTGTTGAAGTAATACCACTTCTCATCCGATAATACAGAATCTCAGTAATACCATTTTGTAATTTGTGATCCACTTGTTAAAGTCATTTAGCATTATTTTTAGATTTCAGTTCTGTTTTGTCGTTCGCTTAAATAACTTGCGTTCACTTTCAGTTGGCATTTTGACAGGCTTTACAAGTAATGCGTTCGCTAGACCTAGAGAAAAGATAATAAATTTTATACTGGGCTGAAACGTTGTGTTCCACTTTTGTCAAAATCTTTGATTAGTAACAAAACATGACATTCTGTAGGCTAAATTTCTAAGTGTGATTCATTGCGCTTTTAAGAATCCAATAATACTTGTAATTAGCTCAGGATTATAGTGATGTGTGTAAAAATAGATCCAAAACTTGCGATGACTACGCCAGATACGGAGCTAGTGACAGGTGAGATAATCTGTTGATGAGACACCACTTTCCTTTTTGCAAAATTGCCTTTGAGGCGTATTCCGTGTCCAGTTATAGTCTACATTTAGAAAGTAATAATTGAGATGATAATTACAGTTTCTCTAATTTTAAAAAATTTAGTTAGCTAACCGGTTATCTGGTGAACGAATCTCACTTGGACATGGTGCCGTGTTTAAACAAGTATATTCCTATTTTTGCGTCTAAAAATATCACGGTAATTTTAAACTGTCCAAACACTATGAAAGGTTGGAAAACATTTAAAATAAATTAAAATATTAAAACGTATTAATGTTTATAATATAAATCTCCAGCAGCAAATAACCACGCGGATTTAACAATTCATCAACAAAATTTGATCGAAATCCGATCACCTATTTTGAGAATTTACCCGGACTTTTTAGCCGTTTTCCTTTGGAGCGGATTTCATCGTAAGGCCGAAATGAGTTTCTGGGAGCTTGAAATGAGCGCAGATCCTTTCTGTTACAATTTTTCAGCGTTGTTAAAGGAATTTATTTGACGGCGGTCAGGGTTCATGTTTTTGCATTCAGATTTTAACGGCTGCTTATTTTGTACCGCGATTATTACGAGCAATTTACTTACCGGCATTTTGAATAGTAGTTGAAAATGAGAGAGTTGTGTTGGCCTTACTTAAAAACCACCATTACAAAAATGGTTTGACACATATTAATTGTTAGAAACAAACACTTAACAGTAAGTATTACAGTTACCCAATTTTACGGTCCTAAAAGTATCAAAAATACGTTTAAAGTTATACAACCAATGAAAAGTTTACGATTAGTAACGTCTCCACTTTGTTTATCTGTTAATGATTTCCATTAAATGACGCTTAAACAAAATTAATAATCGCCGTTAACGTCCGTTTTGATTATTTTATAACAGTTAAACCCGTTTAATTGCTTGTAGTATTAATTTATTACGCCGCCACTATTGGTACTAAACGTAAATCTTTATCTGTAATAAAATTTGTCCTAAAGTTAACTACCGTTCGACAGAAACTAACAAGAAGTCGACGAGAGCTGGGCCTATGTGTTGATAATAGCGGAGACAGTTAAAACCGCTTTATGGGTTGATTTCCTTAGGGGATGAGCTTAATAAGGGCTTCGCATGTCTGACCGAAACCTCTTCAGATATGCAACCCCTCCCCACCTCCCAAATTATTCCGTGATTCCGTGGAGTATCTGATATTCAGAATTCCCGTGTCCCGGGGTCATTAAACAAATCGGAAATGTTCGCCCCGAGATTGGTTGAAACGAAAATTGTTAAGGGTTTCTTTGTTTAAAAATAGCGCCTACTACTTTTCGACCGTTTGGTGATGTTTTATGTCTACGTGATGAAATGTTAGTTAAGTATTCCGGTGTTAAGATAGCAGCAGGTTTGCGTTTATTGTGAGGAGGACGTTACTTAGACCTGTGCAGATAGAATGTTGTAACGAAGTATTGTTCACGGAGAGATTGGACTGGTGGAACAGTGCTGCCAGCACGATCTGTGTTTAATAAGAAACTAAAGTAAAAAATTATTTTTAAATCTTGGTTAACCTGATTGGTAATAGGTTTGACTTGTAATCAAATCACATTTTTATCAGTGAATTTTCATTATATCATGAATTATTGGAGCGGCCACCATCGTATGACCCACACCTGGGACTTTTGAAATGAACGCCGATCTTGAACTGGAGATCAATTTTTGAGGATCGTTAAAATTCGGTGTGTGTGCTCGTGCGTGCGTGTTTGTATTTAGCGGTTTTATTCCGATTTGATTCAAACTTGGCACAAACAAAATCTATGTTTGTAAGTTCTGAAAAATTCGTTGATTCTTTATGCTGCCATTCCTTAACCGTTCGTATGTTAGTCTCGACATTATTCTTCCACTTTCCAACCTCGTGTTCCTCATAATTATCCGACGTTTATTCAACTCTTCCACTTTCATTTTCCTCGCATTATCCTTTTATGCACCTTTTCCAGGAATAGTTATATTACTTCCGTTTCCTAGAATTATCCAATATTTTCCTTGTATCCGTCTTTTCTAGGAAAAGTTATATTACATCCGTTTCAAGAATTATCCCGATATTTTCCTTGTATCCGTCTTTTCCAGGAGTTATATTACCTCCGTTTCTTAAAATTATCCCGATATTTTTCTTGTATCCGTCTTTTCTAGGAAAAGTTATATTACTCCATTTCCAGAATTATCCCTATATTTTCCTTGTATCCGTCTTTTCAAGGAGTTATATTACCTCCGTTTCTTAAAGTTATCCCTATATTTTCCTTGTATCCGTCTTTTCCAGGAGTAGTTATATTAACTCCGTTTCTTAAAATTATCCCGATATTTTTCTTGTATCCGTCTTTTGTAGGAGTAGTTATATTACTTCAGTTTCCTAAATTATCCTAATATTTCCTTGTATCCGTCTTTTCTAGGAATAGTTTTATATTTTCTTATATTACTTTTTTAAATTTACTTTTACTTTTTTAATTAAACTTTACAATAAAGTTTCCTACACTTCTGTATTATCCTGCTAATCCTTAATCGTTCTTCTGTCTGTCTCGATCTCATCCTTCCCCTTACTTATCCTTTTGTTCCTCGCTGATACCCGGCGTTCATGTCAAATTCTCTTGCAAAGTCTTCTTCACTTGCATTTCCTGAAATTATCCTGATATTGTTTTTAATGCTTCTTCTCCAGTAGTCTGAGTGCACATAACCTAAACCAGAATTCGCTCTATTTGTTGTCTTTTACTGTACTTTTGTGATAATGTTTGATAACACTGTTTAAAATACTCCAGCGCCTAAGTTTTCCTGTTTTTTTTTCAACAAATCTTTTCTACTCACAGTTGCGGTTCATCGCATCAAACTTCACACGCTACTGTTTTTAATCTTAACTTCTAGTTTCTAAACACTTCCCTGAGAGCGCGACACCAATAACTTCAAAGTACCACTTCACGAATGGCTGCTTTCAACAATACTATTCTCGCGTGTTGAGGCGGTAATGAAGCGCAGCGTTGTACTGTCGGCTGTGACGATGTGTGGAAAGTATTCACCGCGGTCCTGCGCCCTCTGAATTAATGAGTTACAATATTGGCGTGCGTGCGTGCCGTTTGTCTTAATCGCCTTACATAAATAAAGGATCCGATATTGCGAACGCGGTACAATTGAAAAGTGTCAAAATTTATGACGAACGTGGCTGGGATGCAAACAAACAGTCCTTGGCAGACGCTTGGAGGAAGTTTAAGGTCGCGACTAATATCGGTCTACAACTTGTGTTCCCAATTTATTACTAATAATTAGATTTTTTTTTTTAATTTGAGAATTCTTATTGGAAAGTGAACTATGTTTGATAATATCGTTGTCAGATTCGTTAAAGGGTGAAATCCTTCAGCTGTTTCAATATTACGGCTATTCGAAATTTTAAGAAGAATAACTTTTTTAATTCGAACTATTTTTTTAAATTTGACTTTACCAGCGTTAAAATCTGCATCACAGAGTGGCGTGTTTAATGTTTGTGGTTAAAAATTTTAAAATCCTAATGGAAATTCGCTTCCAAAAATGTGTGGATTTTTTTTACCTCAAAACGGCTCGATGTTTTCATTACACCTTGCTTTCTGTACACAACGTACTGCGTAGTAAAATCGAATCGCCATAATTCCCCCCAGCCTCATGCCGGCCGATGGCGGTTATGAAATAGCCATAACTCTTCCCAGAAAGCCCAACGCTTCGCTCGAACTACGTGCCGGCTACAAAGACGCCACCGCGCGGTTCACCGCGGAAGTTCACGCTGATTTACGGCCCGCTTATTTCTTGTGTTTAACAAGCGCTTTCTTATCAACACACAAGTTACAAACTCGCGGCGACAGATAAAGCTGGCATTGTTTTCCAAATTCTGAGTCATGTTGTTGGGCGTTTGAAGTTGTAACGCCGTGGATAATTGGACTTATTGCGCAGGTATTACAGTGTTGACTGCGCCGGTCACGGTGCGTTTTCTTTTCTAAAGAACTTGAGGAAACTGATTTTTTTGTAAGCATCTTAAATTATTTTTAGAAAATTATATAGTTATACCGAGTATTCAGTGATGTAACTAAATCTTAGATTTAAAAAAATGTATAGGATTTTTTTTATTTAGTGATTGTTTTTAACGTAATTGTTAAGACTTCAAAACCAAACATGGATAGTACTTTAAAACCAGCTGTTTGGAAAGTACTTACGACTTCAAAACTAGCTGTTTGGACAGTACTAAAGATTTCAAAACCAGCTGTTTGGACAGTACTTGCGACTTCAAAACCAGCTGTTTGGACAATACTTACGACTTCAAAACTAGCTGGTTGTACAGTACTTACGACTTCAAAACCAGCTGTTTGTACAGTACTTATGGCTTCATAAACCAGCTGTTTGGACAGTACTTGCGACTTTAAAACCAGCTATTTGGCCAGTACTTAAGACCTTAAAACCAGCTGTTTGGATAGTACTTGCGACTTTAAAACCAGCTATTTGGACAGTACTTACGACTTCAAAACCAGCTGTTTGGACAGTACTTAAGACTTTAAAACCAGCTGTTTGGACAGTACTTGCGACTTTAAAACCAGCTGTTTGTACAGTACTTGCGACTTTAAAACCAGCTATTTGGCCAGTACTTAAGACCTTAAAACCAGCTGTTTGGACAGTACTTAAGACTTTAAAACCAGCTGTTTGTACAGTACTTATGGCTTCATAAACCAGCTGTTTGTACAGTACTTGCGACTTTAAAACCAGCTATTTGGACAGTACTTACGACTTCAAAACCAGCTGTTTGGACAGTACTTATGGCTTCATAAACCAGCTGTTTGTACAGTACTTGCGACTTTAAAACCAGCTATTTGGACAGTACTTAAGACCTTAAAACCAGCTTGGACAATATTGGCGACAACGTGTAGTAAATTGCTGACTGGGGAAAATCCTTGCCCACTTCTCGTGAACCATCCCACGGAATAGCTCTTCAAATTTAATCATTCACTGTTTTCACAGAAACCAATATTACAACTTACTTGTTATTTAAAGCTGGCAGTACATTTCTTACGACAGCTTTCACACTTTATGGACCTTCTTAAGGACTTTAATGAAGTTAAGTGTGTAATTCCCCTCAAATTCGAAACCAAAAGTGTTTTAAGTAAGCTTTGAAAACCATCTTTCTACGAGCTACCAGCCTCACAAACTGTTTTCAAATTTGACCTTTCGTGATTATGTATAAGGATTTTCGATTTCATTTAAGAAAGTGTCTCGGTGACTGTAAGAGCTACAAAACTGAAATTTGGTCAAGTAGTACGTAACCAAAAAGGTATACAAAAACATTTCCCCCAGAAATTTCGTTCGGTAGCCAAAAATGGGTCAGTTCTGAAAACTGAAATACGGAAATATCTCTGCAACCGTATTTGCTTGAAAAGGTAATCGAATTTTGTATTCCAAAATGTGGCTGTTTTGAAAAAGTACACGCGGTAACGTTTCAATGACCGTAAGATAGAGGAAGCTAAAATTCTTTTCGCAGTTGGAAACTTTGTACAGTTATATTGTCGCTCTTAAAGTTCAGTTGTGTTATTACTGTTCATTAGGCTTCGCTAGTACAGTAGTAATTAAATAAAATTACAATATTACAAAATTACGTTGAACTTAGTTTGGGGCTTCGGAACAATAGGCATTTGTTGAATAAAAGCAACAAGAATCAGCTGGAGTTATAAAGAGTGTAGGAACATTAATAGTATTAAACAGCAACAAATTGTTCCGTGAATAGGGCCTGTGTGGCTCAAGTGGTTCAGACACCAGTCAGTCTACGAACATCAGTCGTACGTTCGAGACTGCAGTTACTGTCGTAAGCTTTACCCTTTCCGTTAACGCCGGTCCCTTAGTCTAACTGACACAAAGTATAGACGCTGTGAAAAAAAAAACGGATGACTTTATGTGAGGACATTTCATTTTGTACCTCTTTAACTCCTGAAATGCTTTGCGAAACTGAAAATTTTCGGACAAAACCGATTAGGCCAACAATATTACAGACGCGTCAAAACATAAAACGTTAATTTTACCAGAAAACACCCGTTGAAGGAACTTTTCCGAAATCAGTTATCGTACTTCCTGTTTAACGAATCCGACTGTTGTGAATACCTTGTTACACTTTGTCGTGTGTTTTTACACTTACCTTCACGTTAATGTAGAGCACGGAAAACGTTGAATTAAAAACAGAAATCTGAACGCTGTAAAACGTTACAAAATTGGTTTTATCTCCCCTCCCCCTCTCTCTCTCTCTCTCTCTGTATCTCTTTGTTTGTCTGTAATGAGTTTAGCGTGTAAAATAATTACAGCAAAGGAATTCTAGTTTAGCACTCAAAACATAGCTACAATTACATAAACTACCCTCACCACCCCCTTTATCTACAGCATAATGACGTAATGCGCCTATTGATTTTAGCCCCTCCCCTTCCTTTAACGGGAAGCAGAGCACTCTACCAGCTGAATTATAACTACAACTGGTGGCCAAGAAGGCCACAGTCCATGGTCCTCAGGATGTAGGGGCTTCCTCAGAAGCTGAATATTTGTTTAGCGTGTTTTCAGTGTTTTCTTAAACGTATAGGACCAAGAAAAGTCGATCTATAAAATTTTAAAAAAATCATGAAATACGAATCTATACTTAATATTATAACCTATAAAACAGCTTTTTCATTTAACGTCCTTGTTTAATATCCAAATTAAAAAGAAAAGTTTAAAAGTACGTCCAAATTTTTATCGAATTAGCGGCCATCATGGTACTACCCAGATCCGGGATATTGAAATGAGCGCCGATCCTGACATCTGTATTTTATAATTTACAAAATTTTGATTTTAACTTGGCACAAAAATCGGCAATTCCTTGAACGTATTCTTTATCCAGCAAAATCTGTTAAACAGTTTCAAAATGGCGGCCATTTCTACTTTATTTCTGTTGTAAATTTGTCTGGAAGTCCGGTTTCACCATCGCAATCAGCGTATGAATGTATGCGTTACGAATTACCAAAAACGGTTGAAATTAAGAAAATTGCATTTAACGACAGTGGGGGGGGGTTGTTTTCATGTTTTCATTGTGAGGGTTTAAAATGCTAATGTATGCAAATTTTAGTGCTGATTGTGATAACGTAATAAAAATTAAAAAAAAATGGTTAGATAAAAACCGGTGGCTGAGGCACCAGACAGTCTCTGAACTTGAGCACCTTTAAATACAGTGCGAGACTGCGGTTAATACGGTTAGCTTTGGCGCTGACCTAGCAGTAATTAGTCTAAATGAAATGAAACTGGTGTCGCTTTGAAGCCTTCCTTCTTTTTGAAAATAGGCTTACATCTTTCTTTCCGTCTTTATTAAATTTCTCGTGATGTTTTCCCCCAGCTGTCTATCTCTTCGGCGGTCTGCTTTGGGAAAGGAGCTTTCTATGTGGTTTTCTCGCTATTTTTTCGATTCCGTTATCTTGTAATCTATTCTCGTCCACTTTTGCGTGTAGTCCATCCTCTTTTATTTCTTAGTCGTGTTCCACGCGTAACAGACATATGGTACTCCCCCAGCCTTGAGGTTACTCAAACAAAACTGTAGGCCTAGGCTATTTATAAACAGGAATACTAAACACTTGTGTTGTTCGTTCTGTTACAGCTTTCATTGTGCTGTTGTTTAATTTGTTTATCACTTATCTACACGTTATTACCAGTAAAGTGTGCTTTTTTAATTGGCGTCCTGTCTTTACTAATTTGGGCAGCGAATCGTAATGGCGGGTAATTATGAAACTAAGGAATTAATTGTGGCGGTAGTGGGAGGGGTCAGGCGCTAGGGAGCTTTGACTTGACACCTAGCGAACCTGGTGGTCATGCTTCAGAGGTGATTATGATAATGATGATGATTGTTGGTACTCGACCGGAACTGAGAGGGTAACTCTGTGCAAGTCACTTCCGGTTTTTATATCCCAGGGGTTCGGGAGGTTGGTTCAACTTTGTTGACTTATTAGTGAACACGTGATTTCGATCGCGCGTCACGTGGGCGTTAATCGCCGCACGCAGCTGTCTCGCCGGTGTGACGGAATCGATTTTCCAAAAAGTAATTTTTATTTGATTATACACTTTTTTAAATGCCTTTCCACCTTCGTAGATGAGCGCTAAGAACTGTGTTTTAAAATTACTAAAATTGTTTATAGTCGAATCACATGGAAAAAATAAAAATAAATTGTTTTAATGTTTGGAACGATCACCTTTGAACATATATTACTGCATAACTAAATTGCCCATCTGCTACTAAAATCGGTTTTTTCCACGTTCGAATAAAATCGGACCAAAAATTGAGACCGCTACAGTGCAAAACGCTCACCACCCAATTCAACCCCTTCAAAAAGTGGATCACGGATAGACAGGATCGGTGCTCATCTCAAGGTCCCGGGTTTTACCATAATTGCAGGACCAATAGCTCCAAGAAAAATACGATAACTAATAAATTTATCCTTTATTCTGAAATGTCGGAAAATTTAAAATCTTTGATTTTATTTTTAATGTCTTAACCATATTTGGGCTAAATATAATTAGTATTCCTTTTCATTTGTATATTTAGTGTTATTTTTTATAAAGCAATTTAAGAGAATCTTTCATTTGTTGACGTGATAATTCTAAAATACTCGGGCTCTCGGTGGTCGAAGTGGCTAAAGCATCGGTCGCTCCCGTTGTTTTCCCCTTACCGTTAACTGATCCTTCGTCCTCGTTAGTCTAACTGACTTAAAGTATGGTTAAGCTAAAAAAACATCCAAAACGCTCGTCACCTGTGGATTGTTTTGTTGGTCCAACGACTGTTGACGATAATTCAAAGTTTGCTTGTGTAACTTTACATCAATATTACACGTCTGTAAATGTTTTTACCTGTTCGAACACAATACATGTTTTCCATAACCGCTTGTTTGTTCAGTTTGATTAACATTGTGTGTTCACTTTATTTACATTCTTGGCGGATTACATTGTGCTTTGTGCACATGTTCAATTACGTTCACAAACATGACCCAGTTGGGTGTCAAAAAGTACGTGAAGACCTTTTGTGAGAGCAGAACCTTTTTACTAGAAAAGATCCATTTGACGTCAGCGATTGTGGAGAGTGATTTGTGTTGTGTTCTCTGGATCCAAAGATGTTCAGATCGTGTTCGTCAAGTGCGTCGTCCATTAGTGCGTTGGAATACAGTATTCTTGGCGAATTTACATGAGCCATCGTGGTATGACTTAAACCCGGAACCCTGGAGTGCTCGCCGATCCTCACTTCTTCGGGGAGCATTAAAATATAAAAACGACAGTCATTTCAAATCTTTAAGAAAGCACAATTTTCTTCCTTGAAATTTGTGTGAAAATCGGATTTCACCATCATAAAGAGCATTGAATGCTGCACAAACTACCGTTTTGAATTTTCAAAAACGTTAATTTGACGGCAGTCAGGATTCATTTTCATATTTTCAATGTAGTTAAATAAAAAAAACATAATTATGTTTCTTGAAATTTGTTTGATAATCGGATTGTACCATCGTAATCGGCTTCAAATACCGCACAAATTAGCGTTTTGAATTTTCAAAATCCGTTCACTGGTTAAAGACTTTTAATTTGGCGGCGGTCAGGGTTTATTTTCGTATTTCCAATGCAGTTTGAAATGCTAATATACGAGGGCTATTCAGAAAGTAGATTACGTTTTTGGATAAAAAAAAAACTAAGTACAGGAAAAAAATTTTATTATATACATTTGAAAGAGGAACTAAAATACTATTTTTCGACATAATCGCCAAACAAATTTAGACATTTGTCATATCGGTGAACTAGCTTTGAAATTCCCGTGTCGTAGAATTCCGCCGCCTGTGACGCCAGCCAGTCAGTCACGCCCGCGCGGAGATCTGCGTCGTCATCGAAGCGCTGTGTTGCAAGCCAAGTCTTCATCTTCGGGAATAAGTGGAAATCACTAGGTGCCAGGTCCGGACTGTAGGGTGGATGAGGAAAATCTCCACTTGAAGGCCGTCAAGACGTCTTTTGTTCGATTTGCCGTGTGAGGGCGGGCATTGTCGTGCAAAAACAACACTTTTGCACTCAGTTTTCCTCTCCGCTTGTTCTGGATAGCTCGTCTTAAGTTTCGTAATGTTTGGCAATACCTTTCTGAATTTATGGTTGCTCCACGTTCTAGGAAGTCAACCAGAAGAACACCTTTCCTGTCCCAAAAACGGTCGCCATGATCTTCCTTGCTGACAGGGTTTGCAAACATTTCCTCGGTTTTATGGGGAATTTGTGTGCCCCCACTCCATAGACTGTAGTTTTGTCTCACAGGTAACGTGCTTAACCCAAGTCTCATCTCCCGTTACGATGCGATCAAGAAATGATTCACCATCTTTGTCGTAAGCGTCCAGAAATGACAACGATGCAGCCATACGCTGACCCTTGTGCTGTTCTGTCAGGAACTTTGGCACCCATCTGGCACAAAACTTATGGTATCCTAACTTTTTGGTGACAATTTCGTACAACAATGTTCGCGAAACTTGTGGGAAACAAAGTGAAAGTTCGGTTATTGTGAAACGGCGGTTTTCACGAATTTTTTCATTGACATTTGCAACCAGCTCATCACTCACAATGCTCGGTCTGCCACTCTTCTCTTCGTCATGAACATTACTTCGTCCATTTTTAAATCTAATGCACCATTGGCGTACTACTATTTCCACTTATTCCCGAAGATGAAGACTTGGCTTGCAACACAGCGCTTCGATGACGACGCAGATCTCCGCGCGGGCTGGCGTCACAGGCGGCGGAATTCTACGACACGGGAATTTCAAAGCTAGTTCACCGATATGACAAATGTCTAAATTTGTTTGGCGATTATGTCGAAAAATAGTATTTTAGTTCCTCTTTCAAATGTATATAATAAAATTTTTTTCCTGTACTTAGTTTTTTTTTTATCCAAAAACGTAATCTACTTTCTCAATATCCCTCGTATAAAAAAATCAATCTTGCAATACGAAAATTGTTGGGTAAATAATAAATAAAGCGAACGTGGCCGCAGAGAACTAAACGTATACATAAATAATAGAGGAGAAATGTAAAACCAATCGTTCAAACTCTCAGTACGTGCCCTAACTGGGGAAAGCCGCGCACCAGACATTTTCCAATTTTCTAAATGGCCTTCATTCGATAAAGTTGCACTAACTTATAGCACACACAACTCAAGCAACCCCCCCTCCTTCTCGAAACCCAATCCGACTAAATCCACTCCCCTTCCCCGCTTATCTTATTATATCCGTCTTTGTGTTTGTGTGACTCTTTTTAATATGTTTTCCGTTTTGTCGGAGCCAATTCCGCGGCGGCGTTTTGATAAAAATTCTCGGTGCATTTATTTGTTAGCGGAGAATAACAATTGCGCCGATATAACGTTCTCTTGGGAAACGAAATGGCCGCTTTGCATATCCGTTGGGCCGCGCTGTACATATTGAAAAGCGTTTCTTCGGCCGACTTGAAAGTGGAATCAGTTCAGTTTGTAAACAAAATACTTTATGCTGCGGTGCAAACTTATATGGACATATAACGTGAAAACGGTCGATGGACAAAAATGTCGAATTAACAAAGTCGTAGAAATTTAATTTCTGACGAATGTGTTTGTGTCGGAGCAACTGTGGATAAAAAAAACAGGGCACTCTTACAGCGTGTCCTTATTTTGGCGTTACTTTAGACGAAAAAGAGAAATATTACGGATTCCTTAATTCATTTGAACTCGGCTCACAGACAATTGAGCATGTTTAGGTCTAAATGAATGTTTGATATCTAAGTTTCTAAACATCCAAATATACGATTTTTTAAAAATTTATAACTAGCATAGATGTGTTTTTAGTCTCTTTTTCACCGCACAAAGCACACAGAATGTGTTAAGCGATGTGCATTTTGAAACTTGTAACAGTTATTCTTTTTTGAATTAAGGTTACACAGAATCTTAAGATTTTTAACTAAAGGTTTTGTGGTCATTGTTGAATTGACGGATTTCAGGAAGTTCGTAATTTAGGTCCGATTCAATTCACACTCGGCACACTCGATTTTGGTAATACCTTGGACTAGTTCGTTAACCAAAAACAAAATCGTTCAAAATGGCGGATATTTTAAATCTTTAAAAAATCGTCACTTTTTCGTCTGTAATAGTTTTGAAAATCTCTGCCGTCGTGATCAGCGTTAAAAACTGCATAAATTGGCGTTTTGTACTTTCAAAATCTGTGCAAAAAAGTGATGTAACGGCGGTCAGGGTTCTATATTAATAGTTTAAAATGCACATTTTAACGCTTTTTACGTTGGTAAAATCAAGAGTTTCAAAAAGGGGAATAAGAAAAATTACTTTGGAAGAATTTACTTCTAGCACATCAGCGATTATAATAAAATAGAATGCCGCCACTTTATTATAAACTATTTACACTAAACTACGGCACAGAAATAGAAAATTAGTAGGTTGTGTTAGTTTTGGGTTTCCGTGAATTATAAATTCAGTTCAAGTTGTGAATACAGTATTGTATTGTGAAATATACACAAGTAAAAGTGCTTTTTGTATTTACGTTACTTTAAATGTAGGTTGATTGTATCACAATAGGTATACAAATAAGGTGAGGTTAGATTTCCTTTCTCATGTAAACATTATTGTAGACCTGGAACTGTCACCACTAATTATTGGAATGTAAACGAATAGTGTACAGTACATGTTTTGTTCGGTAAGGCCTATAATAAGAAATCTAAATACGTTTTTAGGTTAGGTTTCATAGCTTGAACCATATACGCGAGTGTGGTTAACTTGTAAATATTTAGCGTATAGAAGATTAATAAAATAAAATCACAGATTAATTGTGTTTCATGAAAAAATACTTCTTACAGTAATATTGAACATGACCGAATATAATAATCGGCGCACGCAGCTGTCTCGCTGACGTGATGGAAGTGAATTTCCCAAAGTATTTTTTTTATTTTATCCTTTTTTTTGAAATTTTGGTTTCACCATCACAATTGGCATTAAAATCTCCACACACTAGCATTCCAAATTTTCACAATCAAACCGCCGTCAAATTAAATTACGTAATTCAACGCATTTTCAGAAATCAGTGCTAATTTATGCGGTTTTTATTGGTAATTACGATAGTAAAAACAGATGTTCAAAAAAGTTTAGAATTTTTAAATATTTGACATGTCCGCCATTTTGAAACTGTTAAACGGTTAGGTAACGTACTTGTACACAAGCTGTTACCGAAATTGATTTTTGTGACGAGTTTGAATCAATCTGACTCAAATTGCTGCGGACGTGAGCGTGCGCACGCGCTCACAAACACACACAAATGTATGTATAATATATTTTAACGACCCCTCCCTTAAAAAGTTATCTGGAGATAAGGATCGGTGCACCTTTGTAGGTCTTTGTTTTACAATGGCTGCTCACTGTTGCCACAATTTTTCTATTTCTGTAAGTTATTTTAGTTTCCGTCGATTAACGCAGACAAATCTTTACTTTTAGATTTTTCATTTTGCTTTTGCCTAAAGAACTAATTTTCGGATTCGATAGTTATCGATAAAAGTATCTCGAAATACATTTCCCGCACGATACAGGCTACTTCGTACAGTTCAGCTGTTAGGACAGGTTAGGTAACCGCGCGCACAAGTAGCCCAGGCACCCGTATGTTAGTGCGCCCCGGTATTGTTACTGAACTGAATAGTTCAATTATAACTCAGGCGTTATGCGTAATTGGCTAAACAATAAAGCCTACGATTGGGCGAGACAAATCAATAGTTAATTGTGTTAATATAGGCTGCCAATTAAACTCTTTAGCCGCCTTGGTGTAATTGGTTTTATCCGGAGCCGGACAAAGCTGGAAACTTTTCAATGGAATTATTTACGATTTATGTTGTGGAAATTGCAAAGCTGATTCGCGGCAGTGTTTTCAATCGCTTTCGGTTTGTTTTAATGGCCGGCGGGGAACGGTTGAGTGAGTAAACAAAAGAGTGGTTGTCTTTAAGCAGATTGTTGCAGCTGAGCATCCATCGAGGTAAGGACACAGACCCGGGTACTTTGAAATAAGCGCCAATTACGACCTGCAGGTTACTTTTTCAGGGCCATTAAAATTATCCACGTGCGTATGTGCTCGCACAATCTTCCGTTCGAATTTTGCCCGATTCTATTTGAACTTCGTAATAACTTTGACGACTTCGTTACTCGGCAAAATGGCGGCCATTTTCCTAAATAATTCCGAATTTGTTTATAATTCCGTTGTCGGTCATAGTTCATTATCGATTTGCATTGTAATTTGATTTTAAAATGCTAATATATGCCGATTTTAACGCTGAAATTTTCAAAAAGAAGTGTATAGAAATTATTTTCGGTAATTCTCTTTTGTCAGCGAGACAGCTGCGTGCCACAATTTTTTTATTGACAAACGTTAAAAATAAATAATTCGGAATTATTAATATCTAGAGAAATGCAACTAATCAACCAATAATAACATTTTAAATGTAATACTTTATCACCAAGGTCTTGAATTCTTGAGATCGTGCAATATTTTCAGAAAATTTAAATTATATATAATTTTTTAGATTAATATTAAATAAAAACTATGGGTTGTGATTAACTGTTGATTACATTCACTATAAGGGAAATGTTTTCTGGGGCAGGTTAGGCAATCCAGATACGTAGATGTAACAATATCCGCAGATCGGGAATAGGGTCTACCCTCTGATTGTAAGGGGCAAACAGCTGTATACATGTCCATTTACTGCGTGATGTCAGTCAGAAACGCATCTCTTGCGTCTATACGGTGTGTCGCAAAACTAACGACGGTTTTTGTTTAGTGACCCCTTACCGTAATTTTTTAAAATATATGTTATTAGTGAGAATATAAGTACATTTTGACCTGTGCCAAAAACGGTTGGTTGTTGATGTGGAAATGCTAGAACGTTAAAAAAAAAAAAAAAAAAAAAAAAGAGAACTCTTTTAGCGTGCCTGACTAGAATTTTGATGGAGACAAAAATTTGAAAACTGGCACAGATAAAAATCGTCACGCTGATTTCAGCTGAGGAAACTTTTAAAGGACGTGATTTCAAAACCCGCTGCTGATTTTAACATTTTTTTACATTAATATTATATATATTTAATTAATTAATTATTTTTATGTTTAAAATTATTAATATAAATAAGTTGCAGATGTATTTCAGTTCTAATTAACGCCATTATACTACATACCCAGCATAAATTTTTACAGATTATTCTTTAACATTATGTATAAAAATAAATCCATTAATAATTGTTAAAATTAATAATGGACGTAATTATACAACATGCCCAACCTGCCTAAACATTTTTTAAAGAAGACGGGCATATTTCAAGTAGAATATTTATTTTTACGTAACAAAACGTAAAAAAATTTTTCAATGCTCAAAATATTTTTTTTTTTGGAAAAATCAATCTTTTCTTGTTATTAGATAGAAAGTACTATGTATATTTTTTAACGACCCGCCTCAAATGGTGTACTAGAGGTCACGATCGGCGCTAATCTTAGGACCGGTTCTGGGTCTTACCAAGATGGCCGCTCCAGTAGCTCATTTTCCAATTAAATTTCGTCAATAAGTTCTAGCAATGTTTATATAATTTATAAATTACCATTTAAGAAAGGTAAAGTAGTACATTGAACACGCTATTATCACTTAGTTCCATCTTGAATGATAAAATAAATTTTGAAAATCCAATAGAAGCAGGAAACCCTGTTTAATCCAGTTACAGCGCACAGTGCAACGAGCAAGTTATTAATAAATTCTTGCAAAACGTCAGACGTTTCAAGGTTTATGTAATTTATTAGAGCGTAGAACATCCCTTAATACAATAATCCCCCGCCCCCACCCTCGGTAAAGGGGCGGGAATCGCGACGTCTCGGATCGCACCCAATCAACTCGCAGTCCGATTTTGATTGACGTCTTCAGCATTCCTGCCCGCGCCTCGGTGAACCAACAGACCCACTGCAGCACTCGAGTGTTCGGAGTCAAACGCTGTTATCTGTTTGATGCGCTTGAAATTCGAAATTTATAAACAATAATCCAGTTTATATTCCATTGCAGTCAGACTGATGGTATAGTTTCACTTTCTTGGGCTGCTATACGAAGTACTGTATAGTGGTCGCTGTTCCATTTTTGTAGGTCCGTTTCGACTAGGTCACAATTAGCCTAATCTTCAGCACGCAGTGGTGTCGCCAGAGCGATAGAAGCAGACTTCCAGTAACAGATTTTATGGGAGATTTTAATCAAAGTAAGCTTATAAGATTAAAGTGTTGGATGGTTTTTTTAATATTTAAAATGGCCGCCATTTTGAAACTGTTGGACAGATTTCGTTCGGTAACGAATTTGTCCACGTTAAATAATCAAATTTAGTGCTACGTTTGAACAAAATCGGACCAAAATTGCGATCGTGAGAGCACGCACCACACACACACACACACACACACACACACACACACACACACACACACACACACACACACACACACACACACATATATATATATATATATATATATATATATATATATATCTCGGCTCTCATTTCGAAGTTCCGGATCTGGGTGTTATAATGATGGCTACTATCTAATGGAAATTCAATAACAATCCACTGGACAATTAATTTAATAATTTTTTTACGAGTTCTAATTGAATAGGAAAAAGGATGTGCAAATGTTTTTGGTTTTTTGCGCCAATTATTTACATGGACACTTCTTGATGTTGTGGAGGTAATTATATGGGATAAATTGTTTTTTTTTATTGAACAGCTGTTCCGTCAATTTGAGGTTATGTTTGTCGCACAACTGCAGTGCCCGTGTCGTTATAAAGCTGTTGTTTCTTCTGAGTTAATTTATTAATGTTTACTTAAGTGACAATTAGTGTTCAGTTAAGTAGCTTGCCTTCAATTTCGGCCACGATTCGATGTTGCGGGAATGCGGGCATCGGGTACGACTCTAATGTGTCTATTAGCGTCTGCCAGTCGGACGTTCAACGCATGTCGCGGCCGCATGATTGTATCATTGTCCGCATGGCACTTCGTGTGTGTTCCCACATTTTATGTCGTGTTATTGAAGCACTCCAAACTTTAGCCGACATGTAAAGATTAGCTCTGGGCGTTCACTGGGCGATGTGCGCACACTCTGGCGGGGAGTAGGTGGAACCGTTTCGCAGTTGAATCAAGATGTGGATACAGTTACACCGTTTGGAATTTGAAATATCGTTTTTCAAAATCGAACAACATTGTTTTGCGTTTTAACTTCAGCAATTTGTCATTTCGTAAAAGTTTTATTAGGCTTGGTATTGGTTTATTTATTAGTGTTTAATGCCGTTCCTGAAGGTACGTTTCCCAATGCCTAGTGGTAATTTATTCGCAATACAAACTTTATATCGTAAATTGTCTTTCAAGCAAAATCAGCTCTGATCTTTTTTTTTAAAATAATGCATTACCAAAAATAAAAGAAGTATTAGGATCCCATTTTGTAAACTTGAAAATGAAAAACCAAAAATGTTTACTAGATTTTAGTCGTAACAAAATTCAAAACGTTCCCGAATCATCGGAAAACAATAACATGATTCCAGTTTATTGTAGAGAAGAACCTAACTTACAACTATAACCGTATTGCTTACGTTTTTTAAAAATAAATTCAACGAATTTTAATGAATTTGTATAATTCGATGATGCTTAGACTCACAATTCTTTAAAAAAAGGAATCGATAATAATCCTAGTTACAATTTGTAAGGCGAGGTGAGATTTGTGTCGACGATACGGACCGGAATGTTCAAAGCTTACGTTTTGTTTGTGGGTTAAATTAATAAAAGATCATTAGCGCCAATTTCAAAACTTCAAAAGTTTCCTTTGTTAAGCACAACAAAGTGAGACACAACCTTCCCACACGCAAAATTTAATCTGTTTTCGTCGATCCGTTTAAACAAAATCAATCCGTCCAGAGAATCGATAGTTCACTCGCGGTGTCGCGATGTAAATAGAGAATCGATATTTCCCTCGCGGTATTACGATGTAAATAGAGTCGATAGTTCATTTGAGGTATCGCGATGCAAATAAAGAATCGATTGTTCATTTGCGGTGTCGTAATGTATATAGAGAATCGATAGTTCTCTCGTAGTGTTGCGATGTAAATAGAGTCGATAGTTCATTTGCGGTGTCGCGATGCAAATAAAGAATCGATTGTTCATTTGCGGTGTCGCAATGTATATAGAGAATCGATAGTTCTCTCGCAGTGTTACGATGTAAATAGAGTCGATAGTTCATTTGCGGTGTTGCGATGCAAATAAAGAATCGATTGTTCATTTGCGGTGTCGCAATGTATATAGAGAATCGATAGTTCTCTCGCAGTGTTACGATGTATTCATTTTCAGTCAATAGTTCATTCGCGGTATCGCGATGTAAATAGAGAGTAGATAGTTCATTTGCGGTGTCGCGATGAAAATAAAGAATCGATTGTTCATTTGTGGTGTCGCGATGTAAGTAGAGAATCGATACTTCTCTCACAGTGTTACGATGTAAGTAGAGTCGATAGTTCATTTGCAGTGTCGCGATGCAAATAAAGAATCGATAGTTCCTTTGTGGTGTCGAGATGTAAATAGAGAATCGATTGTTCATTTGTGGTGTCGCGATGTAAATAGAGAATCGATAGTTCTCTCGCAGTGTTACGATGTAAATAGAGAATCGATATTTCATTTGCGGTGTCGCAATGTAAATAAAGAAACGGTAGTTCATTTGCGGTGTCGCGATGTAAATAGAGAATCGATAGTTCACTCGCGGTGTCACGATGTAAATAGAGAATCGATAGTTCACTCATAGTGTCGCGATGTAAATAGAGAATCGATAGTTCATTCGCGGTGTCGCGATGTAAATCTTCAGAAACTATCGTCAGTTCCGAGCAGTCAACAGTCTCATCCTTTGTCGGCGAGTCGGCCCATAACCGGATGTAATGATTTCACTTCGTAGCGGAGAAATTGACAGAAAATTGAAGAAATAATAAAAAGTATGACCGGACGCCTCGGCGACTATTGTAAACGGAAAGGAATGGACGCGATTACTGCATCGGAGGCTCCACCTACACAGGACACGGCTGGCTAAGGACATTATCCGAAACAAGAAGTCTTGTGCGGGCCGTTGGTTCTGATTGGCCGTGACCAATGTGATTACAGGTTTTTTGCAAGCTCTAATGGAAAACTATTTACTGTGGGAAGGTAGGAAAATTAGCTATTGTAGACGTTTACGGTAACACGCCGACCCGGGACCATGAGTTCCGCGCTGTATCATCTGACGCTCTGAGGGGCAGTTCTCGATTGCTTGCAGTAAGTTAGTGAAATACAGTGGCTTGTAAGTTTTGTAAAGCTGCTGTATATTTGTTATTAATAATGCATCTGAACATTTGTTTTTTTTTCTTCGAATGTGAAATACAGTGGCTTGTAAGTTTTGTAAAGCTGCTATATATTTGTTATTAATAATGGTAATTATGTTTATAATTACGTAATGATTTTATTTATAAGCTCTTATTCCTGAATCTCCTTCCATTTCTTTATAAAACGAAATACAGAAAAGACTGCTGGCTTGAAATGGAATGCTACTGTATATTAATGTAATATCACTTATATTAATGTATATATAACTAATATATTAATCCATATCTGTTATTTCTGTTATTAATAGCGGAAATTATGTTATTAATTACCTAATAATTTCATTTGTAAGTTCATAATCCTGAATCTCCTTCCAACAGCAGGTTCTCTTTATAAATGCCTTGAAAATTTGAGAAAAAACATGAAAAAAAAGAAAACGTTTGAAAATATTAACAACCGAAAATTTATAATAAACAAAAATACCCGTACTGCGCACAGCTGACATTCACGTCTTACGGGAACCATCGCCCTTTGCAGCCCTTCCTAAAGTTGTACTTAGGAAAAATTTGTAGTTTCCTTCAAATTCTCGAGACAGAACACTTTAAAATAAGCCTTCAACCTTTTTTTTTGCTTTACCAGTATCAAAGTATTGTTTCCAAAATTTACCTTTCGGAATTTTACATACGGATATAAGCCTATATGTCAATGTGCGGTTCATTTCCTCCAATTTATTTCATAAACCAGAATGGAACAGAAAACGTTCAGGAGGTTACTTCCAGTGGGCTGCTGGTCATTTCAGTTACGGATTTTCTTCTGTAAAACTGTTTAACACAATGGGCGCAATATTTTGTCGTGGTGCACCCTTAATCGACACCAACGTTTGGAAAATAATTTAATTATCAATACACATTGAATAATAAAATTTCAGTTCACCCTAAATTGCAAGCTTTAAGAAATTACAGCCGAATTTCAAAAATTAAAAAAATCGTGTTTCGTACTATAATTTCGAACAAATTAGATGCAGTTTTTAACAATGTTTACTGAGTAAAACGAATATTGGCTGGATATTTCGTTTAAAAAATCGATTTGTTTCATTTCGAGAAAATAAAACGTACAATCTTTATCCAATTAAAAGTACCAAGAAGTAACAACAGTCTCGCTTCTTAAAAATGGCTTCCAATAAAAAGAAAAGAAAGGAAGTTGATTTCCTTAAAAAAAACATTAATTGGTTCATTATCGTGGCCATTGAAACGAGCGCCTTCTTGATATTTCCCCAAACTGATGAAACTATTGTGTAAGAAGCCGGTGTCGAGACGAGAACAATATGAGATTAAAATACCACACGGGAAATATCTGTCAATAAGTGGAGGATTGACGTAGAGGTCAAAGTTGCTTGCCACGTCGTTAAGTAACCGCACGAGTTGACCCTTAGTGATGCAACCACTTTATCCTGGCTTCGTGCAACAAAATATTAACGTTCGATTTAATTGTTTAACGCGCCGAGAAGGTGGAATTTGATTTCAAAATGGCGGATTAGGAAAGTTCACACGAAAAGTATATACTAGGAAAAAATTCGATCTCCCGAAATTGAGATCGTAATTGACATTAAATACGCGAAAACATGTACTCGGAAACACATTTTGTTTTTAAACCAATGTTTGTAAGTCATATTTATAGACGTTTGCCCCGCAGGGGGTTGCAGACTAGCTGCAACTATTTTAAGAGGATTTAGACGTCCCTTGCGGTACCCGAGTCACACACTTGCGGAACACACACTTAGGCCTACACTTACAACACTAAAGTTACGACTTTAACACTTTACATTTAGGGAGGCGATGATAGCCTCAATGTGCTTTTCGCCTTAAAAAAAATAATATAGAAATTTGCGTGTTTTTATAGTGTATACAGGTGTATATGTAGTGTTAACCCTTAAAACAGATTAAAAAGTAATGCTTTGAATTGGTTTTTATTTGTGATTTCCAATAATAATTTCTATATTTTAAGATGAGTGGTTACACAATAAACATTAGCCTATGTCGTTCACTATTCTTTCATAAACAGCTTAGTACAAAGCTTTAGCAACCGTGCAGGATAGGAGCTACCTTGGATATCGTCGTAGGCCTTAAGATCTGCGGATCTTGTCGGCCATATTCAATCTATTGCCAGAAACAAGATAAAATTACGTTTGATCTAATTTCAAAAATGTTGTATGTAGAAATGTGGTCAACTTTTTAAATTTTGTACGCGCGCGAGCACACAAACAAGCGCGCGCTCTCACGCTCCTGTATCTTTAAAAGAAAACCATAGCCTATAAGAAGGGGACTTACATTCTCAAAAACAATGCCTTCAAAATAACATACAAATAGCGGTTGAAAATCTGTTTAGAAATAAATTCATGATGCGACTTGAAATTATTAATATTTCTTAGTAAAACAAAAATATAGCACGTTTCGTCCATGCAGGTAATCATTTGGTTTGAGTAAAATAACACATTTTAGTTTGAACGTGTAGTAAGAACATTTTTTTAAAATAGGCCACAAGTAAAATACAGTTTGTTTTATTTACTTAAAAAACATTAAGGCCCGTACGTAACGACACGATGTTAATCATAGAAATAAACGGCTGTTGACTTTTGTTAAATTTATTGCTCGCAATGTAAAATGCAACACTTTATAAATTATAAATATTGTGTAAAGTTGTACGCTGTTATGAAGCGTAGTACCTTTGTTCGCCACCAGGTCGCAGCGCTAGTCAGGACATTTCTAATGATCGTTTATAACGAAACTCTCCGGACATTATACGCTTGATTTTAGTTGATACAGCAATCTGTTTAATTTGTTTTTTTAACATATATAATACAAAACTAATAAAACGAATGTAAATATAAAATATAACAAAATTCAGTAATGTTTAAATTTAATTGCGGATTCGGCGTTCATTATTACAGAAGACTAATTTAAAAATAGCGTTGATTTTTTGTTTTGTTTAGGCCAGTTGACTGAAGATTAAAGCTGCCCTACCAATTTTTACAATTATCGCAGTATAATCTGTTATTTTTTATTAGCCTATTTGTTTTTTATCCTGGGTTAAAAAAGTTTCATGATGCTATCATACCGCCAGACCAATTTCATTTCAGATTAATGAAAATTTTTCTGTTATTTTATAAAAATATAAATTTGAATTTTGTTTGCTGAAAGAGCTGTTTTTTATAAAATAAAAAACTTGTAATCGAACAGCTGATTTACTTTACCATATGACATAACCTATAACGTACAAAGTATAGGCGGATTTGTCACAAATTTATGGTCTTTAACTGCATTTTAAAAGTCAGGCCTAAAAGTTAAGTCAGACGATATTTTTTACCTGTTCGAAGATGATTTGAAATTATCCCGTCGTAATAAATAAAAGGCGCGAAATGCAGAATGACAATGGAGGAGGAAGGGGAGGGGAAAGAGGCCCAGGACTGGAGTTAGGGTAGGTTGCGGAAGATGAAGAATGGTCGGGTTCTCCTACACAGATAAATATATAGGAGGCAGTGATAAATTATCAGAAGACAGAAAAGGGGGTGGAGGCGAGGTCAAAAAACGAATATATCACTTTCGCTATAGACCTACACTAGGCCAGTAGGTTTGTCGCAGCGGCTGGGTTGCAAAATTTATAATCGACCATCGATTTCAATTAATTAATGTTTAAATGTTATATCGTATTATAATAAACATAATGAGTTTATTGTTTAGCTCGCTACTGTCGTAGGTGCAAATTTATGCAATAATAAACAAGCAAACGTAACTTAGAAACAGCTGTTTGTTAATGGAAAATAATCAGCTGATCGGTTAGTCTATCAGTTTTTGTTAGCTGTGTATGATTCTTGGGCGGATCGTTTTTTCAGAATTATAATATAGAATAATGATAATAATTATACTCATATTTTGTTCGTGGACATTTTAGTAAAATTTTTTTGAAACGGTTAGTGTTAAAAATAACTGGTGCGGGATATTTTACTTGTAAAATATAATCTTATTTGAATAAGTTATACAAATTATTGGGGCTTTTTGTTCCTATAAACTGACTTACTGTGAAGTGTTACAACAGCAGAGTTAAAAGGCCGATTTTTCTTCAAAATGTAGCCTACAGCACGTCAAAATACATCTGGTTTTCATCGAGTTCGAATACATTCATAATGTACAAGGACAGCTTTGAAAAATTAGGCAGAAGTTTTAGCTAAGCAACAATGTTTAGCGACCTAACGGTGTTGGGGAATAATTTGAGCGAAATTTGATCAACAGTTCGATTTACAAACAGATTTTTAACAGTTTTTTTAACTGCATCATTTTTTGTTGAGCGAAATTTGATCAACAGTTCGATTTACAAACAGATTTTTAACAGTTTTTTTAACTGCATTTTTTTTGAGCGAAATTTGATCAACAGTTCGATTTACAAACAGATTTTTAACAGTTTTTTTTAACTGCATTATTTTTTTTGAGCGAAATTTGATCAACAGTTCGATTTACAAACAGATTTTTAACAGTTTTTTTTAACTGCATCATTTTTTTTTTGAGCGAAATTTGATCAACAGTTCGATTAAAAACAGATTTTTAACAGTTTTTTTTAACTGCATCATTTTTTTTTGAGCGAAATTTGATCAACAGTTCGATTAAAAACAGATTTTTAACAGTTTTTTTTAACTGCATTATTTTTTTTGAGCGAAATTTGATCAACAGTTCGATTTACAAACAGATTTTTAACAGTTTTTTTAACTGCATCATTTTTTGTTGAGCGAAATTTGATCAACAGTTCGATTTACAAACAGATTTTTAACAGTTTTTTTTAACTGCGTCATTTTTGTGAGCGAAATTTGATCAACAGTTCGATTTACAAACAGATTTTTAACAGTTTTTTTTAACTGCATTATTTTTTTTGAGCGAAATTTGATCAACAGTTCGATTTACAAACAGATTTTTAACAGTTTTTTTTAACTGCATCATTTTTTTTAGCGAAATTTGATCAACAGTTCGATTTACAGATTTTTAACAGTTTTTTTAACTGCATCATTTTTTTTTAGCGAAATAACTGCATCATTTTTTTTAACATGTAAGGTCCTGTAATTTGGCTTCGCCAAACATACATTTTAAATTTTGTCAGAATCAGTCTGTCAGTTAAATAGCGATGTGCACAGACGCACAGACGTCAAAGAAAAAACGCTATTCAAAACACAGATGATTTGAAAACGGATCGATGTATTGAAATATAAATATCGATTTTTACTTTTTTTTATCGTAGAGTTAAAAAAGTAACAAACAGAATGGGGAAATATCCTCTGTATATAACGGGGGTGTGGGAAATAATTTATGAAACAGCTGATTTTGAACATATGAGCTTTTTTCATTTTAATCGTGTAATAAAAGACTGAGAAAATTTTCGCGGGGACGTCTATTGTAAACGTTATTCGGATTTCCTAAAGCTTACGATCATTACAAAATTAATATGGGTCAGTTACAAAATATTTTTTCATGCATAATTTAAAACAGCTTTAAACGTTTTGACCAAAACAGTAGGGTCCCTGTTGTAGGATCACCTTGGCGCGGCGTTCTTCAGGTTGGCTGGCGGCCGTCATGGAACCGGGTTTAGACAGACTGCTATTGGTCGTCCTGCGCTGACCTCCCGACCCTAGAGGCGGGCTGTAGCCATCAACCGAGACATGATCCTTTCCAGACATTTTGCATTTTTTTCTTCAACATCGAAGAATTTAAAAAAAAAGAAGTAAACGCTTTGCTTGTAAGGAGCGACGCGTTGAGTCGTTTCGGATGTTGTATCGAGAAAAGAACTCTTGTTATATTAGTAACTGACGTGAAATTCTGTGTTGGAAGCCTTCATTGTTTTACGTAGTTTATAAGAACCTTTCTGTCCGCATTTATGGCACACAAGTCTCTAGCCTAGGCATCTTTACATTCTGTAGCTAAGTGTACATTTTGCGTCAGTGTTTTTCCCCATAGGCTAATTTACGATAACTTTTAGCTGCAAAGAATTTTTCCTATTGATGTAATTTTAAAAATTGTTTATAGGTAGAACAAAAAATAGCCTAATTGATATTATGATATAATAATGAATTAACTGTATGGCAAAACTCTCAAGACTCCAGTAAATCCTTAAAGCGTGGAACGTTATATTAATCACACCTTCCCCTTTAAAAACCATTAAGGGGTACCTTTTGCTGTATGAATATCACACACTTCTGGTGTGGTAATTTTTGTTTACTTCTAGCGGTAATAAAAAAAGAAAATGTTTAAATTTACTTAGAATTTTTAGGATCGCGCGACCTTTTTATAATGTAGTAAGCAATTGTAAAAGGCAATTCGACGAAACGTACGCCAGTTTTTATCAGGCCTCGCTGGGCCCGTTTTCCCACAGATGAGGCCCGTACTTAAAAGTCCATAAATCCAGAATCACTTCAGTCCAAATGTCAACGAAAATTGTTAACAACTAGCGGAGTGAAATTACAGGTTTGTTCGCCGTGTGATTATAGACATTACGGGGTCCTATTCATTGGGGCGTGCGGGTGGCCTACCCTACCCTTAACCTTTCTTCGTACGTATATTTTAATGTTTAAACGCGAGAGAGACTTGTAGCTATTATTATTCAATTTATATTATTGTAACTATGAATTCTAATTTTTTTATTGTAGCTAAAATTTAAGTTTCTTTTTAGAATTCGGGCATCATCAGGTTGATTATAAAATACCGACATTTTTTTTCATTAAAAAGGCCTGACTTTTCATTTATAACTGTGTACTGACGAGTGTGCGCAGGTTTTGTTGTTTAGGTCAGTTTAAATTGACTTTACCTACTTACAATTTAACCTAACCTATCTTATACTGCGAGTTTAATGAAATATAGGTCTAGTTTAAATTGATTTTACCTACTTACAATTTAACCTAACCTATCTTATACTGCGAGTTTAATGAAATATAGGTCTAGTTTAAATTGATTTTACCTACTTACAATTTAACCTAACCTATCTTATACTGCGAGTTTAATGAAATATAGGTCTAGTTTAAATTGATTTTACCTACTTACAATTTAACCTAACCTATCTTATACTGCGAGTTTAATGAAATATAGGTCTAGTTTAAATTGATTTTACCTACTTACAATTTAACCTAACCTATCTTATACTGCGAGTTTAATGAAATATAGGTCTAGTTTAAATTGATTTTACCTACTTACAATTTAACCTAACCTATCTTATACTGCGAGTTTAATGAAATATAGGTCTAGTTTAAATTGATTTTATCTACTTACAATTTAACCTAACCTATCTTATACTGCGAGTTTAATGAAATATAGGTCTAGTTTAAATTGATTTTACCTACTTACAATTTAACCTAACCTATCTTATACGGCGAGTTTAATGAAATATAGGTCTAGTTTAAATTGATTTTACCTACTTACAATTTAACCTAACCTATCTTATACTGCGAGTTTAATGAAATATAGGTCTAGTTTAAATTGATTTTACCTACTTACAATTTAACCTAACCTATCTTATACTGCGAGTTTAATGAAATATAGGTCTAGTTTAAATTGATTTTACCTACTTACAATTTAACCTAACCTATCTTATACTGCGAGTTTAATGAAATATAGGTCTAGTTTAAATTGATTTTACCTACTTACAATTTAACCTAACCTATCTTATACGGCGAGTTTAATGAAATATAGGTCTAGTTTAAATTGATTTTACCTACTTACAATTTAACCTAACCTATCTTATACTGCGAGTTTAATGAAATATATGTCTAGTTTAAATTGATTTTACCTACTTACAATTTAACCTAACCTATCTTATACTGCGAGTTTAATGAAATATAGGTCTAGTTTAAATTGATTTTACCTACTTACAATTTAACCTAACCTATCTTATACTGCGAGTTTAATGAAATATAGGTCTAGTTTAAATTGATTTTACCTACTTACAATTTAACCTAACCTATCTTATACGGCGAGTTTAATGAAATATATGTCTAGTTTAAATTGATTTTACCTACTTACAATTTAACCTAACCTATCTTATACGGCGAGTTTAATGAAATATAGGTCTAGTTTAAATTGATTTTACCTACTTACAATTTAACCTAACCTATCTTATACTGCGAGTTTAATGAAATATAGGTCTAGTTTAAATTGATTTTACCTACTTACAATTTAACCTAACCTATCTTATACGGCGAGTTTAATGAAATATATGTCTAGTTTAAATTGATTTTACCTACTTACAATTTAACCTAACCTATCTTATACTGCGAGTTTAATGAAATATATGTCTAGTTTAAATTGATTTTACCTACTTACAATTTAACCTAACCTATCTTATACTGCGAGTTTAATGAAATATAGGTCTAGTTTAAATTGATTTTACCTACTTACAATTTAACCTAACCTATCTTATACGGCGAGTTTAATGAAATATATGTCTAGTTTAAATTGATTTTACCTACTTACAATTTAACCTAACCTATCTTATACGGCGAGTTTAATGAAATATAGGTCTAGTTTAAATTGATTTTACCTTACTTACAATTTAACCTAACCTATCTTATACTGCGAGTTTAATGAAATATAGGTCTAGTTTAAATTGATTTTACCTACTTACAATTTAACCTAACCTATCTTATACGGCGAGTTTAATGAAATATATGTCTAGTTTAAATTGATTTTACCTACTTACAATTTAACCTAACCTATCTTATACTGCGAGTTTAATGAAATATATGTCTAGTTTAAATTGATTTTACCTACTTACAATTTAACCTAACCTATCTTATACTGCGAGTTTAATGAAATATAGGTCTAGTTTAAATTGATTTTACCTACTTACAATTTAACCTAACCTATCTTATACTGCGAGTTTAATGAAATATAGGTCTAGTTTAAATTAGTATGCGCTACAAAAGGCTTTGGTTTTTCGTAAAAGAAACATTGTTGAACCAGAAATATCGGAGAAAATCGAAAAAGCAAAAAAAAAAAAAATTTTATTGATGTAGGAATCGTTTTTATTTCGAATTAGTTGTCGAACAGAAAATTAGTTATACAGGCACTCGATTAGGTTTTGGTGCCAAAGGACTGCATTTGAATCTTATTTGAAGGAATTGAAATCATTTGATCATAATTTGTTGCATCTTATTCCACCATCCAAATCGGGAGTATCAGTCACATGTCAATAAAGAAAATGTTTATGGGCCAATAAAACTAGCTACAACTTTTAATAGGATAGATAATAAAAAAATCGTGTAAATATTTAGGCCTATCCAGTTCATGAATATTTGTCGACCAATTGACACTATACTCGTACCCCATCTAATATCTGGAACATAAATTCTGTAACAAATATGATATTTGAATGTTTTTACCCAATTCATTTATAATAACGATATTAAAAAAACTGTTAACCATTTACTAAAACTTAACAAATATTTTTTAAATATTAATTTTCCTGTTTCTGTTTCAGGTAAATGGTGTCCTCGGCGAGAGTGGTCGTCTCCTGCGGACACCCGGGCGGCTGATGCGGCTAGGAGAGGCGTCCTTTACTCGTCTGTCTTTCTGGGAAGTCCTGGGGAATACAACTCTTGTAAGTCCAAAACTAGAAGCTTAATAATTAAGTTACGAGTGCATTTTGATTAGTGTAAAGTAGTGATAAGTGCGGCACTAGAAGTTGACGGATCTAATTGTTCTTAATCGACGTACTCGCTGGCGTGATGCTTGCAGATTTCAAAAAATATTTTTACTTTTTTTAAAAATATAATTTGACCACTTAAGCATTGAAATTTCATTGAAAATACGAAACTAATGTAGGCTACAGTAAGATCAAATTTCGTGTTTTCGTTGCATTTTAAAATGATAGGTAATACAGATTTTAACGCTGATCACAACGGTAAAATAGGATTTTCAAAAAAAGTGTAGGATAAAAAAACTTGCCTTTTTTAAAGATTTGATATGGTTGCCATTTTTAAAACGGAATGAATTTTACTGAAACACGGACTTGTCCAATCTGTTGCTAAAATGGACTTTCATGTCAAGTTTGAACCAGATCTGACCAAATTTAATGTGCTACCACATAAACATGTATACGTATAGCCTATATACTACCCCTCTCCTCAACACGTGATCTAAAAGTCAAAATCGGCTCTCATTTCAATTAAGTTCTTAATCTTATTCCAATAGAAATTTCTAGAAAAGTTCTTTCGAAGAGTAGAATAAAATTAGTCTCACGACCAGATTAATAAATAGAAATAAATTGCTTCTGTGCAAAGTCGAGCCGGACTACAAACACACGAACGTGTAGAGTTAGTGCCAAACAATTCCATTACTTCTGAAAATTGTGAAACCCAAAATCATCAAAGTTCAGCCAGCGTTATAAAATGCAAACTAGATCAGAGGCTAAAGTCCAAGTAGTTTGAGAAAATAGACAGTATTATTACTTTTTTAACTGTAGTTGAACAGTTAGTCGTAAGATCGCACCACCATCGAACGCTCGCATAAGGGTTACCATTCCGGTACGTTTATATTGAATGCCAAAATTCAATAACGCTATGTAATGAGGTCTGTTTCCGCATATTCATACAGGGATTGAGTAGGGCTGAGGCAAATCTAACTGTGATCCAAGTGTATTGGGATAGTCGCGTTCTGGACTATTCGAATCGAACATCTACATTCTAGGCTTGCGTACGTACACAGTGATTAAAACATTCATTATAAAAACAGAAGGAAAGTAGATACAAAGTGAAAAAAAACCAGACTCAATCTAGGTCTTGCGTTTTAGTTTTGTAAAAAATACTTTTTCTCGATAAATTAACGAAAATTGCAACTATATTAAAAGAAATATTTCCACAAAATTTTAACTCTTTTCAGTATGCAGTATATTTTATGAAAAACGTTTTTAATTAATCTAATAGCTATTTTTCAAAAAAGTACTTATTGTATTAATTACAGTGTTTTATATCGGTTTTTTGATAAACGCACGATAACCTTTTAACATCTTATCAAGTTTTTCCTTTAGCTTGTTGAAATTACCAATGATAACTAACAAGCTTCACTGATATCTCAGTTTATCGATGAGTAATATTCAATTAAGAACTTTTTATTAATATTAAATTGGTTTTTAAGGGTATTGTGAAAGAAATGTTGATTCGAAACTTAAACGTAGAGCGATGCGCTTCTCTAACGCCCGAACGTTAAGTCGACAATTTTTAAAACGCTTTTCTTTCCTGTGCCAAAAATCAGTTTTCAAGATTATTATGGTTTATTAACGTATTTATTTAAAGATGTAAGATCGAATTCGGGGTTTTGAAATATAAAATTCAATTTTGGTAAAAAGACGTAAATTATAATCTTGTACAAGAGATTATAATTATTATTATCTTGCGGTCTCTGTTATTATTCACATCTCGAAAAAGAATGGGGGGGGAGTTAAGAACTCAAATTGAAATAAATTTGTTGATCTGTAATGTATAATGAACATTTTGTAATGATATACAGTGAAACAACTATGTTTTTATCCATTCAGCTCGGCTAAACCAAACACAAACGAACTTGTTATGAAAACGCGAATAGAATGCCAGAATTGTTTAATATATTTTCTATCGAAGCAAGATTCCAGATCCGGGCTTCTGAATGGTCCCATTCTTAGACGGGGAATACATTCTTACCTCGGTTCGGCACGACGCATGCGTACAACGGATACAGTTGTGTTGTAGAAAGTACTGTACAAAAAAAATACCCTTCACATTGAGGTTTTCCCTCGTTGCCATTAGCAACCCGAACGCATTCCCGCCTCGTTTCCATGGTAACGGCTTGTGCGCGGTCGCTTTCCCCTCCTCGCAACCCTTTACCGGTGCGGAGCGCACCTTCAGGCCAGAAATTGTGTGTAAAATATGGCGTTAGTCGGACAAGAAGTCAAAAGATCGATTTTGGGCAGTGTGTCTCTAGTTCAACAACCGTTGAGAAAAGAAAATTGAAAATACTGTATGAAATGGTTGAAAATATGGGTATTTTATTAGTCTGTATTGTTTATTGGGCATTTACTGTCATCCGTGTTTCATGAGTTTGGGTTAAATCCCGTTGTCATATTCGAGTGACTGAGTTAACTAGAACGTAAGCCCAGACCCCGAGGTCTTTGTTTAAATAATAAAAACAGATCCAGCACTCACAGCCTGTACCCACAGTAGTGGAAAAATGTGTTTCTAACCTAACCTAACCTAAGCTTCTATTGTAGTTGTTCAGTTTGTTTTATAGTTTGCTACTTGAGAATGAAAGTTTCGTGTATTGGTTCCGTATACACAAATGACCGCGAATATCTCAGTAAACAATAAACATTAAAATTCGATGGTTATACTGTTCAAAAACAGTATATTTTGGTTCAAAAGCGTCAAAAAAATATATTTTAATAACAGAAAGTATTAACAGCTGATCGGGTCAATTATGGAAACGATATCAATGTAGTTTGTTGTTCTGTTTTGCATAAAACAAAATGTTCACGCCCAAAAAAAGTCTAAACCCTAACATGTAAGTAGATTACTGTAGATTGCATTAAATAGTTCAAACGCAAGCGTATATACACATTTGAGTTTATTAAAAAAAATCAATAAACCTAAGGCGTTATTTTTGTTTTTATTAACTAACAATGAGTTAATCAGCGAATTTCCGTCGGGGTGGTCGTTATTGCAGGACAACTTGGAAATTATCGCCGGTCCTAACTTGTAGGTCGCATTTTGAGGACTCGTTTAAATTTATACTGTATTTAAATTTCAATGAGAAACCTTTAATTTTCAAAATTCGTTAAAATTCAATTTTACAGCGGTCAGGGTTTATTATCGTATTTCAGTGCAATTTAAAATGCAGACTTTATTGGCGATTGTAATGATGAAATAAGAGTAAGCAACTTTGGCGGGCCTGCACCCGATTTTCGCAAAAATTTGAACAAAATCCGCATAACCGATTTTGTAAATTACGTCTACAGAGCTGGGCGTATCCACTCGTTGTAGCTGCCAAAGTAGAATGTTTCGAACCGATAAGTAGTTCGTCTTGCAGATTTCCGTACACCCTGTATAGCGGCAGTTTCAGCGGTATTAGTCATAAGAGCAGTAAGAATAAGCCTTTCTGCATTAAGTAAGACGCTAATTATTCCGTGCAATTACACGTCTAACAAGGCACTGCATTTGTGTTCGTGTAATGTTTGCATATTCCGCTGCATTTATAATTGTACAGTTAAATAAATACAGATCAATTATAATAATTAGGCTTTGTTTATTTTCCGTTCTTAATTGGAGTTGTTTTATGAATAACTTACCTGCAGATGTTTTGCAAATTGAAATGCGCCAGTTTTTATAATATTAAGATATTGTTAAAATTTTGTACACGCTAAAGCGACAGGGGTTTTTGATTTTGTTTTCTGTGCTAGGGGGCGGTTTTGGTTGTTTGTGAATATTATTTTTTTAGGTTTTGAACACACACTGTCCCCTTTATTTATGTTTTACAGTGATTATAATGTACACTTTTAGGTGTGAACGATGGATTGGGGATGTTATGAAACTGTAGGTAGATCTTTCGAAATATAGCTTAAAAAGATTTTCGTTTCGAAAATTCCTAAACTCGAATCATTGAAGCAAGTATAAAATTATTAGTCATTCGCGGCGCCAGAGTAAATCGACGATAAAACAAAACCGCCTGTGTTCAAGGATTGTTCTCCTTTTCCCGTGGAAATCAGATTTTAAAAAATAATAAAGATTTTAACGCCGATTACGAAGGTGAAATATTTTCAAAAAACGTTTAAGATGAAAAAGTTTTGAATATTGAAAATACCGCCATTTTTGAACTGTTGGAACGAACAGTTCCGGTTCCTATGTAACGGACTTGTCTAAGATAATATCAAAACCGATTTTCGTGCCAAGATTGAATCACGTGTAACTGAAATTGCGAACGCTACTGTACTAAAACTCGCACGCGCGCGCGCACACATACACACAGCACACTCACGCACATGCGCACGCACGTGCGCGCGTGACATTTATTTTATGTACTGTAACGACTACTAAAAAAGTACTTTAACGGTCATCCACCTACACGGTCAGCCCAATATTATACGCGTACCTCATTTAGCAATAGAACTTTGATATAAATGTATATGCTCATGCGCAGGATAAAAGGCACAACACGGTTTTTATTGCTGTCTGGTTGTCTTTAATAGTCCGGGATCGAACCGGTTCGCGGGAATATTGCTCAAGTTCGTAAAGGTGCATTACATTCGATCCAGTGGTTTTACATATAACACAAACTGGACCAAAGAAATCCGGACATCGAATCTGTTTTGTTACAGTTTCGCAGATTTGTTAAAATACAATAATGTTGACGTGATAGAAGCGAATTTCCAAAAGTTTTCTTTACCTTCCGAAATTCGTAATACACCGACACAGTCGGCATTAAAATCTGCGTATGTTGACGTTTTAAACTTTCAAATAACTTCGAATTTAAGAAAATGAACCGTGATTGCCGTGAATTTATGAATTTTCACTGATTTTTAAAATTCAGTATGTAATTTAATGCACCATCACTGATTAAAATGGTGAGATTGGACTTCCAAATCAATTTAAGACAAAATTAATAAAGTAATAAGGATTTGAAATGGCCGCCTTTTTGAAACTGTTGATAATTCGACTTTTGTGCCAGGTTAGAATCAAATCGAACCAAAATTGCGAATTGAGGTTGCTAACACACAATCAAAATTTTAACAACTTAAAAAGTGATCTGGAGGTCAGGATCGGTGCTCATTTCAAGGCAAATAGCTCATTTTTTCCAATGGGAATCCGCTAAAAAAAGGTCTTGTTCTTGACTGTTCTCGACGTGTTGGAGGCGAGATGACGTAACAATGCTCCGGGGGTGGAAGGGCACGGTCTATGGGAACCAATTACTGGCTCGGTGATGGATCGGCCAATCAGACAAGCTTAGGGTCACTAAGGGTGAATCGGGCGTAATGAGTCCCAGCACACAATCTCGTTCCTGGTTTTTTTTTCAAAAATAAACGGCGTTCCTTTAATATTCCACGGCTCGCAGGCTCGCATATTTCACTTCGAGGAACAACGTGTCCAGTAAGGAGAGCTGAGGATACGCCGTACAAACGTTTACAACTTAAAGATTTCAATAAAACGATTTCTTGAAGTTTTTTTTGGTCAGAATTTTCCGTATAACTAACGTGTACGAGATGCTCTCAGCTGTCAATTTAAAAAAATAAAATACAATAACAGCTGTTGGGCGGTAAATAAGTATCAGGTGATAATTTTTAGTCAAAACATTGTTTGTATAACAATAGCTCATTTGACTTTCATACTTCCGTGATTTATCTTTACATTTAGTACAAAATAAATTACGCAAAGTTTCCCACATTTCTGCAAAACGTCCGGCCAAAACGAAACCCGGAAAATCGGTCATTATTTTATCAAAATTTTATTGTGTAACGGTATTGTACGATTAAAACCTCGATGTCGTTCAGGGTTTGTTTTTGTTTTTTACTCGATTTATTCCCCCGAACCGTGAGTTCAGTTTCACATTTTCTGGAACGATTTAATTTAATCGAAATTTGAGCAAAATCTTAACGAACTGATTTTGAGAATTTATGTCGTGATTTTATTTTATTTTTTAATAGCTCAAAACCCGATTTTACTGGTGGATAACCAAGCGTTTTGTCTGAATATTTATGGACAGTATGTGAGCGAAGTAGATCAAAATCGCTATACTCGATTTTGAAAAATATGTGTTTTAATAGTTTGTTAACTGTTGTGGGGCTTCAAAAAACTTTCTGTTAATATTTTGGTATCCTGTGGCGCGTGCGCGCATTCACACACAAAAAGATCACGATACTTTCTTTATAATTAGTATAATTAGACACTGATAAATGTAAGGCCAAACCAATAGGCTACTGACTGAATATTTGACTTCTTGTTCATATTTTCATTTATACAGTTACAGAATTGTGTTTGTGTAAAAAAAAAATGAAAAACGCGCATCAAAGTATTGTCTAGAATATTTCACATACAAAGTTTGAATAAAATCGGTTCAGCTGTTTATCCTGTAAACGACTTCAAAAGAGCTCGTCATTCCAAAGTCTCGTTTCGCTTTTCTCCTGTCGATACTTTCTCTACTTTTACTGCGAGAAAGTTAAAACACCTCGAAATACTTCAAACACGGGTTTAACGCTGTTAGCGCTCGAGTTAAATAAATTTTATTTACCCGTAAAAATCCCCTTTTCATAACTCGTGTATACGCAATAAAAACTTTAAGCAGCCTATTTGATACGTCGAGCCCGTGTTTATATGTGAACCGGGCTGTGCGTAAACAAGTGTAACATGAAAGGGTTTCCTTTTAAAATGAAATATTCTTGTTAAAAATACACGGCGAGCGCCTCCAGACTAATGTCTATTTTAAATTGTGAATTTTGGCACCGCGGAATGGACGCAGATGTTAAGGCCACCTTGGTACGTAATGATGCGGAAAAATTCACACCAGCATCGCTCTAACTAGATCCGAAGATATATTGGGTGGCTTTGCGGCGGCGACCGACGCGCTGCACGGCGGTTCAATTCTCAACTACAGTTTTATAACTATTTGGGAGCACCGTGTTGTATTTATGTAACGTAAAAACGGAACAGCTGTTAAAAATCAGCTGTTTTATGAAGACAATAACTTTGCTTTCGCACGCAAAATTTATTTTACAGTTTCTAACTCGTTATTCATTGTGATTACTAAGATGATATTCCTTTATGTAAAAAAACATAACTTCAAAAAATACTGGTTGGCTTTGCGGCGGCGACCGACGCGCTGCGCGGCGGTTCAATTCTCAACTACAGTTTTATAACTATTTGGGAGCACCGTGTTGTATTTATGTAACGTAAAAACGGAACAGCTGTTAAAAATCAGCTGTTTTACGAAGACAATAACTTTGCTTTCGTACGCCAAATTTACAAAAAAATATCCTCAAAATTATTAGGATCAAGAGATGTACAACAGTTGTTAATAATGACATTAATTTAACTCCACACAACGGTGTATAAAATTTGCAGTGTTGCGTTTTTTTTGTGACAGTTTTATTATAAGTAACGAAGTTGTGAGAAAAAATCTACGAAAGACTAAGGAATTTCCTGAATCAATCAAGAATGATTTTTTTATATACACGCGCAGAAAGCCAAACCAATCGACCGATTTCAATAAAATTTGGCACTTACGTTTCTGGTTTGCCCATATCGCGGCACTTAGCCTTTTTTTTTGGATTAAAAACATTTTTAGGACTTTCCGTGTCTATCGGGGAAAAAATCTTAGTGCTGAATTTTCGGGCGTTACATGGGGAATCCACTATTGAAAGAAGCGTGATAAGTTTGGGATAAAAGGAAGTTACGATACGGAAGGCAATTGATGAAACAAATCCCCGACCATTATTTTTTCGTTTCGCTGACGGACTTTAAATCAATTTCATTTTAAATTTATTACATCGATTTTGATTCATTGTCATTTATATATGACCAAAGTCCTACAAATCGATTTTGAGATTTTTTTTAGCCTTTTTTGTCTACTGAACCAGTTTTTTAGGGGGGGGAGGTAATTGTAAGAAAGTTTTTATGCTTTTATGCCATTTATTACTTTAATATATCAGTTTAAAATTGTGTTTTTTTAAATCTAATTTTCGTCACAGACTCTGTTAAAGGCCTTTGGTAGACCTTGCAATTGGTAAACCTTGAAGGTTTATACACCACAATTTCACTCCAATTAAAACCTTTACAATAGGACACCGTACGGACCATTCAGTTTCGCAAAAACTGGTATTCTCCGGACAAGGATCATTCCGCCGAGCTCGGTCGTTGTAATTGTTGCCCGTTGTCTAAGCGCTGACGCTGGCGGATGGCCGTGCCTGCTGGTATCGATTCATCGGCAGTGGCAATCAGGGCGTTAATTCCCGCGCTTCGGGACGTTGACTGCAAGTGACGTTTCAGAAAATGAAGTATACAGACGTTGAGAGGGGAGGGGAGACGAATTCGAGTTGCCATATATATTTAGCGTCAAAAGAAACAGACTCACTACGAACAAGGAAGTGAACTTATTCGCATTTGTTATGTGCAGTAACGATGGCCACTGTACGGGTGAAAGTAGATCGAAATATCTTTTGAAATGTTTTTTAGGGAAATACGTAAGTCTAGTGGGGATCCTTACTGCCCTCTTGGTAGTCGGTAAATTAATTGTTGTGTATACGTTTTGCACAAAATGGTCCACTTTTAATTAAATTATTTTAACTAATGCCATCCGGGAACGTTAAACAAAACTCACTTTAAGCAGTACAAAGAAAATATGGTGTTTGTAAAATAAATCTATTTCATATTTTGAAGGATTTATCCGTTCTTCTTCCAGTACAAAAACTTGATTTTTGTTTGTAACTGCTCCATTTGATGGTTTGGCTTATATGCATGCTTTATTGATATTTTTTCACATTACTTTTTGTCCTAAAACTGTTACAAATCAAATTTTGCTTATAACTAGTCCGTTATTACCTAGTCGAAACGTATTGTCAGTTATTCAGTCAAAATGTTCACTCCTGGAGCTGTTAAAAATAATTATCAGTTTTGCTAAAATTGGAATCATATGTCCAGATACAATTGGTCCTGTTAATATGCTATTTCAAATAGGTTCAAAATTTGAACAATCTCTAAATTTGTGTACCTTCGGGGGGATTCATTTTTGTAATTTTACAGTTTAAAATGCTGATATATGCAGATTTAAAGGCTGATAGGGAGGTTTAATTGACAGATAAAATATTACTGTTAATTGCGTCACTAGTGCAAGCCAGCTGCGTGCAGTAATTATACTTTAAGTGTCGTTACTTTCAGTATTTCCGTAAGCAGCTCGATACGTTACCAGTCAGCATTTATAATTAAATCATATACTTCTGGGTAGGTTTCGAAATGGCGGACATTAATGCAAACCTTTCACTGTCACCGGCCGCATTTCCGCCTTATGAATTATTGAAGCAGTTTGTTTAGAGAACCGTTTCGCGCCATTTTAACGGCCACAAGTTTCTGTTTTTAAGTTGTGCAGTTCTCGCTTGCTCATCTCTCGCGCTAGTAGAGAGTGCGTTACTGACGGCTGAACGTTAATGGCGCAAGTTTGAAGTAAAATTTGTATTTTGTCTAAATATGGGGAGTGCCGGAGTAGGCTAACTTCTCTAAATGTCGTGTTTTAAAAGTTAACGATTCTTTCAGATTACGACTAAATGTTTTGACACCAAAAGTAATAGTCGCACGCTTCTGTCTCGCTGTTGTGGTGCAAACTAAGAACATCAATCATTTTTTAGCCTAAAATCAGCTATTAATAATCCAGCTTTTAAAATCAGCTATTTAAAATCAACTATTTAAAATCAGCTAATACAAATCAGCTATTAAAAATCCAGTTATTTAAAAATGCAGCTATTTAAAATAAGCTATTTAAAATTAGCTATTACAAATCAGCTAATAAAAATCCAGCTATTTACAATACAGCTATTTTAAACCAGCTATTAAAATCAGCTATAAAATTAGCTGTTATTTAGCTATTAAAAATCAGCTATTAAAAATCCAGCAATTTAAAATTCAGCTATTTAAAATCCAGCTATTTAAAATCAGCTATTAAAAATCAACTGTAAAAACCAGCTATTAAAAATCCAGCTATTTAAAACCAGATATTGTTAAAATCAGCTATTAATAATCAGCTATTAAAAAATCCAGTTATCAAAAATCAACCATTACAAAACAGCTATTAAAAATCAGATTTTAAATTAAAATTTCATTAAAAATTTTTATTGTTGAATACATGGTGGTTATACAAATTTGTACTCTGATAACGACAGTGAAATCGAATTTTCAAAAACGTTTAAGGTAAAAAACGATTTTTGATACGCAGCAATTTTGAAACTGCTGCAAAGGCTTCCGGTGCGCAACTGACTAGTGCCAAGTTATTTACCAGAATCGATTTTTGGACATAGTTGAACCAATATTGCTAACTCTATAGTATTAAAATTATTTCAAGACTGTATCTTGGACATCCAAGTAAAACCCTCTTTTGTGACTCGAATTATTTGAAAACCGATACAGCAGTTACAGTTTCAAGACCGATTTTTTTCACAATCGCCATAATTTGATAGTACAATTATTTAGTAATCCTTTTGGCATCCACTTGCTTAACGTTTTACAAAACAATTCAGACTTTTCGAAACACCTCCGCGGGAGCCTCTTCAACATGTTTTCGGCTGAAAAAAAACGCAGTGACTCAAGTTCCGACCCTTAGATTAATGATTGTGTATGTATATAAGGGGTTGTTTAATCAATATGGCGGAACAAAGTACATTCACCTGCCTTCCCTCGCGACCAATCAAATCGATAACACCCCCCCCCTACAGCCCCCATCCCCCATACTGGTCAATACTGACCCAAGAAATATTCACTTACACGTGTTTAACCGAGTTACGTGAATAAAATTAAAAATATATAAGCGGCAGGAGAGAATTTGTATAACGTGACAATTGAGAATGTATGAACTGCGCATCGATCCCAACTCCGTGTAACACTGACAGTTATATTGTTCTGTAAAACAATGACTGCGAATAATGCAAGGTTACTTCGCGTATTTATCGAGGCTATACGATAGACAGGTTCAAAGTATCTTGCAAACCGTTTTCGCGAAACGTAACCATGTAAACAGTTTTCAACAGCTGTCGAACTTGTGTGCGATAGGCTACACTTCGGGTTAATTAAATTTGTAAACAAAAGGTAATTAAATTAATTGCCAGACACTCAGCTGTATCGCCGATGCGATGCGCAATTAAAACATCACAACGTAGGCAAAGGGGAACGTTTCGGTAAAGAGAAATAAAGTTAATATTGGTAAAATTGTGTTTCTTGGACGAGTTCGTTGTACGGCAGATTCAGTTGTACCGTTCCAAAATGTCTGCGCTGACCGCCAATCCAGTTGCAACAGAATTCGACAATTGAAACGGATATATATTAAAATTTTGAAAAATTAGGATACATACTAATGATTTAAAAAACACGCCTCTGAATGATCGACATTTTGAAACGGATTACCCAAACTGTTAATGAAATCATTTAATTTCGAAAGTTTGGATCGAATCAAATTATAAAGTAGAAACGCGCGCACGCACGCGCACACACACACACACACACACACACACACACACACAAACACACACACACACACACACACACACACACACACACACACACACACACACACACACACACACACACATGCTCGCACGTGTTTTAGAAGTCGTGATCAGTACTGATTTCCATGATTGTCGGTCTAATAGTGAGCTACATTTGCCAGTAGAAATTCTTTCAAAAAGAAAAATGTTGGCCGAACGTTCTGGCGTCGAGCTTGCGCGATCAGATTTTAACAAAAGGCCGCGTTATAAATACGGGAATCGACGCCGAATAATGGAGGCGCGTTACTTGGCGGACGTAGAACAACAAGAATGTCGAATCAGAAACGGACACCTGTCTCTAGAGCTCAGCGCTGCAGTTTTTGGCGCCCAGCGACGGGTCTATTTTTGACAAATAGTCTCAGCCGTTTTTGAACGCGCAGTCGATTTCTTTTCTTATTAAACGTGGCCGCCGCGCGCGATATTAATTCAATCCGTCACGCAACGAGCAAGGCGACTTGTAATACAGCGTTGCCAAATTTATGCAGATAACGTTTTTGGGAATTGCATTTAGTCAGGTGAAACGTAGCCTCACGAGTCCGTGACGTGACGGGAGTTCCAAGTCGGGGTCGGGATCTAATTAATAAAGTGGTGCGCCGCTCTGCAACAGCTGATTTTGGACGACTTTGTTATCGTTATTTTAAAATCGTATTGTGAGCGTTGATAAGTTGCATAAAGTTCGGGTTCTAACAAAACTATGATAAAAACGTCACGAATATTTTAAGATATCAAAGCGGCAGCCATTTTGAAACTTAAAGTAGTTTCTTGTACTTAGTTTGAAACAAGCTCTGACATAGAAGTAAACATCGGCACTTAAGTTTAGGGTGTCGGGTCCGAGTCTTACCATGATTGCCGCTCTAATAGCTCGTTTCCCAATGACAACACCAATAAATCCTTATTATCAGATAGGACAAATATAATTTTTCTTCCTAACGTAAAAAGACTGCATATTACTTTAAGTAGGCTCTTACTGCTTTTACGAGTAAAATTAGCATTTAAAAGTTTTAAGTACCAGAACAAGTTTGTTAACATTTAACATGTTTTACAAGTCAACAAATCTGTTAACATTTAACGTGTTTTAGAAGTCAGAAAATGTGTTAACATTTAACGTGTTTTAGAAGTCAGAAAATCTGTTAACATTTAACGTGTTTTAGAAGTCAGAAAATATGTTAACATTTAACGTGTTTTAGAAGTCAACAAGTTTGTTAACATTTAACGTTTTAAAAGTCAAAAAGTTTGTTAACATTTAATGTGGTTTAGAAGTCAACAAGTCTGTTAACATTTAACGTGTTTTAGAAATCAACAAATGTGTTAACATTTAACGTGTTTTAGAAGTCAGAAAATCTGTTAACATTTAAGATTTAACGTGTTTTAAAAGTCAAAAAGTTTGTTAACATTTAATGTGGTTTAGAAGTTAACAAGTTTGTTAACATTAAACGTGTTTTAAAAAGTCATTTATAAGTGTTGTTGTTTTATAAATGACTTCTAAAACACGTTAAATGTTTACATATTTGCTGACTTCTAAAAAAGTTAAACGTTTATAAATGTTAACAAACTGACTTCTAAAACACGTTAAATGTTAACATATTTGCTGACTTCTAAAAAAGTTAAATGTTAACCTACTTGCTGACTTCTAAAACACGTTAAATGTTAACAAACTTGTTGACTTCTAAAACACGTTAAATGTTAACAAACTTGTTGACTTCTAAAACACGTTAAATGTTAACAAACTTGTTGACTTCTAAAACACGTTTATTAACGTTTCGGCCAAATACTTCGGTTCCACAGTTGTTTACAACAGATCAGCGCAAATCGAACTTGAAGCCAACCGCAGACACACAGGGGTCCTCCAATAGCCTCTCCGCGGGCGCTGGTTATCGCGTGCCCCAGAGCGTAACTTTTATCTTGCGCGAGTTCCGTTTGTACCGTCATAAAATAATCGGCGAGGACAAACCGCCCACACAGCGCGGGAAAATTACAAAATTACCGTTCGCCCCAGAGTGGCCGACAATTACAGGACAGATGTAACGGTACGTTAAGCTTTGTAATTGTATTACCATCCGTCCCACTTTCGCGTTCCTACTAATAGGCTTTCCGGATTTGTTAATTTAGCGGCGTGAACTTGTCGTGTAAACAAAATACAACTTTAAAGCGAATTTCATAGCGAGGAAACAGATGTTATCGAAAATCAGCTGTTTGTGAATGTAAATTTACTACGCCCACCACGTCTGCTGCACCAGTAGTTTTGCAGTTACGTCAGCACTTACCAAAACTCAATTTACTTTAAAATTTTAAAGTGAAGTTTTGCAAATTGGGATATAGACTAACCTTTATAGAAGAAAAAAACGTGTACGTTTTAGGGCTTTGTTTATTGAGTAAATTTCAGAATTGGAACGACTTGAATCTGTTTTTACATTGTATAGATTAGCCTAAACACGTGTGGTACAATATGAATCCATATAAATATGTTTCTGTTCAGTAACTGATGAAAAGTAAAGTAACTGGAAATAAAATTGAATCAGTTGATACAAAATTCGGTAACCCGTTGTCACTGAATAAAAACGGACTCGAAGTAAAAGCGTGCTCGATATCAGCGGATAAAGTCCAAGTAATTGGACTGTCTGCCGCTACGAACGCTGCAAGCTGCAAGAACAAAGAGGAAAACAATACAGTACTGTTATATATTTAGCTATAGTTGAACATTATGCCGCAAGATGCCATTAGCAGCGAGCGCTCACATATCTCTCATACGGGTTATCAGTTTACATTCATTGCCGTTGAAAACAACAAACTAACAAGTTTTTTTTTATAACAGTACCCATTTCGGAATGCCCAGATGTTGACGTCAACAAATTCATTTTATTGCATCTATTATGAATGTTTGGAAACATAAAAACTATCACAAACACGGCCTGCATGATCACAAAAGAAAATTGTTGTGTTAATGGAGGAAACATTTTCCGATCCGATCCACAGGTTGATAATACAAATGAACTCATCAAAAATCAATCACTGGTTGTCATTCTTAAAAATAAACTTTGAACAAAGCTCCAACGTAGCCGTCCAATCAGTGTTCCCGATTTAGCAGACCTTCGGATCTTCATAATCTTGTTAATGAATGAATATAATTTGCATGTAATTAGAGAAATAAGAAGACGAGATTGTTGTAGCCGTGCAACTTCATTAAGCATAAGAAGAAGAAGACGTTTAGGAGGCCGTGACTTTGCACATCAGATAGCTTGAAGCAGCCTCTTGGATCTTCAACAGTCACTCATCCTAATCATTTGACACTCGAAGCCGAGGGTGTAGGAAGGCATCTAGAACAGAGAAAGAAGTAAAAACCGAAGAATCTGTTGAATTGGGGTACGTGCACGGTTTTTGCTGTTTTGTTTAAAGTACAAATGACGTGAGCAGACGTGAAAAAACCCATTAGGTTTTTCCAAAAACATTCGATTTTGTAATAAAATTGGAAGTTGGATGGAAAAAGGGAAGCGACGTTTTCAGTCTGATTAGTAAAAGCCTAGTTTGCGCGTAACTACATTGTCCAGTCTGTACAACTAATTACAGTTACCGTCACTGTAATATGATGAAATAAGTAGTATCACGTAATTCACATTTGAACATTTTTTTTGTTTTATGTCATCGATTGCTAGAAGTAGTTTTGTCTCGATATTCCAAGGCAGCTGGCTTAGCTTTCAGTTACAGTAACAAAGCTACATCTTAACGAACAGGAAAAAATATATTTCCAATAATTTTTTTACAGTTTGATAGTTTATGAAGAGGTTAATAGGTCCGGATCTTACCATGATGGCATCTCCAATAGCTCATTTCAAATCGAAATGCACTAATGAATAAAATAGTAAGTGAATAAGAAATCAATCCGAAAACTATTACTGAAACGAATTTATGGCAAAATTTGGGGCGCTCCGTAAATTTTGTAACCCCAATTTGGGTAAACCACAATTTTACAACGGGAAAAACGAACTACACTTATGTTGTGTGCCTATATAAAAGTTAGAATAACTGTGTTTTTAAGTGTTCGCTCCTCGGCTTTTTGGCCGGGGTCAGCTGATATCCGTTAATGGCGTCGTAAACAAAATGGCGTCCGACAAGTTTTGAAAAAGCTGTTAAATCGTTTAGTCGAAATAAAGTGAACACGGGGCGCAATAACTTAATACGAATTGGCAATATTGTAGTAACGAGTCCGACAACGCGATCTGTCGGGAAGATGACACGTTTGTCGCACTTTACGACCGCACCGCACTCTTGGCAGTCGAGGGTCTTTTCCTGTTCAAAACTGAAAAAAAATTACATCGTAAATTTGGTTTTTATGCTTATGTAAAACAGGGTCGTCTGAGTCATTTCTATCTTATTTTTTTTAATAGTTTTTGGAGTGAATTTTTACGCGCACATAAAATATTTTAGTGTTAAAAACTCCGTGTGGAAGAGATACATTGTTGAATCAGTGAAACGTATTTTTAAGCACAAATAAAACGCGCTATTTAATTTTCGCTGGTATTTAATTTAAAAAAAAACAATTGACGTACAAAGAAATAAAATCTATTAAAAAAATTAGTTATAATATTGTTATCTAGATTTTCAGTTTAAATGTTAAAATCTTGATTTTTCTTATCTATAGATTCATTTAATCATATCACAGAATCTGTTAAAACAATTTTGATTTACAAATGAAAGCCCACAGGCTTAGTCAATACAATTTCGATTTAATTTGTGTAATCGAATCTGGTTTTCTGTGACGGGCTAGAATGCTAAGCGCACTAACAAAGAAAATATCTTTCATCTTTCATATAAACTATTATTAACGCTAAGCATTTTTAACGGTTTTGTACCAAAAATAAGGACCTGCTTTATTGAAGCTACACAAACGGGGTACCTACAGGTTCGTCAGAACACCAGAGAACCCTGACGTCGCATATTTTTCCATTTTAAGACAGTAAAATAAAACCAACTTAAAACCGATAAAAATTTTGTAAATAAAATTCCAAGGGCAGTATAACGTGTCCACGTGAGAGTGCAGCACAATGCTGGCACATGTGAATAATAATTAATTGTGCACAAAAACAGCTGATTGCTAAAAAAACATGTAATATTTAAATTATTACTGTATCCAAGACGTAAATAATTACTGACCGAAACAGTTTTGAAAGTAGAATCTGTAAGACAATCTAGGCCAGTTCTAATGTGTAAATGTTATTAAATAAAACACTCTTCTGTAAACAGTAAATACTGTAGCCTAATTTAGGCATGTAATGTAAAATCCGGTTATAGTAGGTTTCGTTTGTAAATATTTTAATAAGGTACAATGTTAGAATTCAGTTATTAATTTTATAGGTTATAGTTTTAAATACGAAAGTAGAACGAAGTAAGGCCTATTGTATTAAATAACCTAAATATAATGAATGGTATTGTTTCATTAACAGATTATACAAGTATTAAATATAACAGTAACGTCTATTTTAACAGAAGTTCATACTGACAAGAAATAGTAGGCCTACATGGTTTAACAACGATTTTACTTAGGAAGCTATGTATAGTAATCTTTAAAATACAAGTATTTAATTGAAGATTAATCTATTATAGTAATTAAATATCAGCCAGTGGTATTCTTTAAATTATTTTATTTACAGAATTCATCCTATTTTATGTTCATATACTGATAACGATTTCATAAAAGAACAGACTAATCTTTTCTTTTTCGTTCATGTACCGACAAAAAAATTATATGTTGTTTCATTTGAGACCCTTTAATGTAAGTTAAGTTCAAATTTAAGGTTTAAATTTAAAATACATAAGCATAAGTCCCCAGTTTTACATTTTCACTGTTAGAAGCATTCATTGAAAAAATGGTGCGTTCTGGTCCTTTAAGTCCGAAATGGGTTTTTTTTACAAAGATGGTTTTTGTGTACTAAATGTAACTACACGAGTCTAGTGGTTTTGTTTGATATTTGGCATAAAACGGCGTGATAATAGCATTCTGGAAAACTTAAATACACTGCTAATAAAATAAATTCGACAATAAAAGTGTAAAAGAAATTAAAGGCTTGGCTCATAATTTAAGACTAAAAACAGGTCAGTGAATCTTTAAAAAGGATATTAAATCTGCTTTCAAAATAAGTAAAACCGAGTGCAAATTGTTTTAATAAAATGACAAAAAAACACCTTGAAGTAACAAAAAACCAATCGAAACTTAGTAAATACCTAAATTAATATTCTGTGTTGTTTTAATTTATTCCACTTTAACTGTAGTACAGTCACTCGCTGGACAAATCTCTTTCATTCTGTACAAACATTTATTACAGCAAAATTATCAAGTGCCAAACCGTGTCACAAAATCCAACAAATAATTAAATAAAGTACCTGATAGTGTATCGTTCCCGATCCCCGCTCTGCCGGAGTACGAATGAATGAATAACGATAACAGTTTTGATAAATTTTAGCTAGTAAGTCTGTCAAATAAATACAAATGTAAGTGTTTACTTTAATTAAAAAAAAAACAACAGTATTCTTAATAGTAAGAGTCCGACTCAACAAAAATTTACAAGTGAAAACTGACAGTAAAATCAAACTAGAGGAAAAACAGGAAGTTAAGTAGCCTTGTTTCAAAGCAGTTTTGGGCTTACTGTTTTTAACAATGTGCATAAACAAAGAGCAAGATTATGTCGAAGTTTATCTGACTTGTAATACATTATCTCATATTGAACCCCATACCATATCTTATATCATCATTGCCTAAATAAGGTTATAGGTTAAGCAGAAAAATTGTTGACGTGTTTTTCAAAGAATGAAAAAATTATACTTCTTATATACGAATGCAGTCCTTTTTCCTATTTACCAATGCACTATTAATAAATACTTAAACAAAACGTACCTCAAACCAGTTTTATTTGAATACATACTGTCTACATTTTTGAAAAATTTTATCAAAATCGTTATACCGGTTTTTAAAATCGCGTCCAGAAAAATGGTCGCCGACGAATAGAGTTGAGCTACGCGTTTCACGTAGCTACGAGACACGACTACGTGCGGAAGCTTTCCCGCCTTCCCGCCCAAATATATTCCATCACTCGGTCGCTAATGTGGCACAACCATTATCTATTCAAATTTATACGGGTTAAAATTCATTTTAAAATCTCCCACCGAGTTACCTAATTTGAATAAAGTGTTTGAAACGGAGACCCGTGGGCACTGGCTACAAATTGGTCCCGGACCGCTTTTCTGCGCTTTAGGGTAAATTTTTTCCCTCGGCCCGATGCACTCGGCAATCTTCAAAAAGATCCACCAAACGTGTGCAGACAAGAATAACGTTACTTGTGAATAGGTTGGGTTCGTTTGTTTACTGGGAAAATGTGAAATTCATATTATTTGTGAATAATAATAGTCTGTAAGGATTAGAAAAGGTTCGAAAAACTCGCAGTGCAGGGTAACATCGTTGAGGGTGACTGATTTTATACCAGAGTGCAAAAAAAGGACTTCAAATTGTAATTATCCATTAAAGTTTTTGTATAAAACAAACAAGAAAATGTTTTTAGCCATTATTACTTTATAATCAACTTAACTTATTGAAATTATGATTTCAAATCACTTAAAATATTAAAATAAATAAATAAGGCACATTTTCTTTCGTTATGTAGTTGTTATACTATAATTATAGTCGGCCTACATAAAAAAGTTTTAATAATGGCAGTATTCCGAAACGCGTCAACATAAAATTGTTCGAAGCTACGTAAGGCAGATGTACGTACTGAACAAAATAAACACATTCCTAGCGGAAAGAAAGATGATTACCTGAAGAATTTAAATTGAATTAATTAAAATGCCCTTAAAAACATTTATGTAAAACGTGTTTATATTTCACAAAAAACCTGCGTAATTGTTTTTTTTTTTTTACTTTGCCGAGTAATTGGAAGATTACTAAATAATCACTGCACGCAGATGTCTCGCAGACGTGATGGAAGCGAGTTTCCAGCGATAATTTTTTATCTGAACGTTTGTCTGAAATTCTGATTTCACTGTTAATACCAACTTTTAGATTTGCATATAATATTGGCATTTTAAACTTTAAAAAATTACATTAAAACTGCGAAACGAACCCTGACCGCCTGGCGGGTTCACTTTCGTGTTTTCAGCTGAATTTTAAAACTAAAAATTGTTATTTATGCAGATTTGAATGTTTACGCGAGTATTTTAAATGCAATTTTCTTAAACTTTGGACGGGTTTTTTGAGTAACAAACGTTTTTGTCAAATTTAAATAATATCGGGCAAAAATTGTGAGTACTAACATATGCTCACGTATAATGCTATACATAACATTTTTAACGAACCCTGAAAAAGTGATCTGGAGGTCAGGATTTGCACTCTTTTCTAGGTCTCGGGTCTGGGTTTTTTCATAAAAATTCGCTAAACTATATAATTTTTAGGTATAAACAACTATTTTTATCGCGGTAAAACACTCATAATACTTCTGTAATACGCTTATAATACATCGCTTATAGTACTTCCGTAATACAGTCATAATACTCCTATAATACGCTTATAATACTTTCGTAATGAGCTAATAATACTTCCATAACACGCTTGTAATAATCCTGTAATACGCACATAATACAGTTGAGCATAATACAGCACGTAATTCTTCTTAAATATTACAGAGGTATTACGCTCATAATACTTCTGTAATATGCCAATAATACTTTTTGTAATACGCTCATAATACTTCCGGAATACGCTCATAATACTTCTGTAATACGCCCATAATATTTCTCTAATACGCTCATAATATATACATAATACATCGCTCATAATACTTCCGGAATACGCTCATTATACTTCTGTAATACGCTCATAATACCTTTGGAATACTCTCATAATACTTCCGTAATACGCTCATAATACATACATAATACATCGTTCATAATACTTTTGTAATACGCTCATAATACTTCCGTAATACACTCATAATATTCATGTAATATGTCCATAATACTTTTATAATACGCTCATAATACTTCCGTAATACACTCATAATATTCATGTAATATGTCCATAATACTTTTATAATACACTCATAATACTTTCGTAATACACTCAAAATATTTTGTTGACAATTTCACCGAGTTCCTTGCTGATAAAGAAATCAAAGAATTCAACAAGTCCCGACTTGAGCTCAGTGCTCGCACAAGGACATAATTTAAAAGTCGCGAGCTCAAAACGGCCTATCATTTTTCTTCCTCGCCTTCTTAATAACAAAATGGCCGGCCGTACGTCTTGTTGCGAGGGTCATGGTTCCCGTCGTCAGGCCGTTAACCTATATTTCTGCGGAAACATACTCGGTAAGAAGTGTCGCGATGATGGAGGCACATGGCTTCGTGCTGTCATTTTTTGGGTGAGGGGTGGGCTTTTGGGCGACGTCCAGAACTGCTGGCGCCCACAGTCGTGCACACCTCCTTGAAAAAGCCTTTCTTGTAGTAGCCTATAGAGACTGCTGCAGTTTATCAAATTTATTGGAGTGAGTAATTTATCTTAGGAAAATATAAAATTAACGCTGTTTCTAAAGATATTTTATAGTCGATTTCAGTAACTGTTACTGTACATCTGTCGTGCAAAATCAGCTGATAGGTTGATGTTACATTAGTATCTCCACCCTCTGGATAAAAATATTTTGATAGATGTATCCGTTTTCTGGTCTCCGTTTTGTAAGTTTTCAAAATAAATACTTTTTACATTCTTTAATGGGCAAACACTATTAAAAATACGGTTTTTTAAAAATAGCTTTTATCAATTTTTACAAATATAGTCCTATTACAAAACTTATGTTTCGCAATATTTCTTTAAAAAATCCTAAATTTGATCCTAAATGAAAAAAAACCCTGGCCGCCATCAGGTTTATTTTTCCCAATTCTTTCTCTCGCATCATTTCTTTATTTCAGGGTTTTTACACTGACGATATGTACCTGCGTAATGTATGCCAAAGTTTGAGGAAAATCTGATGAGCCGATTTTGAGAAGTCTGATCGATTTTCGGTTTTTTTGTTTTTCAGTAGGATCCGAATAGGATTTGTGTGTGAAGTAATTGAACGCAATGATGTTTGCTTTAGGATTTTGCTATGGTTTTTTATATAATTAATAGACTTACAGATTGTATTCGGAATTTAAACCTTAAAAAACAATATTGACACCGCGATACCAATACGAAAGCACAACTGGTATTTAGTGCACTCGTAGACAAACGTATAAGCGATGAAAGGCGATGTATTTTAATAAAAGAATTTTAATAATGTTTACGCGTCGGAAAGTTGTGTGTAGCGCGCTCGCACTCACGCACGCACGCCCAAGCACGATACGGTATTGTACCGCCTGCCCTAAGCGTTTCATAACCTATCATCAACCATCCAGACCAAAATGGCTTCGGTACAGTCTGTTCAGAAAATATGCTAAGTTTGAGAAATTTAAATCGTACTATATTCGGATCGGATGTAAGAAAGTATGGCGTTTGTTTTATTACGGTTTAATAATTAGCGTGTGTAATAAGTTCGACACGCGTTTTTAACACATTTAATTTTCAACATTTCATATTGCCCCAAATATGTTGGGGGGCTCGTTAGTGGATTCTAAAAATCCAGGAATAAAAAGCAAGGATTCCATAACAGTTATCTCGTGATAAAAAAGAAAAGTATTTGACCGTATATAGTGAATAAAAAAGAACCAAATACTAGGTAGTTGTGATTGATAACGTAAAACAGTGAAATGTGTGATAAGTAGGGAAACAATTCAAATAAAATCAGCAAAAGATTATAAAATATATAAACAAGTATGTTTTAACACAACTATGCACATTTAAAAAGCTTTAGCATGAAATGAAAGCAAGTTTAGGTGTATAAGAAACTGTTTATAGTCATAAAGTTCATTAGTGTATGATGAAAATCGAGCAGGATTTGTTAAGCGACTTTTGTTGATGTTTCAACTGAGCTTTCACCCCGAAGACCTGGGTTCGATTCCCGGTCAGGGCTTGGCATTTTCATACGCTGTAAATCATCCCATCGTTTACATTAGCCCAAGTGTGCACAACAATAGTCAGACGTTAAAAAAAAATCAAATCTTTTGAACATAGCTTCCGATTTTGGAGACGTGGCGTCCAACGTGGGACCTTCAGTGATCCCTTTTTGAGAGAAAAATCTATATAAAAAAACTTGTGAAGGCGGAAAAACATACATAAAGAAATGTTATTATGTGATGAATATGACTAATGTCAAATACGTGATTGAAACTTGTGTAATTTTTATGAATGAAGGTTGCATTTTAACCATGTTTGCGAAATTCCAGATCTCCCAAATAGTCGGAAATTGGGTTTTAATTATGTTGTAAGATTTTGCCTTCACAAACAAACAGAAAGTGTAGTTGTATAAACGTTTGTAAAGTTTACACGTACTGGCAAACATACACGTAAACATTACGTTTGTGTCGTAAAATTCATTAAAATCCGAATTTTTCGGAGACTTGTAACACTAGAGTATTGGGAGAAAATAAAAAACTCGTCTTATAAAATACGTTTTTAATTTAAGACATCTCAAATTCGGTTCTACCGTTAAAAAAATCTTCGTTTCATGTACTTGGACACGATACTCGTTCAGTTTTACTGCAATCGTGTTACTTTTTATTAAATGTAATACTGCCTTTACGGCCACCGGTGAGAATATGGCCCGAATTTGAGCTCTTCTTTTCCCGTTAACTATAAACCCAGCCATAAATATATAACTTCCACCGTCACAAACGTAAAAAGATAGTAAAACAGATTTGTAGGTTTCAAATTTCATCGGGGGGGGGAATACGGGAGGCCGAGATGCGTCGAATTCGATTGCAACGTGCTTTAATTTATTGCCGGGTTCAGTTTAATTTGTTTTAAAATTTTAATCACTAACGACGAATGTGTGTTGTGGAATATGGAAAATTGATTTTTGTTGATGAAATATACAGTGTGTTTTTTTGCAGGATTTTGTTCGATTTGTGTAGGTTATGTTTTGACGTTTTGTTAAAGGAAAAATGAGGCTTTACTTCGATGCCTGCGTATACACAAGACTGGGAAATAATAAACAGTTTAGAAATAAAAATATTAACAGAAATAATCAAATATAGGCCTTTTTAACAAGAAACAAATTTAAGTTGCAGGTGAATGTATTTATTTTTAAAATGTGCCCAGAAACTGAATAATGTTAAAAAAAAATTAACGGTTATAGCGAACATGACGTACAACCTGCCATATTTTCAGTGAAGTTATTATGCCCTTAACCCCCCAACAATGCAAATTATCCCTACCAAAATTCCGATCCAAAGACAGTGAATAAAGTACGTCTTTTGTAGCAAAAATGTGTGTAAAATGATCTTTTTGTTATTTTTATTTTTCGGGCAGTAGTTTCTGTATATTAAAACAATACACGACGTGTACCGTAAAGCAATAAGACTAATATTCTATCGTTAAATAATAATTTTAAAACGGAATAATATCTGTAAAGTGAATTGAGGGGAAATTAAAAAGATGTTTTGGGATAGTATAAATCGTTGTAGAGCAGCTAATTTTGGGAAATTTTAATTTTCTTTAAATTATAAAAATTTTCGGTTTGAAACCTAAAACGTCTTAACATCTCGTGTACAAACTGTACGAATACACGCAAAAGCAGCGAGATGGCAAGGTGAACACATCGCATTAGTCTTAGGTAAAACTGTGTCATGTTTTTGTGAGATCACCACACTTTGTGTTGTGAGAATTGAAAAACAAACCGTTTCCAATGAACTAGTTTCGGTCAGTTTTGTTTGATGTTTGTTGAACACATTAATTCTATTCCCGCAAAACAACCGCATTTTGTCCGTTGTAGTCGAATGTAGAGATGGAGAGAAAATTTTCCAAAAAGAAATTCGTAAAGACAGAACAACGTTTTTCGCTTTGAATAATTTAACAAACCGCGGACCGCCGAAACCGCGAGACCCGAGATCGCTTCGGCAAAGAGAAAAAAACCTGCAAAGCTGAAGGCTATACGGTCGATAGTTGTTTGATAATAAATTCAAATGTTAATCCATAACCATCTTAATGGTCACTCCACCTTTCCACAATGCCCGTGTTATTCTCTTTTTATTAACATTATTTCCAGGGCATACATAATAAAGCAAAACACTGCCATTACTGGCATAGCCCAAACATGGCAGCCCGAGAGGGAAGAGGGGGGAAGGGGGCAAACAAAACAGAAAAGTTTAGACTCGTTTTCCGAGCAACCTCGTGGCTAAGATCCGTATCTCGTTTTTCTTTTATTTTTACGATGTAGTTATGTTATGAGAAGGTGGGGGGGGTTACCGCTTCGAATTGCGAGTTAATGAGTTTAAGGTTCGGTCGGAGATAAGTATCTTGTAGTGTTATTTTCTATTGACAAATCCAAAACATCGCCACCGGCTTTTTGCAAAAACTTAAGCTTAATTAACCGGGCCTCGGAAACCGAGCGTTTCGACAGTTTTATGATTTCGACCTATCGATATATCGGTTGTACACGTGATTGTGTGTTGCCACTTCTCCGTTCGGCATAATTAACGTTCAAATGAACGGATTTGAGTCGTTACGTTGGGATCGTTAACGGAAACAAGGGCATTAGTTTTTAATGCTGCTGTTAATGAACCAATTTTGAAGGTCGATACTCGATAAAGGTCTGTCTTTCGGGTATGGGACAACTTAAATGCATTCTTTGAAACTGAGGCAATCTACAACACACAAGGATTAAGATAACTTGTTATAATGCTAACGAGTATTTTACAATTAAGTTTTTGTTTTCGTTTCATTCAGTGCTAGACTGGAAAATCTTTTCTTACGATTGAAATAGTTTGAAGACTTCGAGATGTTTTCGTTTTGATGTTTCTACTCAAAAAAACAAATCAGGTTTTCACCTGTGTTTGCGTGCAAACTTAACCAAATATGACAACTACTCGTAACTTAAATTAGTATCAAAATCGAAATTTTCGGTTTTCTAGTATAACTCACGAACTGAATATTTTTGAATCAACTGTCCGACCGGTGTGGATGTTCGAAATTTCTTTTTAAACGTTATTTTTTATTTTACTAAGTATTCCCAACATTTCTTTGATTCTAGCTTAGTAAAAACATTTTTTACACACTTGAAACATAACGTCAAACGAAATTGAGCGAAAACACAAACGTCTAAAGTAATAACCGTAGAATTGTAGTCTGTTTTATCTTTATATTGCTTCTAATACTATAGTTTTTCGATCCTACAACATCGAGCACAAAGAACATTTAGGAAATATCGAGGCCGCAGACTGATCACACTACTTTTCGAAATATGCCATTTTTTGTTAAACAAATTACCGTTGAAGTTATTAAGCAAGAAAACGAAATTTAACGGGAAAAGCACACATTGCACCCCTTGTAGGTGCTTCCCCTCGTGCGGGTTTCCGAAAGGGAGTGACCCTGATGTTATATTTGGTAAACATAGATCCATCACGTTAAGTGCTGTCCGACGTTGCGCATTGCACGGGGCATTAAAAACTAAATTAAGTCATCTAATGTGAAAGTGTTTCAAAATTAATGTGTGTAATAACGGATAATTGTTTTAAATTAAATTGATACAGTCAAGTTCCAAAGAGCTTGTATTAGTAACATGAGAAATGAGCTCCATGGGTAGTCATCCATGGCAAGACTCTGTGGAAAAGACTTTAAGCAACCACAGTACATAACCTGCAGAGTATAATCATGTTCTTTACCACAAAAGCTTGAGGACATAAATTTAATCAAACTCTTATGAGTCCACAAAACAATGAACGTATCCCCAGACTATAGCGACATATTTGACCTCCGTGTAATTAAACAATACAAAATGTTTATGTTGTGTTTAATGCTCATTATGATGGTAAAATAAGAGTTTAAAAAAAGTGTTCAACCCGCTAGCCGCAGGGATTCCTGAAAGAAAACGTTTTGACAAATCCAGCGCCCTCCATTCGAAGTGACAAACCTAACCTAATCGTAGACGGAATGTCATAGCAAAGTACAAAACTCTATGTTTTCCCCAAGTTTGTATTGAGACACGCCGACGGGAGGGGGGGGGGCTGTAAATGACTCATATGCAAACAGTAGGGGTCTTGCTGGTCCCTCAGTGTCTGTTTGTGATAGGGGCAAGCTGCTTCTGATTTCCTCACCCCCAATAATTGCCTAACCGACGTTTAGCCAACCTTTGCTTTCATTGTCCTACTTAACCGACCTGCTCCCGCGTGTTTAATCGACTATTTGCAAAACAGACTATTGCAGTACCGGCGATTTCCGCTTGGAAGCGCTAGTATCGAAAAAACGCTACATTTTATAAAACACTTTCAGTGTTACCCGTATGTCATTTTTGTGTTAACGAATTTACATTGGATAGTAAGCTATTGAAGTGGCTGTCACCCGGACCCAGCACCTTAAAAATGAACGGTGATCTTGACCTATATATCACTTTTTGAGGGTCTTAAAACTTTATATGTATATAAATATGCGCGCGCAAGTGTTAACACTCTGGTGTTTACAATTTTGGTCCGAATTGATTCAAACTTAGCACAAACAGCTTGAACAGTTTCGTTGTCCAGAAAAGTCAGTTAAACGGCTTATAAATATCGATCATTTCGAATATTAAAAATTCATAACTTTCTTTGTTAAAATTTTTCGGAAAATCATATCTAGGCATCGTAATCAGCGTTAACACGTGCCTGTAACTTCTAAAAATTGCGTTTTTAATTTGCAGAATCCGTAGAAAATTAAATTTAACGGCTGTCGGGATTTAGGTTTTCTTATAATTTTTATGTAATTTTATAATAAAAATAAATATGTTTATTTTAATATCCATTATTGTGAAAACAGAATTAAAAAAGAAGTAATAAAATAAATAATTTGGAAAAATTCTCTTACATTAAGTCAGCGAGACAGTTGCGTGCAGCGAGTACATTTTAGTTTAAAAGTGTAAAACTATACCATAACATGTTTGTAATAATTACTCTGACATTTGTGTGTGCGTGTGTGGAAACAGTACAGGACGTTTCGAGAAGATGGAGCCATTCTCGTTCTTAAGTGTTCAACGCAGTCATCAATAAGTCGTTTACGTTTGACCAGTATATATATACCTGTGTGGATACAATGTTTGTCAGCTTTTATGTAACTATTTCGTTCTTAGTGTTTTAAAATAAGCCTAGACATTTAGGCGTATGTTCTTGTTACTCGTTCAAGGTTTTGGCTAAACACTTAAGGTCGAGAGTTGATCCATACTTGCGAAACTTTGTGTATTGTTTTTACGTGCACAGATGATGACAAATGTCAGCAAATGTCAGAATAGGCAGTAGTAATAATAATAATTATGCTAGTATTAAGTACAATCATTTTAAAAATTCAGATTGGAAATCTGAATCTTTCAATCTGTTTTTACCTTACAATGGTCATGCTGTCTTGCACTTTCTTTAATTAAATATTTTATGTTTTAAATAAGCAGACCACTGGTATTAAGTTCTGCAGAAGCTGTACACTGTGTACTGTCTACATTTTATCTTAACTTATCCTGAAACTTTGTACAGTTTACAAGGATTATTTTCATTAAAACTTTCCTGTCGACAAATTTTCAAAATTTGTATCGTACTGGATACATCTTGTATCCAGATACATCCATGTATCGTATCTGAATGGAATCTTAGGATAATGTTGAGTAGCAAAGATCTTTAAAATATAACGTGTTGAAACTAAAATCTGCCCATTTGTTCATTTGCTACGTTCAAAAATGTATTTTAGAAAAGTAAAAAAATCTAACTTTTTAATAAAACGAAAAGTCAAATTTGAGTTCGTGTACAGCCTAAATAATTAACTTTTAAGTATCCAAAACTAGTTTCTACTATTACATATTTAAAAATGTTGTTCTCCTTGTGAACATTAGCAATTGTCAGTAACGGAAATGTGAGTTACTCATATTTTCACTGCGCGGAGTTTGGTTTTGTGTTATGTTATTAGTAAATAAGTGTATGGAGACAGTTTGGAGTTAATGTTTTTGTTTTCCCGGGCGTGCTGGTGGCAGGCGATGCGAGTAACGCGAGTATTGGCAGCGGCGAAGGGACGGGAGAGGAGGACGACGACACCAACGGGAAGAAAAACCAGAAGAAGAGAGGGATCTTCCCCAAAGTAGCGACCAACATCCTGAGAGCGTGGCTGTTCCAGCATTTAACGGTGAGTAATAATTAGCCAATTCTTGTTTCTAAAATAACATCGCTGTCCTTAAATGGAAAAGACAATACACGCTGGTCACACTGGCGCTCGCACAAAAGTAGCCTACCTGACTGTGTGCCTACAACAAATGTTTTAAAAATATTTATGTGGTAATATTATAGATAATATTTAATAAGTAGCGTGTGTGTTAGTACTACGGGAGGGCGACGTAAGTTCATTTACGGTCACATTTTAATCAACTTTGTTTTACCCAGTACACCATTAGAATTATACTTGTTAACTAACACTTGTGGGTCATATCTGTCGAAATTACCACTGACCAGTGATGAAACGTTATTATTAAGGAAATAGAACGGTCAGAATATGTTAAACACAAAAACATTCGCGCGAGTCTCATGAACGCATGCGCGATATTACGAAACGTAGAAAATTAATGTTAGATCTCTTTATTCGCGTAACTACAAAATTATATCAACTTTCGAGTTGGAATAAAAAAAAAAAACAAAAATAACTAAATAACTGATTAATCAATAAACACGCATCCGTGCGACTATGATTTTATGGACCTGAACCGTCAACTCAAAACACCAAGTATTTTTATTCGCAATCCTCACGAGCTGTTTGATGGCGCTCCTTACGCGAAGGATGCCACAATTTTACGACGCAATAGTGAACTACATAAGGGAGCACAGTCATTTCTATCAATAACACATACATACAGTCCGCTAAGACATGCCCGTGTAGAAGATCCCTGTGGATTTGCCGGGCGGGGAGATATGGGGCATTACGGGATGTTTACGACCCAACTCGTCCCTTCCGTGTCCGCCAAATCCTCCAGGAAATGTGCAGCAGGGATTTGCACTCCCTTCCCGACCGCTGTTTCCTTCGCTGTAATCTTTTTCGGTGAAAATATTATTGTTAATGATAATAGGAGCGGGTAAGTTTCCGCGACTAGAAGGGATTATAATCGCTCGAGTGGTTTTCTGTTCTGTCGGCATTCAAGTCACTGATTGGTCTATTAGTGCAGTGAAATAAACACACATTAAGTTAAATAAATTAAAGAAATTAAAATTAATAAGCACACTTATTTAAAGTAACATTTTAACGATTAGTGTAGCGAGACAAAATAATTAATCGATAGTGTTCTACTTTATCGATATGTTGGTCTAGCGTCGAAACGATAATTTAGAAAATCTTAACATTAAATTTCCAAGCCCAAACGTAAAAAAAGTCGGGTAATTATCTTAGGTATTACACTTCGAACTAACGAAAAATACACCTACTAGGTTACAAACATTGTTATTTTTAAAGTAAGAATATACTACAGAGGGAGCGAACAAGTAGAAAACAAGAGTTCGTAATGTTTTGTGTCGCGTCACTTAAAAAACCTTCACAATTCATTTGAAATTAAAGATATTTTTAGGCTTTTTTGAAGAAAATGTTTATATCGTCAATTAATAATAACGTTAAAAGTTATGTTACGTATGTGAATTAGGTTAGGTTAGGACTATAAATTCCATTCTGTACAGTGGAATGCAATAAATTGGAACACGTAATGCATAGAATTTAAAAAAATATAATATGAAACCACACACGTCAAGACAAATCAACTTTAAGTTGAATAGTTTCTGGTTTTACCACTTTCTAAACTGGAATTAGAATATTAGAAGGAACGTCCAGGGTTACAAATCACTTGTAACGTAACAGTATTCACAAAGTAGCAGATATTGTAGTATCGCTATCACGTCGCGAATGTGATTTAAACAGCTCAAAGTGACAGGTCTGAAGTTGTGTTTCTAATGCATTGCTACTGCTCTTCTGGGTGGTAAATACTGCCAACTGAGGCGCATCGAAGAAATATAGAATATAGTTCCTTCTGGTGAGAAATAGTGCCAACTTGGGCGCATCGAAACTAATATACAATTACTTGCTTTTGGTGACAAGTACTGCCAACTTGGGCACATCAAAACATTACAACATCCTTGTACAAAATTAATTCACACAATACAACCGTCCCCTTTCCTTCCTTAAAAGCTTCTCCCTTTCAGTGAAATTTGCGTAATTTTAACGTAGCTACCCTTCCGTTAGCTCCTCCCCACCGTTTCTTATTCAATCCAACCCTCGTGAACTGAAAAAAAAATATTAATTAAAAGTCAGTTGCTATGGTGATAATAATCCACTTGTCGCTGTTCCGGGGCGTCGCCATTTTGCTGGATTTTTTTTTATTTTGGAATACGAGAAACGAGAATAAAACACAAACACGGCTCGGGCGCATTGTAACATTCAACATTTTTATAACTTCCACAAAGTTTTTCTCATTTTTTCGAAACGTTTTATGCCTGAAAGTTTGTCATGTTTTCTTTTGTCTCCGGTGAAGTGATACAGTTCAGCTGGCTGTTGTTCGATTAACTGAGTTCCTAATTTACGAGGTGCTGATCGTAAAAAAAAATTAGTTCGGTGACGAAAATTCCATAAACTAATTTTTGAAAATATTTAGTTCTTTGTTAGTAACCAACTACCAGATTTTTTTCGGAAAATGGGATAGTTTGTACAGATTCTTGTGAACAATATTTGATCAAAATCATTTGAGCCGAATTTTAATATAATTTTCTTTTGACTGACCGAGTGTTGTTCGGTATTTGTATGTTTTGTCTCGGTGTTTGTGGGCTTAAATCACACGAACGTAAAGAAAACTTCGTTGTTGTTTGTGGACCTACATCTCACGAATTTAAAGAAAACTTCGTTGTTGTTTGTGGACTTACATCACACGAATGTAAGGAAAACTTCGTTGTTGTTTGTGGACTTGCATCACACGAATTTAAAGAAAACTTCGTTGTTATTTGTGGACTAACATCAAACGAATGTAAAGAAAATTTCGTTGTTGTTTGTGGACTTACATCACACGAACGTAAAGAAAATTTCGTTGTTGTTTGTGGACTAACATCAAACGAATGTAAAGAAAATTTCGTTGTTGTTTGTGGACTAACATCAAACGAATGTAAAGAAAATTTCGTTGTTATTTGTGGACTTACATCACACGAATTTAAAGAAAACATCGTTGTTGTTTGTGGACTTACATCACACGAACGTAAAGAAAATTTCGTTGTTGTTTGTGGACTTACATCACACGAACGTAAAGAAAATTTCGTTGTTGTTTGTGGACTAACATCAAACGAATGTAAAGAAAATTTCGTTGTTGTTTGTGGACTAACATCAAACGAATGTAAAGAAAATTTCGTTGTTATTTGTGGACTTACATCACACGAATTTAAAGAAAACATCGTTGTTGTTTGTGGACTTACATCACACGAATGTAAAGAAAATTTCGTTGTTATTTGTGGACTTACATCACACGAATTTAAAGAAAACATCGTTGTTGTTTGTGGACTTACATCACACGAACGTAAAGAAAATTTCGTTGTTGTTTGTGGACTTACATCACACGAACGTAAAGAAAATTTCGTTGTTGTTTGTGGACTAACATCAAACGAATGTAAAGAAAATTTCGTTGTTGTTTGTGGACTTACATCACACGAATTTAAAAGAAAATTTCGTTGTTGTTTGTGGACTTACATCACACGAATTTAAAAGAAAACTTCGTTGTAGTTTGTGGACTTACATTACACTAACGTAAACAAAACTTCTCTGTTGTTTGGAATATTTATTACTGTTATTTGTTTCCTATTGAAACACTATATATATACTCGACTATATTCGGTTCATTTTTTGAAAATATCCGACTTCTTTCAAAATTATACGAATTCCGTGTATGACGAATAAAACGTATCGCCCACAAAAAAAAAAAAAAAAAAAACACAGTGTGCCTAAAAACGTTTTCACTTAAAAAAAAAGATTTTGCAAAGTTCTCACAAACTTCCTTTACCCAAAGGTTTTACACGTGTATTTTTAAGCTTCCGTTAATGTATCACATTACAGCCTTGAGTACGATTGTCCGTTACGCGTTCAATCTATATTAGACCGCTCCGATGAAACATACCAGAAACAGGAAGCGAAATTCTGCTCTGAATTTATTATGAGACACGTTTATAAGCGCCATTACTCAACGAGCGGGAACTTTGTGACGAGTTGCACGTGTTCCAAATTTACGTTCTGCTGAATGCGCCACGTAAATAATAGAGCAAGAATATTAAAGTTAATCTGCGCGACAGTTAGTATGAATATACGAAGTATGCGGTATTCACGTGTTTACAGTGTACACAGAGAACGTGTACACACGCTCGGGTGCTTGCCAGTATTACGTCTTCAGCTTGTAAAACAGCAAGCAGAGTTAAAAAAAAAAAATAGTGGGAAATTACGAAAATATATGTTTTGTTTAGTGACCGGAACTAAATTTAGAAATAACAGGATTAAAGAAGATTCGGATCTTGTAATCCAAAATTTGTAACTGACTAATTAAAAAATATTCTAGAGATTTGAGTGGTTTATTAGTGGAAATGAGATTGTGCTTGGACCCACAAGAAAAACTGTTTTTTTTTTTTTTTTTTTTTTTTTTTTTTTTTTTTTTTTTTTAGGAAACCAGTAAACGGACTTGCATACCAAAATCGTGACATCAATTCTCTGTCAACCAATATAGTTTTAGAAGGGAAAAATTATTTAAACACTAAGTGAAGCTTTTAATTCCCATAAGGAAAACTGTAGAAGGAATTTTCTGTACAGTTCTGTACAATATTATATATATATATATTTTTTTATATTCTTCTTCTTTTCTGCTAGGATTATTGTCACTATGTTGAGTATAATGATCTGCCTTCCCTAGCTTCGTCAATTCTACTTTTGTTGACGCGTTTCGGAGAACCTCCATCTTCAAAACCTATATCTGTACTCTACACACACACACACACACACACACACACACACACACACACACACACACACACACACACACACACACACACACACACACACGCACGCACGCACGCACACACGCACACACACACACACACACACACACACACACACACATTTTTTTAACGTTTGACTATTGTATACACTTGGGCTAATGCAGACGATTGTATGATTTAGAGCGTATGAAAATGCCAAGCCCTGGCCGGGAATCGAACCCGGGTTCTCGGGGTGAAAGCCCAGTACGCTATCAACTAAGCCACCGAGGCGGCTATATAGTTTCTGCAATATACTTTATAAAATACGTACATTCGCATCTGTACTGCTCCTCTCACCAGGTTAACAGTTATTGAAAAAACAATGTGACAATCAAGTTTTAAGAAAAAAAGATGACTATTTTCGAAATTTGATGGACTTTTTAAATAACTCTAAAAGTATTTTCCCCCAAATTAGTTTTCAAAATGACGGGGGAACGGTAACAAAAATATATACGACTTTGTAACAAAACTAGAAAATTTTCAACTGTTTTAAATTTTGTTAACGCCCTTAATTAGCGCATCCGATTCTGATTAGGTGTATTCACTATAATTTTGTTCAACCAGTAGTGTAAGGTTTAATTATATTTTAATCGTTCAATGTCTGTCTGTCATTATCCCCTCCAGACATACAATTGAATATCTGTGTAATTGTTTTAGAAAAAAGGAGATAAAGTTAATTGAATTTATAAACAATTCTCCGTAAAACCTATTCTCCAGTATGACGTCATTAAATTACCTATTATTTGCAAAGTTTTTTGTTCACAATGCCGCGAACACCTGTACCGCTGACACGATAGAAGTGAAGTCACAAGAAGTAATACGTGTCACTTTTAGTTTTTCAAATTGCATTGACAACCTTGAGCTTCATCACTTTAAGTTTTTCAAATTGCATTGACAACCTTGAGCTTCATCACTTTAAGTTTTTCAAATTGCATTGACAACCTTGAGCTTCATCACTTTAAGTTTTTCAAATTGCATTGACAACCTTGAGCTTCATCACTTTAAGTTTTTCAAATTGCATTGACAACCTTGAGCTTCATCACTAAGTTTTTCAAATTGCATTGACAACCTTGAGCTTCATCACTTTAAGTTTTTCAAATTGCATTGACAACCTTGAGCTTCATCACTTTAAGTTTTTCAAATTGCATTGACAACCTTGAGCTTCATTTTGGTTAATTTCTTTAATAAAATGAGTCATTATGGTAATCCCGGAACCACTTGTTGAGGGGATCGTTAATAATCTTATACATGTGTGTGTTATAGTTAGGTCAAACGTGGCAGGCAAATCGGTGTTGGAAATAGACTGGACAAGTTCGTTACCCAGCAAAAACCGTTCCAACAGTTTCAAAATGTCGGTCATTTATTTTGGATGTTTTTGAAAATCTGAATTTACTGTAGTAATCAACGTTAAGAATTCGTTAAAATTAAAAAATTGAATGTGACGCCAGTCATAGTGCTGGTCCGTATTTCCGGTGTAATTTGAAAGTTTAAAAGGTGAGTACAGTGTACGCCGGTTATAAGTAGAATTCTTAAAACGTTATGCAGATTCGCTTCCATCACGTGCCACGATTATTTGATGCAACTGAAAATTTAAAAAAATCAAATTTATGCTGATTGTGTTGGTGAAAAGTATTTGATAAAAGCGTGGTAACTTTTTCCAGTTTAGGAATGAAATATTTCTCACTGTTCGTTTAACAAGGAACTAAAAACACATCCAATTCACTTCTCTCCCCGATCGTAATATTTCCTGCCTCCTTTATTGTTTCCCTCAAATTGTGGTCCAAAACATCCCCCAGTGGGTTAATTAGCCTTAGTGGTACAATGCGGGACACGCGGTCCTCCAGAATGATGAAGACAGATCGTCGTTGCACTTTCTGCCCTGAAAGCCCTCCCCCCTCCTCCTGCAACCACTCCGCAGGATAATGTTAAAATATTATGTTACCGTCCTTTCAACACGGATTCTTAAGTTTCCGCGGCGGGTTGTAACAATGTGCTGCCATCTAGCGGGCGAGCTACAACGTAAAGCTTTTAGGAATTAAAAAGCATGATAAACTGAAGCGTTTCCAACTTTTCTGTTGCCAACGTTTCTTAAGAAACGTGTTGGGTAAAACCAAAGTTTATATTTTAGTGCCTTCTCTGATGAACTGTGTTATAGAGAATTTCCAAAAACAACATTGTGTTCGGACAGCTTTGTTAAAAAACACCGCTTGAAAAATTTGTAATTAATTAAAATTAATGTTTTCCCATTTTACCGTCGTTAATACGGAATTCAAAAAGTTAAAGATGTAAACAAAATTTCAGAAGCAGTATAAATTGTTCCATGAGAGTGCAGCACAATGCAGATAATTGCGTGTGTACCATAACAGCTGATTGCTTAAAATAATTACTTTAAAAAATTTCTGAACCAAAAATGAAATTCATGTATTATGTTTTCTCTTCCTTTTTTATTTTAATTACGATAATTTGTTCGAAAACACGAAAATTAACGAACATTACCTGAAACGTGCTATTGCCTATCAGCTGTTCAGTGAAATCAGTTGATCATTACGAATTATTATAAACGACAAAATAACTCAGCTGGTTTTTAACAACACAATAACTTTTTAATTATAATTTAATATGTGACTTGCCACGCGCAAAATATATTGTTATACTCGAATATCAATAAAGATATCCTCGCATCACGCGTCCCTCAAAATCCAACATCAAAACCAGCCCTAAAACAAGATACTTGTTAAAAATATTGCATTAAATGGCCTAAATTTTAAAACAGTTGATTGGATTTTGCTGTATAAAAAACTTGTCTAAGCTATTTACCGAAATCAGTTTATGACGAATTTCATTTTCTCGTGTCTAAATGTTCGGTTACGGGGAATTACTGATTTCATCGCTTCGTGCTTTCACTAAACTCCTTTCAGCTTTTAACGTTTCTTCATTTTTTGAAATAAATTTCTGTAAAGCTTATCTTAATTATCGTTGAATGAATTGTACGTCACTAGAGTGGGGGGCTAGTATGATTCAGGGGGGCTTAGCATCTCCGCCGCGTGGCGCTATGGGTCATTAAGCACATCATGCTAATCTGTATCGGTCCACCCCAGCCTCCCTTTCAAATCAACCCCTCCCACCCACCCCCTGTCATCAGTCACTGTCCCCGTGCAGTTCTAGGTCGAGTAGTTTTACACTTAATTCAGGTGGATCCAACTGTCTGTTTCTTTTGGAATAATTAGCCGTTCAAGAATTCCCTTTAAATTATAGCAGTTTTTTTGGTTGAATAAATTAGTAAAAACCAAATAGAAACGAAAGAAAACGAACAGAAAGAAAGGGCGAAATAGGAATTAAACAAAACGAAACAGAAACAAAACAAAACGAAACAGAAACGAAACAAAATGAAACAGAAACGAAACAGAAACGAAACAAAATGAAACAGAAACGAAACAGAAATAAAACAAAACGATACAGAAACGAAACAAAACGATACAGAAACGAAACAAAATGAAACAGAAGCGAAACAAAACGATACAGAAACGAAACAAAATGAAACAGAAACGAAACAAAACGATACAGAAACGAAACAGAAACGAAACAAAATGAAACAGGAACGAAACAAAACGAAACAGAAACGATACACGGAACAGAAACGAAACAAAATCAAAAAACGAAACAAGAAGTGATAAATTAACCAGTGTTTTCAATTGCTTGATTAATAGACTACTTAATTATTTTTCCTGACATAAAATTGTTGGTGCAGGTGTTAGCAGTTACAAAGTGTGCAAAGATAACATAATGGAAGGCAACTATTTCTTTTCTGTTAACAATGTAATATTTGTGTTTATTGTGATATTTGCTGTCCTTTAGAAACAGTACACGGCGATTCTAGATGCTGTATTGACTCTCGTAGTTCTGAAACGCCTTGCTTAAAACCTAAACAAAAGCCTCGGTGTCTAAGAACAAACTCCTGAGCATTCAAACAGAAATAAAACAAAAAAGTTATTCATCAGTCCCTGTGTGTTTCGTAAAATTGTTTTAAAGTCAGAGTACTATGTTACAACCCCTCCACTACTTAGGGGTTGCAGAGCTTTGCGTGGTGCGTGATAAGCTTATCACTGCGTAACGCATGTATAAATGTGCGTGTCCTTTGCGAAGAATTCATCGTTAACTGTCCGTCCGTCTTACAGTTTACTATATATAATGTGTAGGGTATAGAGTGAGAGTCGTGTGGTCACAGATATGTGTAATTGAACTTTCAGTGAAGTCTATTAATCTAAAAAGTGGTTTTAACATGTATCATGTTTTAGGGTTGGTTGTGACGCGAGCTCGCAAATTCATATTGATAGTTACAGTAAAAGATCAGTTGTTTTATAGTAATTCTTAACGATCAGCTGATTTCATTGAAAAGCTGATAGGCTATAATAAGTTCTGTTATGTTGTTAAAAACTAGCTGTTTAATTTGTCGTTTATATTAATTCGTAACGATCAGCTGATTTTATTGAACAGCTGATAGACTGTAATACGTTTTAGGTTAGGTTGTTAAAAACTGGGTATGTTATTTTGTCGTGTTTTCGAACAGATTATTGTAATTAAAATAAAAAGGAATAGAAAACATGATACATGATTTATTTTTGGTTCGATAACAAGTTATTTTTGAAATATCTCTGTAAACTGATCCGCATACTGAACGGTTTTTCCTGATCTCGTTGTTATTTGTTTGGTAAGTGAAACCATTGAATGTACATCCACCATAAGCGCGCTCGATATCAGAGGCTTAAGTTCAAGTAATTGGACTAGCTGCCACTATGAACGCTGCAAACTGCAAGGACAAAGGGGAAGACGTTTGAAAACATAGCGTACTATTTATGTATTAAACTGTAGTTGAACACTGCCGCAAGATACCGACAGCAGCGAGCGCTCACATATCTTTCATAAGGGTTATCATAATAGTGTTGATACTCAATTGTGAAACGTTATTGATTGTAAAAAAAGCAGTTGTTTTTCAAAAACATCTCTAACGATTAGGTTTAAATTAGTCCCCTGAATAGGCTTCGTGAAAGATTAACGTAAAACTGGTAATTTGGTCAGGAAAAATCTATTTTTTAAATGTTGGGCATAAAGTATATTTCAAAAAAAAACAACATGGAGTACTTGTACCGCACGCTACAAATGGTACAGTCCGCTTTGCTGCAGTACAACTACGAGGAAGTAGGCCTACACTTGTTAAAATTCACTTTATATTTGAATCAAGTCGCCTATGGATCTTTAGTTTGACCATTTTACTGTTATTTAGTCGAAATTTGCGTTTTTGTTTCATAAAAGACAAGAGTGGTAGATTCATTTTGTCTGTCAAACAACGGCTGACATGTTGTGTGCTATTATTGGTTCATGTTAAGGTCGCGATAATGAAGACCCGCCATTCATAAGCGGCGGCAATAAATCCAAGAGGAATGCGCCTCGGTGTTTAAGAAAACTTAGTTTCTGGCATTAATCTCTCCGAGCGAGGCCCATAAATAACAACACAACCGCAGGCGTTGACCGTACGGAATTATCCACTTTGTTGGTACAAGAGGGAAATTTTTAAAATTGTACGTGCGATTATGCTAAACCTGTGTCATAAAGTGGGACGAAGTCGGATGTAAATTTAACGTCAAAATAACGTTGTTTTACTGTAAGCAAGTGGTCGCAGGTTTGATTTACTATGGAAAGTGTTTAAAGTACCATAAACAGTCCATCTTGACCACTGTTAAAGTCATTACTGTATTTTCAATGGAATTTTAATATTTGAAGTACTTGAACAGATTTTAACGCTAATTATGATAATGAAATAAAATTAGGAAACAAATTATGGCAAAAGGCTTACGGATTCGTAAAGCCGCCATTTTGAAACAAACTGATTTTGCTTGGTGGCGAAGGTACTAAGTTCTAATAGAATTTAATTGAATTGCTAATGTGTTAACACGAGGTGTTCTAAGGATTCCTCAATAAACGATGCGGAGATCAGGATAGGCGTTCATTTCAAAGTCCTTCCTTGGTTTTACCATGATGGTCGCTCCAATAGTTCATTTTCAAATTTAAACTCGTTCAGTAGAACTGAAACTTTTGTTTTTATAAGTAATGATTTTATTTAGAAATTCGTAATCCTAGATCTCGCACAGTGACTAGTTCCCTTGAACTTTAAAAAAAAATCCAAAACAAAAATTTGCAAATCTAACCTCAAAAAATAAATAAAAAATAAACATCTTAATATATAAAAGAAGTTCTGACTGACTGATTCATAATCAATGTAGAACCAAAACTATTTTAGCTAGCGACTTGAAATTTTCAGGGTACATTTATGTTACCGTATAGGCGTGCACTAAGAAAAGATTTTGCAATAATTTGATTTTAACGCCTTTAAACTACTTACCCAGTCCAACTTTAATAATCAACGTATAGCCGAGACTATAATAGATAAGGATTTCAAATTTTCAAGGTTATCGCCACATGTAGGGGTGCACTGAAAAACGATTTTCCAGTATTCAACCCCTAAAGAGGTAAAAATGAGGTACAACTGTTTTATTGGAAAAAATATGTTTTTCGTCTGACCTTCTTAAAACGTAACATACTCACTCTTAAATATAAGTAATGAAATTTATTTTTCACCATTCCCAAAACTCATCTCCTAAAGAGATTAATAGGAGGGTAGAAAATGTAAAAAAGGGGTATACAATTGAAAAAATATTTGTTTTGGATTGTATATTCTAGAAATATGCAATGAAACACATATTTCAACATTTTTCCGAATTCATTCTCTAAAAGAATAAAAAATTAAAAAGAGGTATAATTAGAGAAAAAAGTGTTTTCATAGGAGAACATATTTTTTCGGCTTTTCTTAAAAAGAAAAACAAAATATTCTAAAAACAAATTATGTTACACGTAATTCAGCATTCCCCCCGAATTCATCCCCTAGAAGGACAAAAAATATAAAATGTTTGTATTGGAGAAAAATATTTATCGGATTTTCTTAAATTCGAATGGAACACGTTTAAAGACAATAAAACAACATATTCAGGTTATAATATTTTTTCACATTCACTGTAGAATAATCACGAGTTTAGATGATCTCGCTTTTATAAATATATTTTTTATGTTTCTAAATTATTACATTACTGAAACAGTTTGTTTCGTGGGCGAAGCCGCGACGGGTAATGCTAGTATACTATAAAACAATATATGAGGCAGAAAAAACAGATATTTAGCACTACCATTCATTTCTTATGGGAACTTCCCCCCTTTATAATTCTTTCTAATACGAGGGTGTTCTAAGGAAAATGTGTAGTCCTTCGAACCGGAGAGCAAGACCTACAAAATAAGCCTCCACTATACCTTACGGAATGACATACAAGTATAACACAGTGCAATATCTTGTACATTGTGATAGAGGCCCGGGCCTCGCACCCCGATGTCATCACTGACAAGTGAGCGTAGCGCATGATTTACACACGGCCAGTTAAAACATCGCACAAAAACGGGCGTGGTGTTTTTAATTAAAGCTGCACCACGACCGCAGCGAACAAATGGACGCCGGCGTGCACCGCAAATGCATAGATTAATGTTATCCAGGCGCCGTTGCATTTTGTACATTCCTGGTATGATTTGTGTTAATGCGCCGGCAGTGTGTTTTCATTAAAATTGAAATGTCGCTATTTTGTTTATTGCGTTTTGTTGGTTAAATATTGCGTTATTAGCGCGTATTAGTGGGATTCTGTGCGCTGGCCTGATACCCGCCATTAACTTGTGTCAACGGATAGGGCGATTTATTTATAGGTTATGTTTACATTATCTATCGGTTACGTTTATTTACAATTATCGATAGTATTTTTGTGTTCGGGAATCGAATAAGATCCGTTTAATATCAGAGTCGGTTTGTAAATAATCGCGCACGCAATTGTCTCGCTGTTTTATTTTTGATAATACTTTGTTTTATAGCAACGTAAAACAGTGTTCGGAATGCTTAGATAATGTTTATTTAACGTACATTTTAAAGCTTTTTACACTGGCGAAATGAGATTTTCCAAAACGTACAGTCAAAGAAGTTATTTCGTAAAATGGTACGTGGCCGCCATTTTGAAACTTTGGATCGGATTTTACTGGATAACGAACTTGCCCAAGCTTGTAACAAAATAGATTACGATGCTGTGTTTGCATCAAGTTGGACCGAAATTTCGGACTTGAGCGTGATAATACAAACGAAACACACACACACACACACAAACAGGATCTGTGCACATTTCAAAGTAATTTCATTTTGTACGGAGGTGGCTACCCAATCAATTAATTTTTAAAATGGAATTTAGCTAAATATAATGACTTTAATTAATTAATTTTAAACGTAAAACATTTCGGAGAAAATTACGATTATTTCTATAAACAGTAAAAGCGTATTCATTGGCCTTAAATTTACTTTTTTAAAATTTGGCGCATCGTCCGATTCTGTAAAAGTGTACGTTTTGGATTTCAACTTTTGTCGAACACAATCTTCCGTCTGTGCTGACCCAATTACAACAATCAACTCAAATATTAAAGTTTGCGAAGTGTTTTGTGAAATTTCGTCAGTAAGAAATGCTAAAACAGCGTTCCCTTCTAGGTACGATCGGGGAACACTGCCGCCTAGAAACAGATAAGCAAGTGAAATTACGTTAGCGCCCGTTCACTTCCGCCGTTTAGAGGAAAACGGAATTGCGAGTGATAAGAAAATTGAAGTGTACGAGTCCAAAGGAGGGTATAATTGCAGAGAAGAACGGGTTGGACGGGGTCCCCCCTCCCCCGCCCCGCGACACGGACCAATGCGCGAGCCCGCACCTGTGACTTCCCGGCCATTCCGAAGCGCCATAGCCGGAGCTGGTCTTCTTTTGTTTTACACATATTTTTACAAGTATATATTTTTTCAGTCGTGCCTTTGCCGTGCACGTAGCGTTATTTGGAAGATTCAAAACACGGTGTTCTGAAACGTAAGAAACAGAAAGTGGATTGCCCAAACGGAGAACCGGACCCGCGAGTAGGATAAACGTTCGTATTTTTAGTGAAGTTCTTTGGAAAATGAACTGTTGGAATGGCAGCACAGTAAGACTGGGAGTTCTAACTGAGCGGCTGATCCTTACCACTTGATCATTTTAATGATCATCCCAACCAAAGTACATAAACAAAAACAAATGCCTTTAGTCATTTAAAACACGTAAGAGCAACCGTAATACAAACACTCGTTTTTAACAAATATAGTAAAACTTTCATGAATAGTTTCAGCTCATTTCTGATGTGAATCTCGAAAAGAAAGTTAAAATAAACAAACTTTTCCTCTCAGTCAAATAAGTTAAAAATAGCTTAAAATAAGTCCACAAACATTTCCCTGCCAGAACGTTTCGGTCGAACAAATTTCAGTTCGTACGTCGGCGATACTGACAAGTCGGCAACGGAAGACATTCGTAAAAGCCGCTTAGCTCAGATTTCGGTTATAAACAGCGTTCCAAGGTGTAAATACATAACCACGGTGGTATATTTATGGATTTGATTAAGTTATTATTGCAACGTTAATGTTTGTAATTATGAACAAAGTAAGTAAAGATATGTTCCAAACAAATGCGACTAAGAACTGTTTGTGAATAACCGTCCAAATTTGAGAAGGCGAAGCGCAGACCCCGCACAGTTTCGTTTCAAAAAGACTTCGTGCAGTCCGATCGCAATCATTTCTTTTAAAATCCACCTGCCCGATGATTTAGGGTTTGAGCCCCCGGAGCGACATGGGCCCCTGCATCTATCACATACATGTTAATGTATTCAAAGCTTAATAATGTAGCTCAGGGCGGCGTAAGCAGGCTCAGCTACGATGCGCCATCTTCAGGTCGGTGGTCGAAGCGTTTCGCCACGCTTTATAAGATGTCAGTCTTAAGGTCGGATCGTGAATTGCAACGTTTTCTTAAAACAACTGCAGAAACTTTCTCGCTTCAGTTACTGCCGGTAATTACATTTTATTCTGAACCATAAACATTACCGAAAATATATCTTCTTCCAGCACTGGTTTCCGAGTTTTTGTCTCTTCACAAAACGATTTTGTTAATAGACTCACGATAATTGTTTTTCATATAATTATGAGAACATTTTGTAGCGGCGGACCTGCTTAGCTGGGGACACGTCGTTAGCCAATCGCGATTCCTTAACAAGTCAGTCTTCTCAAACAGGATCGCTTAGACGCCTGCAATAAAACACGGGCAGTTATTTATTTTCAGAATTATGCAATAACAGAAGTATGCAAATGGAAGGTAATTTCTCTAAAGTAACAGTAAACAGACAGTGCAGGACATTTCTAGAAGCTTCATTGTTCAAATTTTGGTTATATATTATACAACGTGTTAGAAAATGTAAATAAATGCAAAAAGACCTAAAATTAACCGTGGTGGATTTTTTTGTAGATTGGGTGAAGTTAGCGTTGTCCCGTTAATGTTTTCGTTGAACAAAGTAAATAATCACCGTTGTTGATCAGTGGGTATTAAATTCCCTTACTCGTTTGGCTTTCCGAAAATAAAGTTCTGGAGACACAGTTTCAAATTGGAACCGGTTTTCAAGTTTTTGGATTTATGCTTTTTTACAGAATTTAAAATCTCATATTGTAATGAAAAATTATGAGCAAAAAAATATCGCGTTAATAAAAATGTCCAGTTTTGGATCAAAATATTCAAATTATTGCTGTATCATCGTTAGTTTGCACGCATTCATTCGACAACACCGATCCTGCAGGATATCGAGATCCTTGACATATAATTCCAGAGGAATGTTTGCAGATTTGTTTAAGAATACAAGTCTCATTCCAGCGATGTATCACCCCCCCCCCGGTTTACAGATTTCGTTTACGTCGCAGAACCTCTTTGTGTACGTGAATAAAATTACCTATAGGGCTGTGATGTTTATTTAAGGAAAGGTCATAGGTGGTGTGCATCCCTTAGCTAACTGGCGGGGGGTGATAACGCTGGTACTCTGTCATGGCTTGACGTTATCTCTAAACCCTCTCCCTTCTCCCCTTCAACACCCCCGGACTTGCAGACAAAGCTTTCCGATACAGGTGGCGTTGGTATCGTATAAACAAGAAATACAAATATTACGCGAAAATTCGAATTTTCCGTGAAAATTGAAAAGCGTACGTCCTAAATTAATTTTCCATTTACCCAACCGTACAAAGAACAGTGAAACACGTCGTTTTTATTTCGTTTTTTGGCTCTGTGAATCAAAAAAGTCGTTTTTACAACGTGCCTCAAAGCGGGGAAACTAAATGAATTGAGGTATTTCAATGAAATTTGGATGACATTATCAAATGTACTTACAAATTGACAAAACTAGGGTTCGTCAAAACCTACTATAACGATTTTTATCAAATTCACCTCCATCATATCAATAAAGACTTTACTAATAGTCGCCATCCCGTAAAGAAAAAAAAAAAAAAACAATCAGTGTGATATCAAGAACATATCGCAATACTGGGACCTATTCACGTAGTAAAATATTTTAGCGATGCACGGGTATTCAGCTAGTTTGATATAAAAAACCACTATCCATCGGGAAAAATGGAAATACCCCCTTAATTTGTTTTGTTTTCCTGTTTGTTCTCCCCTTAATCTACAAATACAATTGAGCCGATTGCAACACTGGATTCGTTATGAGAAAGGCGGTTGACAAAACATGCGCGGTACACAAGTGCATTTCTCATGCTGCCGCCCACGCTGTATTCAACACGTTTAGGCTGTAGTCATCGTGACAGCCAATCAACGAGCGTGGGAAATGCCCATCAAGCTGTTCGTGGTTTATTATTATTTTGAAATTGTTTCACCGACATTGTTGCCCATCTTTTATACTTAAATATTCTCTGTGTAGAGTCGTGATCAATTAGTGGAGATTAAACTTCGACCACGCGAAAGTTATGTTCGCCTGATCGTTGCGTTGTTCGACTGGTATTTCTTGTTTATGCCGCGTTTGTTTTAATTTAACTTTTTTTTTAATATTACTCTCTCAGTACGAGATAAAAATTGTTGTAGTGAAAAAAAGTCGGTTTTGATAAATACATCTTTTTAGGTCAAAAAAAAAAAAAAAAAAAATAGATGTACATAGCCCTTTAGAGGAAAATGAGCTATGTACGAGGAAAAAGTAGAGTGGCCATCGTGAAAACCCCATCTTACCCGATTGAAAATGAGCGCCGATGCTCACCTGTATCACTTTTTACCGGGTAGTTAAATTTGTATACATATATGTACACTACACGTTGGTATCGAAATTAATTTTGATCAATTCGTTCAACAGTTTCAAAATGGCGGCCATTTCAAATTTTTAAAAATAACTCCTGTCTAAAATATTTTTGAAAATGTGATTTCACCATCGTAATCAGCGTAGGAAACTGTATAACTTAACATTTTGAATTTTCGAAATCAATAGGATTTTTAATTTTCGGCGGTCAGGGTTCATTGTCGTATTTTCAGTGTTTATGATGGTGAAATCAGAGTTTTAAATGGAAGGTAGAATAAACAACAAATACTTTGGAAAATTTGCTTCTTACGGCGAAACAGCTGCGCGTGCCTCGACGTTTATGTGTGTGCCTGTACACAGCTCGGTAGACAAAGGGAATATTGGTCTAGGTTGTTCACAGATTTGGCTTATTAGCTTTTCAAAAACAAAAAAGTTACGCACTTTCGATGTCAAGTCACGGTTTATTTTGAGATTCTCGATTTGTTTAAACATTCATAAACAGGCTAAGAACAAGCGAACAAATATGTTGTAATAAAAAACATTTCCCAGCGCGCGTTCCTTGGGCGCGTCCGAGTTCGTAAAGTCAGAGTCAGAAAGCCTCCTCGACCGCAATGCAACACAGCGCACGGGACGCTGTCGAGGGAAACATTTTTTAAGTAGTTTAGAGGCCCCTGGAAATGTACGATTAGGCCGCACTACCTGCATCTCGACTCCCCTGAGCAGGCGCTGCCCCTGGGGAGCTCTGACTTTCAATTGGTGGTTTCTAGACTTTGCGGGAGCTTGCAACTTTTATGAGCCTGAAAATGTAACATTACCGTTGCTCCTGAGAGAGTCGCAACCCTCTGATATCCGCATCCCGCCAATTGGTTCGGACAGCTACACGGTCCTTTAAAAATATATCCCTTCCTCAATGTCATGTCGGACTTCGACTTCCGTTCAGTATTATACCGCCCAATTAATTGGTGATTGTAAAAATAATCGCGGTACATATTCAAATTTATGTCGAGATTTGGGTCTTGTAATTACGTTACGAGACATACCGATTAAAGCTGTCTCGCCGACGTAATGGAAGCAAATTTCCGAAAGTATTTTCTTTAACCCTTTTTTGAAATTCTGATTTCTCCATTATAATCGGCATTAAAATCTGTACATATTAGGGTTTTAAACTTTTAAAATACACTGAAAATACGAAAATGAACCCTGACCGCCGTCACATTAAATGTCATAATTTCTACGGATTTCCGAAATGTAAAACGATAATTTATGCAGTTTTTAAACCTGATTAAATCAAATTTTCATACATATTTAAGGCAAAAAAGTTACGGATTTTCAAAGATTTGAAATTGTGCATCCATTTTGAAACTGTTGGCCGAATTTCACTAGTTAACAAACCATTCCAAGCAGTTGTCAAAATCGATTTTTGTACCAATGTGAATCAAAGCCTACCAACATTGCGGACGTTGTAGCAGTACTAATACAAATATTCTGCGGATACACTCTTGTGTATAAAATTTAACGATCTTCCACAAAGTGATCTAGAGGTCAAGATCGGTGTTAATTTCAAGGTCCCAGATGTGGGTCTTACCATGACGGCCGCTAAAATAGAAATTGCCTAATCCAAACAATACGTGTGCGGCGTTTCTTAAAAAAAACTTCGGAATTTATTGAAAATCACAGGAAATTTATTATTTCCTCTTCATATGTTTTTTTTTAACGTCCATACTTCCAGCGTGTGTCCATACTTCCATACTAATGAGAACGAGGGATGAGCGTTAACGATAAAGGAAAAAACAACGGGAGCAACTGCGTTTCGAATTAAAACTTTTAGGTGCGCATTTGGGTGGACTGACTCATCCTTTAGCCACTTCGACCACCGAGCCCCATTTCCTCATGTTTGAAGATGCTTAACTAAACCGGAAGAAAACAGATTTCGATTTACTCACTATTAGGTTTTTAAAGAATCATTGCGCGTTTTGTGTGGTTATTTGACTAAAAACGTTGAAGCCGATTTATAGAAAATCGTTTCTGTGCCAGAGCATTAGACACAAGTCGAGCACAAATTTACTGTTGATAAAATGCTCTGTGTGTTAGACGGTATTTTTAAACAGCTGATCAAAGAACGACGTAATCAAGCAGTGTGATACATAAAGGCGTCCGAAATACACTGTGTACGCCAAGCGCCCTTTGGTAGGAGCAGAAAGTTCAAAGACTACACAAATTGATTGTGACAACTCGGGTCTGGCTCCTGGCAACTGTCCTGACGTAATTGTTTTTCAAAATGAAGGCTGGGCATAAACTGCGAGCACAATAGAAATGCTGTAGGTGTCCCGTACAAAGGCTTGTGAATATTATATACTGAGAAAAATGCATACGTTGGCAGGTTCTGCTATTTCCCTTGTGGTCAGGTTGTTTATGCGACTACCCCCGCCCCGCCCCGCTCCGCTCCGCCCCGCCAGCCCTTGTGTTGCAGTAAATTGAACCGTCTGCCCGACTCCTTTTGCCTTTATCAAAATAGAAACAAAAGCCGTTCTGCAAAATAATAAAATTTTAAACGAAAAAAATAACACGGAGAACAACGGTGTGCAGCAGGGGTAGGAATTGATTGGAGAGGCACAACCGTAGTCAAGATAAATTTTTTAATTTCTTCTTACACGAAATGTCTTAAGGATTTGTGAACAACTTTCTCGTAAATTCATAAACGCAGCGTTAAGGATTTATTCGAGTTACGATTCTGCATGTGATTTAAAATCTGTCGAAACGATTTTGAGAAATTAACTTGTATTTTCATCGTTGCCGATAAATTACGAACCAAATTGTTCTAGGAACGTAACGGATACGCACTATTTGTATATATTATGACAAAATTTGAAACAAATTTGATAGAAATCCTTATAACAGTGTTTGAAAAAAATCTGTACCTTTGGTTTATTACGTCAGTTACACTAATTTTTGAGATAACGAGGAATATTTTATGAACCAAAACTAAGTAAACTAATAGATTTTACTGTATGAAGATAACGTACACACATATTTAGAGGGAAATTCAAGTATTACTAACATTTTGGCTTCTAAATAGTCATAAAGCACGAAGAACTGTTGAAATTGACACCATATTTTTGAAACCAATACCTAAACAAGTTTCTTGCGTACTTGTACGTTCCCTTATAAAATTTTCTTCGCTTTCCGTATTGCGGCAAAAATTTGGTAGAGATCGCATAGTTGTAATTTTGACATGAAACACTTTCCAGCTGTTTTAGAGTAACCGTCACGTAATGAGGGAACAGCTGTTGTCCACATACAGCTGTGGCCTACTACTTACAAATAAACGTTGCAGTGAGATTATTACAACTAGCGTAGGCTAATGTACGTCAAAAAATCGCAAAATAGTTTAATTTTGGACTCCACGTAAGACAGTAGGAAATTATGTCTGCAACCCTACGGCCTGCGACAGTCTTTCTGCAGCTCAGCTCCTATAATCTCTGAGACATTAGTTCGAGTTTGAACTGTTACCATAAATTTTGGGGCGAGAAAATATTCCTTCACCTTACAAACTACTGCTACTTAATACCGAATATCAGCTGCTTATTCTACAGCGAAATATATTTTTGCAACTTTCAAACAGAAAATAATGTGTACTGAATAGAATTTTTTTGCTCCTAAAAAACGAGAGATTGTGCTAATTTTTTTCAGAATTGCCTAAATTTCTAGGGAATATTACAAATTATCAAAGATATTTGTAAAATATGTGATGCAACTGTGACCATAGATATAAGAATTTACTTATTTCTTTGATTACCTGGTTTATTAACTGGATAAGTTTTGAGGTTATGTTTTAATCAAGTGCAGTAGCTGTAATGGATCGAATAATGTTGACTTGTTATATTGCTGTATTGAACGCTTTTAAATGGCGCTACTAAGTAAAAAGAGAAGGAAACGAAAAAAACGAGCTCGGGTCCGACTTGGGGTACAAAAGAGAAATGCCACTGTTAAAGAATTGCATCTGGAAGGTCGTGATGCAAATGAACGATTTTTAAGAATTGAGTGTATTTTAAATCACGGTTTTTGTAAAAATTAGTGTAAACTTCCAAAACTTTTTTCATACTTTATAATTAATGTTTTGACTGCTTCTAAAGTTCCTCACGATTTCGCCGTAGTTTTAAATTGTGTGCAACGAAAAGGACGGACGGAATTATGCGACACAAACAGGACATGATAAAAGTTTGAAGTTATTTAGAAAGTCTTTTTCAAAGCTTACAACATGTCAGATATTCATCAAAGAACCGTTAAATATATTTCATTAGAGATCTTTAATAACAAAAATAGTTTCTTTGATAGCGTAATGTGCCCTTAACAAATGTCGTCTTTTTCTTTTTTTTCCTAATGATTCTATTTCGACTTAAAAATACTGTAATTATATTTCAGGATCTCCCAATCGACATTTTAGGATGAAATGTACTAGTCCACCGTTTTGATCTACGATCTTCTTCTTGAATATTGAATTTTAGCTGCAAATTCTGTTATGATTTTCAAAATATTTATATTTTGAATTTATGAGCTAAAATATGTCTTAACAGGAAAAAAATTTTAACTTGTAGTCTTCTCGTTCGCTCTCACGTAAAGATACTGCGTACTCGTGATAATAATGAAAAATCGTGCGTCAACAGCTCCGAATTGTTTTCGGATTTTTATAACAATTCAAGACAAAAAATCTATATTTTTTAAAATTAGAAATGGCCGCCGTTTTGAAACAGTTAAATGAATTTCGCTGGTTAACGATTATGATGGACTGTTATAATCGCTATTTGTGTCCAGTTAAAATAACGAAAAACGATGAAATTCTGCTAGTTCCCGAAGATCAAAGAGGCGTTGATTTCCCGGTTTTTAAAAGAAAGGCAAAGGCATACACCAATCTTTGAGGAGATAATGCGTAAGAAAGCAAAATGTTTTTATAACAAATTATCAACAAAGGTGACTTTAACGCTTGTGACTCGACAAATTTAAAATACTGTATTGAATCTATTTTTTGTTCTGATGAAAACTACCGTGCGATGACAATGTTGTTGCTTCGTTCATAGAGAAGTTTAAAGAAAACACTTTAGGTTAAGGTCCGAATCAGGTTTACAGGGCGGACGAAAGCGTTTTATTTTGGCGGATGCTTTTACAAAAACTTTGGTTCATATGTACCGCGTATTGTAAGGGCGAACGAAAGCGTTTTATTTTGGCGGATGCTTTTACAAAAACTTTGGTTCATATGTACCGCGTATTGTAAGGGCGGACGAAAGCGTTTTATTTTGGCGGATGCTTTTACAAAACTTTGGTTCATATGTACCGCGTATTGTAAGGGCGGACGAAAGCGTTTTATTTTGGCGGATGCTTTTACAAAAACTTTGGTTCATATGTACCGCGTATTGTAAGGGCGGACGAAAGCGTTTTATTTTGGCGGATGCTTTTACAAAAACTTTGGTTCATATGTACCGCGTATTGTAAGGGCGGACGAAAGCGTTTTATTTTGGCGGATGCTTTTACAAAAACTTTGGTTCCTATGTACCGCGTATTGTAAGGGCGGACGAAAGCGTTTTATTTTGGCGGATGCTTTTACAAAAACTTTGGTTCATATGTACCGTGTATTGTAAGGGCGGACGAAAGCGTTTTATTTTGGCGGATGCTTTTACAAAAACTTTGGTTCATATGTACCGCGTATTGTAAGGGCGGACGAAAGCGTTTTATTTTGGCGGATGCTTTTACAAAAACTTTGGTTCCTATGTACCGCGTATTGTAAGGGCGGACGAAAGCGTTTTATTTTGGCGGATGATTCTACAAAAACTTTGGTTCATATGTACCGCGTATTGTAATGTACACATAAGTTTTAATGTTTATTCACGGTAATTTTAGGAATTATCCAGTTTGTTTTAAGATTTTTTGCAATAATAATTAAATTTTAAACTCAGTTATTAAAATAAAAGTGTATTGTATTGTATTGAAAATACTATTTCATAATTTACATACTAATTTACTGTCATTTTTATCCTTTTCAATAATCCGTCGTTTTCGGTGATGCGGCAGTAACGGTGCCCGATATACGCTGGTTAACACCAATCTACTGGCAAGACCATTTTCATAAAGTAGTCTTTTTCTTAAGTGAAAAGCACATTGAGGCTATTATCGCCTCCCTAAATGTAAGTGTGTGAGTAAAGTGTTATTTAAAGTGAGAGTAAAGTGTTATTACTCGGTCTTAAGTGTAGTGTTGTAAGTGTGTGTTAGACTCGGGTGCCGCGAGGGACGTCTAAAGGACGTCTAAATCCTCTCAATAGGTGCAGCTAGTCTGCACCCCCTTGCGGGGCAAAAAAGACTAGTTTATTGTGTGTGTGTGTGTGTGTGTGTGTGTGTGTGCGTGTGTGTGTGTGTGTATAACTATGGGTTCGTTAAAAGAAACATGTTTTTTTTATAAAGCAGTTTTTTATGTTTGTGCTGAACGGATCGCAGAATTCATTGCGGTTTTACAATTCATTGCGACTGACAACAGAAGCGAGGCAAAGCAAAGCAACGCCTAAATATTGAAACACAAAAGTGACGCAAAGAAACCGAATCACGGATGCGAAAATCTGCGATGCATCATGCAACACTCTGCATTTCAGATTGACAGAAAGTAAGAAAAAAACACAGGCAAATCAAAGCTTCAAGTTTTTGCGGCAATTACTTGCACGCAACTGGGACGCCCACTTTGTTCTGAAGGAAAATATCAAGTATACATGAATAACTTTTCAACCGGCGCTGCGGCACGGATTGTTGAACCGAGTGGTTCATTTGCGCAATCATTGTGCAAGCAGCCACGAATGTACACGGACCAGTTGCGTTACCGTTTTCAGCGCATTTACCGGGAAATGATCAGTTCCTAGACCAGGGACCTTGAAATGAGCACCTCTAGATTACTGTTGTGCTAACGTCCGACTATTGTGCACACTTGGGCTAATGCAGACAATGGGATGGTTTACAGCGTATGAAAATGCCAAGCCCTGGCCGGAAATCGAACCCGGGTCCTCGGGGTGAAAGCCCAGTACGCTATCAACTAGGCCACCGAGGCGGCTAAAGTTTGCTTGTGTGCGTTCAAGCTTACGTGCGCAATTTCAGTCCTGTTTGATTCAAACTGGCCACAAATATCGATTATGGTCTAGCTTGTTCGACACTCAAAATATCGGCCATTTTTAATTGTAAACAATAATTTTTTGTCGTAAATTGTTTTAAAAATTCGATATCACCGTCTAAAAACTGCGTAAATGAGCGTTTTGAATTATCAAAAATCCGTTGAAGACATTTTCCCCGGCGGTCAGGGTTCATTTTCGTGTCTTCAATCGAATTTGAAGGTTTAAAATGCCGATATCTGCAGATTTTAATGTTGTTTATGTAGTGAAATCGTAATTTCAACTGTCAGCGAGACAGTTGCGTGCCGTAGTATTATAACTTCTTCTTGTTTTGTACAAGTGTTGCAATAGTTCTTGTGTTAACATATATTTTAGTAGTATTTCCGTGTTTTCTTTGTAATTACAATATTACGGTTTTTGTATTAAGTGAATGTTTTATTGTTCCCAAACGTATGTTTACTGATTACATTTAAAATGTTTTGTAACATTAAACAAATTAAAAATTTCATCTGCTCGCGTGTTCCAGGTTACTTTACTTAAAATCAGAAAAAATTTTCGTAAAAAAAATTATTTTACGCTAATGTTAAGTAACTGTGAATGTTTTAAGTTAAGAGAAATATTTTTAAAATTTTCCCGCCAATATTGTTTTGAAAAAATTGTAATTGAGCGCGATCGGTTACTAGAACAAACGTTACCGGCGTTTAAGAAATGTTTTCAAATTATTCGATAGCCCTTGAAGAGGATTTTTGGGAGATATACCGAGCCTGTGTTTTACTGGGATACTTTCAACTATATTCGAGTTCTTATGAAAATCGTTACACGGAAATTTTTAACAGTTTTTCATCTTCAAAAACGCAAGCCGTTTGAAATCTCATTGATTTAATTAGTTTAATCAATTAAATTAAATTAAACTATTTCTCTCTCTCTCTCTCTCTCTCTCTCTATATATATATATATATATATATATATATATATATATATATACACACACACACACACACACACACACACACACACACACACACACACACACCTTTGTATGTCGTTTAATGAAAAGGTTGTCTTGTTTTTTTTTTTTTTACTGTATTGAAAGTTAATTTATAGACTATAAAACATCCGGATTTGTTTGAACTATTCACAAAAAAACGCATGTGTGCAATAATTTTCTCTCAGAATAACAAAAAGCAGTTTTCTGTAACTACTTGCAAACTGAAGATGACACTATAACAGAAACCCTCTAATTACACCTTTCCGTGTGATTCCAAAAAGATTCCGGCGCTGTTATTCCTGCGTAACGCACTTAAACGCAGGTCGAATAGTCCCCAATAGGTTTGGATGTGCTTAAGGCAGTCAAAACCATAAACCGACAACGGCTGAGGGTCGGAATGGAAATTGAGAGTGGGCGGTCGCCGGCCATTATGTAACCCTTGAGACAATATTGCAAATTGTAAGCCCACTTCTACGTAGCACCAGTCTTATAGGCAATCTGGTTCCTGATAAATTGTACGTATAATAGAGCTGTCAGGCGGGCGATATATGGCTACGTAGTGGCTCGGTTTCATAGTAAAATGGGAAATGGAGTTTCACGTCGGGTTTACTTTTATTTAAAATATGTTTTACGTATTCAGCGGGGAAATGCGGGCGGTGTTTTCAATTCCGAATTTAATAAGGAAGCAGAATGATTCGCGAGCAAGTGAAGAATACCTTGTTTGGGAATTTGTTTCTCTGGGCTGTGTTTAAACTGTGATCATTGAAAACATTCACCTTATTTATTTCTTAATTACAGTAAATATGAGGAACAGTTCTGAGATTTTGATAGTCTAAGCGTTCTGTGGCAAAACAAATCACGTTGATGTCTGATCGCCAGTGCCAGCAAACAGCTAGAGTCTAAATTGACAGATATTTTGTTAAAATTTGGCATATATCGTTGATATTCCATATTCAAAGAATATTTTCTTAATTTAAAGAAACATATGTTTTTGCTGCAAAGGTTTTGATCAGATGTTGATTGAATGTGGTTTTAAAGTACCCGATCACAAATTTGTGCCCATTAACAGCAGTGCCCCTAAAACGTCAAGCTTTGGAATTTTTGAAAAAAACTGAAAATTCACAAAATTTGTCAATAAAAGGTCGACAATTCGTCAGTGCAGCAGTTTTGAAATTAAGGAAATTACGGTTTGTAAGTAGACCTAAACAACTCGTTTTGCGTGTGTACCAATTGTCTAAATTTCATCAAAATACAGCCGTGATTGATTTTTCCACAATCATCATTAAATTACAAACGGAAATAATTGAACTTGGATTTCCTATTTGTTTATTTATTGCTTAAAGTAGGGCAAAGTCACGAAGTTACGATTTTGATGTGTGTCAGTTCTGCGATGCATGGGAGTGACGAGGTTTAACCACCTCGGATACACCGCCCCTTGTACAGTATACAGACTGTAAGGTTTTAATGATGCAATCTTACATGTAGCTCGTAGCTCGTAAATGATCGTGTAACCTTGACATGTTTGTATCTTTAGCTAATTCGAACAATATGATCTGTCTGTAAGGGAACATTATGCGGTCTCGGTATCCCTATTTCCATTTTAATTCTTAGTGGTTTCGAAGTGACCGTCCATCATCACCGCTCCCAGTATCTGTCCTTCGGTCTGATTTCACCCGCGATCGTAATTTACGGTTTTCCCGCATCCCGAAATACAGCATCAAGTTCCCATCACAACTCAATGATTGGAACATAAAAAAAAGGAACACATAAAAATTCCATATATCGGGCGAGAGAGAGAGAGACGGGGTAGGAAAAAACAATCACCACCCCAAGTCGTATGTTACGCTGCACGAATCCAACAAATTTACTTCCATCCCCCCATCCCCGTGGCCTGTAAGGGGGATCGGAATGGGGCTTTGCAAATGGGGAAACTAGATGGAAAATTGTAAGAGTATTCATAGCTGTACCATCTTCAGCACAACGGGGTTTTAATGTGATCCAGGAAACATTACAATACCGAAGGACGGAGAAATCACGTTATAGGTTACGGGGATTGTTGGGGGTGATGATTTTTGCTTGAAAAGTGAACTGTTACAACTACCCTCGATGTGCACTAGGCTGGCTTGATATAGACGTTAATGGAAAGGATAACTGGGGTATCGAACCTACGACCTTGAGGTGCGGAGTTCATAAACGTGATGCCGGTATTTCCGTACAAGTTATTCCATCTTGTCAGTTATCAGCAAAAAGGCACAGTCTTTGAAATTGTGGTCGTACTTAAATGTATAACCTGTTATAAAATGTATAATCTGCTAAATTGGAAATAAAACTATATTTAGAGTTAGTTAAATAACAAATTCTTTGGGAGTAGGATTGTTAACGACTTTCTGTTGGAAGAAAATAGTGTTGGAGCAGTCATAGTGCTAAAACACAGATTCTGGACCTTGAAATGAACACCGATCCTAACCTCTGTCATCTCAAAGTATACATTAATGCAAAACTTGTTCAAAACCGTTCCAAAAAAAGAAACGCATGTTAATTTTAAGATTTTTTTTTGACCAAGCAGGGAACAAGGTTTTGTAAGACGACCAATTTATGTGCAATATTTATAAGTAAAGTTTCCGACTGTTTCCTGCCGGTCATAAGTTCACTACTGTTTCCTGCCGATCACATTAAATAAAGTTCACTGCAGTTTCCTGCCGATCATAGTAAGTAAATTTCACTACTATTTCCTGCCTATTATAGTAAGTAAAGTTCACTACTGTTTTCCTGTCTATTATAGTAAGTAAAGTTCACTACTGTTTCCTGCCGATCATAGTAAGTAAAGTTCACTACTGTTTCCTGCCGATCATAGTAAATAAAGTCCATTACTGTTTCCTGCCGATCATAGTAAGTAAAGTTCACTACTGTTTCCTGCCGATCATAGTAAATAAAGTCCATTACTGTTTCCTGCCGATCATAGTAAGTAAAGTTCACTACTGTTTCCTGCCGATCATAGTAAATAAAGTCCATTACTGTTTCCTGCCGATCATAGTAAGTAAAGTTCATTACTGTTTCCTGCCGATCATAGTAAGTAAAGTTCACTACTATTTCCTGCCGATTATAGTAAATAAAGTCCATTACTGTTTCCTGCCGATCATAGTAAGTAAAGTTCACTACTGTTTCCTGCCGATCATAGTAAATAAAGTCCATTACTGTTTCCTGCCGATCATAGTAAGTAAAGTTCACTACTGTTTCCTGCCGATTATAGTAAATAAAGTCCATTACTGTTTCCTGCCGATCATAGTAAGTAAAGTTCACTACTGTTTCCTGCCGATCATAGTAAATAAAGTCCATTACTGTTTCTTGCCGATCATAGTAAGTAAAGTTCACTACTGTTTCCTGCCGATTATAGTAAATAAAGTCCATTACTGTTTCCTGCCGATCATAGTAAGTAAAGTTCACTACTGTTTCCTGCCGATCATAGTAAATAAAGTCCATTACTGTTTCCTGCCGATCATAGAAAGTAAAGTTCACTACTGTTTCCTGCCGATCATAGTAAGTAAAGTTCACTACTGTTTCCTGCCGATCATAGTAAGTAAAGTTCACTACTGTTTCCTGCCGATCATAGTAAATAAAGTCCATTCCTGTTTCCTGCCGATCATAGTAAGTAAAGTTCACTACTGTTTCCTGCCGATCATAGTAAATAAAGTCCATTACTGTTTCCTGCCGATCATAGTAAGTAAAGTTCACTACTGTTTCCTGCCGATCATAGTAAATAAAGTCCATTACTGTTTCCTGCCTATTATAGTAAGTAAAGTCCATTACTGTTTTCTGTCGATCATAGTAAATAAAGTTCACTACTGTTTCAGTTATTGGTTAGACAATGTTCGGATTCCAAACATGTGCGACGTTCCATTTTCCAGGGACTTAAATTCTACGCCGGCGTCACATCGATGTGCACTCAGCCGTGTTCGTCTCCCCCCCCCCAATACTCCCCCGAGACAGTGGCGTGCAAGACTCAGCTCTGCCAACCAGTTTCTTGCGCGAAACCTTTAAATATATCCTTCTATTTTTCATTCTATGCGGAATGCTTCGAGTTGGAATAGAGCCAGCGGTTAGTACGTGTTCGCGTCGCGGTGGTTTTTTTAACCATTATTTACATAACAGGACCGGGGTTCAGAAATTTCAGCAAAGGAGTGAGGACAATGCGTGACGTTAAAGTAAATTTATGAAATAATTACGTATACGTTTCTAGTGAATTTCATTAGAAAATGAGCTGTTAAGGTGGCCATCACATTAAGACCTAGATCCGGAACCCATAACCTAACCTGACCTCAAGATCACTAGTTCGTTAATATAATTATTAAAATCGATTTGTTTAATAACTTCACAATATTTATTAACCAACAAAACCCGTTCAACAGTTTCAAAATGGCGACCATTTAAAAATTTAAATTTCAAAAATTTAAATATTTCTTAAAATCTGATTTCTTTAATGTAATCAACGTGGAAACCTGATGAAATTACAATTTTGAATTTTCAAAGTCCTTTGAGAAATTTATCGTGACGACGGTCAGGGTTCATTTTGTTGTATCAATGCAATTTTAAAGTTTAAAATGCCAATATATGCTGGTTGCAATGTTGTTTATGATGGTGAAAATCGGAGTTTAAAAAAGAGAGTATGATAAAGAAATTACTTTCAGAAATTCGCTTCCATCACTCCAGCGAGAGAGCTGTATTTGGTTTTGCGCAGAACATCGTAAGCATTAGAAGTTGTGCCGTACTACTAAACCTTTTCTTCAAAAAAATCTATTTCCTTTCTTGGAACGTTTATTTAAGGATGAAATAACCGCATAACCCTATCAGTCGTAAAGGATTGATCCAATACCGTACGCAAAAATAAGGATCAATAACCGGAAATTGTACTTCGTAAAACGGAAGTAACAACAATCAACCGAGGAAAAACCTACCATATGTAAGGAGTGTTCCTATACCACCCACTTCCCGCAACCCTTACATGTTTTATGGGCCGTTCCGCAAGAATTTTACTGGCAATTTATACAAGATTTTTGGCCGTACTCGGGGCGGGGGGCTAGGGAGTTTGCATAATGCGATGGTCTTTTACTCCCCTTCTCCCCCCAGCTATTCTTTCTTGCCTTGTATCGGTATGTCAACTGTAGTTGTGATTCCTGTTTGTCGTGCGATATGTGAACATGGTGTGAATATTGCGGGTGACGATTTACAGAAAGGATCTGTTTGTGTTTATCGATCATCAGCTGCCAAAAGACGAAATTAAATTCATTGCCTCGGTTACTGAAATAATTAGAAGGAAGCATATTTTTTTAATTTCACTCGTTTTAAAATTCTAAACCATTCAATTTCTTAATAACAATAAAAAAAACTAGAATTCTAAATGCTAACTTACGCATTATGCTTTTAGTCGTTTTCGATGGGGAAAGCGGATTTTCCAAATTTTTAAGGTAAAAAAAAGGTTTGGAATGAACGCCATATTGAAACGGTTGCATTGTATTTTGTTGGTAACGTATTTGCCCAAACTGAAGTACAGCAGTATTTTTGCCCAATTTGAGTCAAACAGGATGAAAATTACAAGCCTTAAGAGTATTACCATAAAGATAAAATACAAGATCGACGCTCACACACACGCACGCGCGCGCGCGCACAAACACACACACTCCAAATAAACTTATTTTTCCACAAAAATACATGGGAAAATATTTCCTAACCCTTGCAGTTTAATCTGCGAGCGTACAGAGTGCGCGCCGAGAGTCAACAACTATTAATTTTCAGTCACGTGACAAATTAAGCAAGTGCGTGTGCTATCGCTATCGGTAGGTCTGTTGACTCAGGCGCTAGGATCGGATTGATTATGCACACCCATGTACACTAATTACCATCCGCTATCACTGTTTGATCATACCGCGTATCGCTGAATAAATATAGTACGCGATGTTTTGGCGTTCAACATCTGACCGGTTCACGGTGGTGAATAAATTATTTTATTTTTGGTGAAATTACGGGCGAATTTGCATTGATTCAGAGCGCATGGATAGTAACAAGGGGGCGCCTATAATGTCAGAACTGCAATCAATGCCAAAAGCCAGCTGTACGTTATTATCGAGGCCATTTCCTTTTTTGTAGAAACTATCTGGTCGTGCTGTAGCCTAAGTAAAACAACAGTTAAAGTCTTAAATTTTCCAAAGTAGTTCATATAGTTTTGTTATTAGAAATACTTTGCTCGTTTCATATATACGTTCTTAATGTGCAAAGTGTATCTTCATTTCTTCCATTACTCATTTTGCCAAAAGACACAAAAACTGATTAAAAAAATTGCTGTTACAATCTTTAAATGCCCAAACAAAACGTTTTGGTACTAGATGGAGCACCCAGGAAGGAATAACGTTCCCGGAAGCGGGTCAAGCACGTCTTAAAAACACGTACTACGGTTCTGTAGTAAGCACGTTGTTAGTATCGAGTACCCGTCCTTACCTGCACTTTGATCCATACGACTTTCGTATCTAACATAAATTGTTAATAATCTCGTCACGCAGCTGACTAGTTGACGTGATTGAAGCGAATTTCCAAAAGTACTACTCTTTTAGAAAATGTGATAAATAGTATTAAAATCTTCATATGTTAGCATTTAAACTTTCAAGTTGCATTGAAAATACGAAAATAAACCTCAACAAAAAAATGTAACGTTCCCTCCCCTCAAAAAGTGATCGGCGCTTATTTCAAGGTCACGGATTTGGGTTTTATAGCGCTCAAATAGTTCATTTTACAGTCAAAATACTCTTACAAGAATAAATAAGTTGACTTAACGCCTTGGCTGCACTCCTGAATGTACCGCTTCTGGTGAAAGGATAAAACTACTCCTTTTGGAACGTATTTGATGTTCAAAAGTAATCTTCATTTTTGAATAAATTTTACGCATCTACTTTGTGTAATTTTTATCGTATTTTACGAATACAGAACACAATAGCGTACGATAAAAAACAGTTTAAGTATATTATCCCGCGTTCCCTCAGGATCAAGGTGATATACTACAAGTAAGGAGGGAGGGGAAGTCAAAGGAACTCGCTGGATTAGTTCTTCGGCTGTACCGTGCAAGTGTAGCGATAAAATTAAGTTTGAATTGAAAAAGGAAGTAATATAACAGGTGCTTAAAGGCGTCGATACAATCAAAGGCAATAGAGGGAGGGGTACGAGGGGTGAGGAGGGGTGGGTGATGGCGTCATTTCAATATCCGTACTGAGGGCGGGCGTCGCGGCGTACATACGGAATGAGACGATGCTGGAGTTAATGGAAAAGCATTGGTTTAATACTGAAATACAGTTCGCCAATAGTAGGATATATTGGTGGATTAAGTCGAAAGACGAGTGGAGTAGAATTAGTGTTCGCGTGGTGGGTTTCCAGCGCTCGCTACTTTTGTTAACGAATTTCAGTCGAGAAATGGGCTACAAGAGCGACCATCGTGGTACGACCCAGGCCAATGACCTTTAAATGAGCACTTCTGATTGTTGTTTGGCATAACTGCTTGGTCGTCGCGATACTGATAACGGATTTTACTTCTATTTTGAAACTGTTAAACTCTGGTCTACAAACTTGTCCAAGAGATTTTTTTGTCAAATTTGAATCAGATCAAATCGGACTGAAATTGCGAAGGTAAGAGTGCTGACGCGACACACACACACACACACACACACACACACACACACACACACACACACACACACACACACACACACACACACACACACACACACACACACACACACACACACACACACACACACAATATTGTTTCGAATTGAGGATTTCAATTGTTTTTAGCCGTCATACGTTACGCCACTTAGACCAATGAGGATCAGAAATCGGCGTTACCAGAAAGTGTTAAGCTTACAGCAGTAACTGTGTTTCGAACTCACAAACCTCGAGTTGCGCAGTTTGAAGACGTGTAGACGATCGTTAACCGGTGACGATCCTAGTACCGACGGGCTGTGTCTACCAAAATTTAAAAGTAAATTCGCACAGAACTCGGAGCAATTGGTGGCTAAGACTGGACAGCCTGCTGCGTCTCTGAATTGCGCACCTCAAAGTCATGGGTTCGAGACAGTTACTGCTGTAAGCTCTAACGCCGGTATCTGGGTCCTCGTTGGTCTAAAAACAGTGAAAGGGGGAGAATAATAAAAAATTTGCGTGCTCACAGTACTGTTTATGGATTTGTTTTTGTCGTGAACTGTTCAGGAATGTATATTAAATCAAATTATTATATTTTAGGATTTTCTGAGCCGCCTCGGTGGCCTAGTGGATAGCGTACTAGGCTTTCACCCCGAGGACCCGGGTTGGATTCCCGGCGAGGGCTTGGCATTTTCATACGCTATTAATCGTCCCATCGTCTGCATTAGCCCAAGTGTGCACAATAGTCGGACGTTAAACACACAAAAAAAAAGGATTTTCTTACTTAAAATTTAACAAGACTGTTTTATAATAAGCTTGGAACATCGCTGTTGCGAAATTGCATACTCTGCCCCTGCACATAGCATAATCCTTCTTCAACTTGCTTTTTGTAAGACATTTGACAACATAACCTGATGCGACTTGGTTGTTTAACGCCCTAAAGGCAGATCATGTCCATCCTATAATTTCCCCAATAGTAGTCACCACCCTCCTTTAACAATAACTGAAAAAAACATTAACTTTTTAAGCACCCGAAGAGCTAATGCACTGAGACCCCGCCCAAAATACTGACTGACAATAGGCTGATTTCCTAGGGGAGCTTCGACGTACGATTGAGACGTGCGCAAGGGCGGAGACCCGACAGACGACAGGACACCCGGGAGTTGACTTCCTGAGCGTGCGAGGGAGGACCTCCACGCCTTTCGAACCCCTGGGCGACTCCTGATATGTCGTAATTATAGTTACATGTGGATGTTCTTGTGCCATTAATTTGTACCTACGTTTGGCGCGAAATGGGATTGATCAAATATTTTATTTGTCTGGATAAAACAGATTCGGCAGAATAAATGTGAAATATAATTAGGGAACGTGCGTTTATAGAAAAAAATACTTCAGCAATTAACTCTGTAGTCTAAAAGTATACTTCAGCAATTTACCCTGTAGACTAAACATATACTTCAGCAATTTACCTTGTAGATTAAAAATATAATTCAGCAATTACCCTGTACATTATAAATATATTTCAATATTTAACCATGTAGACCAAAAATATATTTCAGCAGTTAAACTTGTAGGATAAAAACATACTTCAACAATTATCCCCGTAGAGTAAAAATATGCTTCAGCAATTAACCCCCTGTAGGATAAAAACATACTTCTGCAGTTAATCCCATAGACTAAAAATAGCTGCCGACAGTCTGGTAAATACTAAAATAATAAAAAACGTAATAATAATAAAGACGAACTAAGACCTTATTTATTACATAAGTTGTAAAGTCCGCGAAATTTATAAAAAAATTTGTTGTTCGCAAGGAAGTGAATTTCCAAAAGTGAAGTTTTGTCTTGCCCTCTTTTTAAAACTGACTTCACCATCACAAACAACGTTAAATGTTGCGTATTTTTTAAAGGTTAAACATTTTTAAACGTTTAATTTGTGATGAAAATTAAAATAAACCCAGACCGCCGTCAAATTAAATGTGTTAGCGGATTTTGAACAATTTAAACGCTAATGTATGAAATTTTTAACGCTGATTACGGTGGTGAAATCTGATTTTCCAAAATTAGATAATAAAGTTTTGTTCTTAAAAAAATAATAATAAATTGCCGCTATTTTGAAACTATTGAGCAGATTTTGCTGGTTAACGAACTTGCCCAAGCTATTTATCAAAGTCGATTTTTGTGCCAAGTTTGAATGAAATTGGACTGAAATTACGATCCAACGGAAAATCGCTATCAAATCCTGTCCCAAGTTGGTGAAACCTTCATTCATTTTTTTACAAATTGTGTAGAGGGTATTTCGGTCACGAAACATCGGTTTTTCAATTTACAAACATTATTTTTATGTCCCATAAATTAAAAAATGTTTTATCAGTTATCCGTTCATGTCCTGATCCTGTATATCGCATGAATAGTTCCCAGGTGATTAGATCCAGTGTTGAGATGCTCAAGAGGTATGATTTTGAAAAACAACTGTTTTCTTTGTAAAAAAAAAACAACAGCAAAACGATCTCTCCTAACAAATTTGCACAGCACTTGCTTGTTTACCAATAAATCAGCTGTAATTGTATTGCCTGTAAAAAAAATCGTTTCATATTTTCTTGATTATCGAGAGTGCTTCGGGGATCCGTTTAAATTCCCCCCCCGTTATCGTTTAATTCGTCGTTTAAAGGCCTAAAACGGAACTAAGACTTTAAAAAAGCAGTACGACTAGGTGAATGGCACGAGATGTCTGTAGTGGGGGGGGGGTGACATCGTATCACGTATCACGTCAACTGTTCATTAGAAAAGAGTGACACCGCGCGCGTGCCGGCTCTCGTGCTCGCTGCGCTCGTCCTAACAAGCTATTTACCAGCACTGGCAAAGTTTGACGTCTCGTAATGAGTGTCAGTTTGGCGAGGTAATGTGCACAGCTAGCAGCGAGCGGTGCCCTCTAGCGTGTTACCGTTGAACTGTCGTTCAACACATTTGAAGAGAAAAATTACATTGTGTAAATAAATTTTAAAAAATAACTAAAACCAAAGTGTTATTGTACTCAAATTTCTTTTAGACAAAACTAATTTCAGAAAATAATCTTTTAAATTTTTAAAAAATGTTGTCCTTTGAGACGTAAAATGTAGACCAAATATGTTTTTTGAACACTTTCCTAGTAGGCAAAGTATCGAAGTATTAAATCAAGTTTTGTTGCAGGCTTTTAAAGTCAGTTGGTTTAACCAATTTAGAAATGTTAGCTTGTCAATTCCATGTTATTCATTAATTTGTCTAAATGCAAATTTTCCAATTGAATGTTGATCATACTTATTATTCGGAATATTATAAGTAAGAATCTTCCCTGCCTAGCAAATCACAAATAAGCCTAACATAACCTAACCAACCAAATAACGATGATTTCTATGCTTGTGCATTATACTGGTAACTGATGCATTACGGGTAATCAAAACCGTGCATTTTTGTTTACATTTAATTATATGAGTTTATAAATTTTATTCTTAAAAGTGATACTGCAATTTGAAATAATTGTAATAGGTTTTTTCTTATTGGTAATTGTTTTAAATGATTAGAATTAGAAAAGTTATTAGGATATATAAATTAATAATAATAGTAGAAGACTTGAAATTAATCTAAGAAACTACTTTGAGAAAACGGTATTTTATAAGCACAAACTTTCTTTCACTCGTCGTCTTTTCCGCCCTCTTCAACCCCTTTACAAATCCAAACTGCATCCAACGTTATTTATGTAATCCGTATTCGAATAAATTACCGCAAATATTCCACTCAGAGTCGTAAAAACAGGGAAGGTGCCCTTGTAAAATCAGTAAAGGGGTTATCCGGGCACCCCCACCTCGCGTCAACTCTTTAAATAGCTGTTTCCCCTGTTATCTACAGAAGACAACACACCGTGTACAGGACCCGCGATTTGTAGTTAAAGCGTGTTTTTTCCTTTCCACGAACGAAGGGAGATAGGGAAATTGTCGGAGGGAAAGGTCCCGGGAAGATCATCATCCAATATGCAAAGGAATTCAATCTATCCCCCTTCCCTGGGTCGCAATAAACATAAGAAAATCCTATAACACCAGTGGGAATTGCGTGCCTTGTGTGAGGTATGCGATGCAAACTTCCAGAACCGGAATAACATAACTTTAAATAAATTTTTAGAACTGATCAACAGGTTACGGCTACAGTTTTCATCTAAAGAGAATTATAGCAAAGAGAAGTTAACAGGATCTCAGAATTTTCTTTTGACTTTGCGGGCGATTTTAACGCTAAAAACGTGTTGTTTATAAAAATTGTTTTTGTGCTTTATTGCTCCTTTGTTCTGTAAAATATTCCAGATTTCTTTTACCTTAACACATTTTTGGAAAATACAATTTGATCGTCGTAATCGATATTGAATGTACATACGATAATGAACACTGACATCGTTCGATTCGTGTTAGAATTTTAAAAGAAATTTGAGAATTAAAACGTCTTACTCATGTAGTTTTCAAGTCTGATTAAGACGGTGAAATCGAGTTTTGAAAAAGAATGTAAGATGAATGAGTTTTTTATAGAAATTAAATAATTTTTACCAAGATAGAATCAAGTCGGACAAGACTCAACGAGAGGTCTGGGTTTTATCATGGTGGCACGACAATAGACAATTTTACAATAGAAATTCGATAATAATGGGGTTACGCAGGCTACTTTTAAACATTTTTTTAAATACAATTTGTATACAAAAAGGTATACAAAAACCTAATTAACAGTAGAGTAAGGTAATTTCTAGTGTTGAGCCTTTATATGCAAAAACAGTCAGATGTTAAGAAAAAAAAAACAGAAAAGTTTAATCATTTGTCAGTTTCCTTTTTTCATTCGTTTCAAGCATTATCTACTTATTCTTTCTCTTTGGAAACTATTAGAATATTTATTCTTTTTCTTTGACATACACTGAGAAAGTTTATACATATTCTTTGACAAACTCTTGGAATGTTTATACTTCCTCTGACAAACTCATAGAATGTTTATAATTCCTCTTTGACAGACTCTTAGAATGTTTATACTTACTCTTTGACAAAATCTTAGAATGTTTATACTTACTCTTTGACAAACTCTTAGAATGTTTATAATTCCTCTTTGACAAACTCTTAGAATGTTTATACTTACTCTTTGACAAAATCTTAGAATGTTTATACTTCCTCTTTAACAAACTCTTAGAATGTTTATACTTACTCTTTGACAAAATCTTAGAATGTTTATACTTACTCTTTGACAAACTCTTAGAATGTTTATAATTCCTCTTTGACAAACTCTTAGAATGTTTATACTTACTCTTTGACAAAATCTTAGAATGTTTATACTTCCTCTTTAACAAACTCATAGAATGTTTATAATTCCTCTTTGACAGACTCTTAGAATGTTTATACTTACTCTTTGACAAAATCTTAGAATGTTTATAATTCCTCTTTGACAAACTCTTAGAATGTTTATACTTACTCTTTGACAGACTCTTAGAATGTTTATACTTACTCTTTGACAAACTCTTAGAATGTTTATAATTCCTCTTTGACAAACTCTTAGACTGTTTATACTTACTCTTTGACAAAATCTTAGAATGTTTATACTTCCTCTTTAACAAACTCATAGAATGTTTTTAATTCCTCTTTGACAGACTCTTAGAATGTTTATACTTACTCTTTGACAAAATCTTAGAATGTTTATAATTCCTCTTTGACAAACTCTTAGAATGTTTATAATTCCTCTTTGACAACATCTTAGAATGTTTATACTTCCTCTTTAACAAACTCTTAGAATGTTTATAATTCCTCTTTGACAAACTATTAGAATATTTATAATTCCCCTTTGACAATATCTTAGAATGTTTATACTTACTCTTTGATAAACTTTTAGAATGTTTATACTTAATCTTTGACAAACTTTTAGAATGTTTATAATTCCTCTTTGACAAACTCTTAGAATGTTTATACTTACTCTTTGACAAATTTAGAATGTTTATACTTAAGCTTTGACAAAATCTTAGAATGTTTATACTTTCTGTTAGTCAAAATCTTAGATTGTTTACTGTGTATCTAACTCAGTCTTACAGTGTTTATACTTCCTCTTTGACAAAAGCTTAGATTGTTCCTTTCTTTTTAAGAAACTCTTAAGTGTTTATTACTTTTACGCTTCCCTTGTTGTTTTCGTTACATTTTACTTGTACAAATTTACTACCCTGAATTCCTTGATAACTTTGTTCGAAATAACCTAACTAAATTATGTTCATTTTTCTGTTCAACAGCATCCGTACCCATCAGAAGACCAGAAAAAACAACTCGCCCAGGACACAGGACTAACGATATTGCAAGTAAACAATTGGTGAGTGTAATAAGTTTTTGTTATAAATAAGTACACAAATTTCAGTAACGGTTTAGTAATTCCAAAACCATTACAATAAATACTATTAGGCCTATGTTGCGTGTATGTTACTTTACCCTATTTTTGGCGGAAAATGTTCAAGTAAACCCCTCGTTGAGTTACCCCTATTTTAAACTGCAAGTGTTTTGATTTTTTTTTACTGGTTTACGCTATACACAAAACAGTTCCTTTCAAAATATTCAATTTTTAAAATCGCTCGCCAAAACTGATAACGTTTCCGTTCATAACAGACGGTTAAAAAATTTCGATTAAGGTTAACCCCGAAAATTCAGAACACGAAATCTCCATTAAAGAAACTACCAAAATAAATCCCGGCCTTGGATTGTCAGACCTGCTTAGTTTGTATCTTGTCATATTTTCCCAGCTGACGTGGATGTTTGCGCGAGCGGATTAAGCTCGACATTCGAGCGTATTTCAGATGTGTAACAGCAATAATGAAATGTCACAAGATGGCGGAGGGGGGGGGTTAAACACTATAAACTAAGTTAGTTGACTGACCTCCGAAGTTAAACGTCACGTTGAAGCAGATTTACTGCGAGTTGCTGTTTAACGGAACATAAATTAACAAGGCGCAAGTCGGAGCTTAAGGAAAGTACGGCGGTGGCCGGCTTTGTTTTGGTAGCATGACGTTTGATTAATACACGTTAGCTGTACAGCGTGCCAATACTAGTGACCTTGGTTAAATCAGCTGTTAGTGTTATTGTTAATATTAATGCGCGCGATTTGTAAGTCGTGGTTTCACTTGTGTACTTGTTGGAAAGTCGTTAGTGCAAAGTAAATAAACAATAGTTTTAATTGGGTCAATACAATCACGCCATTGGCTTTGGCAGTTACAGGGACACTGTATCCGGGTTGTGCGCGCAAACAGACAACAAAAGTTGTAAACACGTTTTTACTTTTAACTCTGAACAGAAGAGAAATTGTACAAACGTTTGTAGCTTTGCGTGTAACGTTACAAGTGTTATTTTAAAAGTTCATTTTCTCCCCTAAAAGTTTCTTCGAAATTGATCAGAAATTAAAAAAGTAGATTTTTGTAGAAAAATTCTAGTCGTTTTCGTCAGCTGCGTTGAAGGGATTTTCATTCAGGTACTGTTGTACAACTATTGCGGCTGTTTCACCTCTATGAGACATCTTCAGGCTTAGCGCAAACATACATTCAAAGAGCAGTGCAATAAAGTGGAAACGAAAATATTTTGTTAAGATAAAAAAAAAACTATAATTTTAATTATTTAATTATTTAATAGTTTTATCATTATTTAATACGATACACTTGTTGGAAATATCCTTGTTATTCTTTGTTTGGCTCAAATATGTTTTATAAGAACCCAATAGAAACAATAAAATTTGGTTGTTCAGTCAGGTTCGTAAATATCAAAACACCTGTATTCTCCAAATATCCTTTCTATAGCGGTAATGTATTTTTAAAAGTTTTTAAAGAGAATCAATATAAGGTCGGTAATTAAAAGAAGAATAGGGTTTCCTTTTAAATGAATTAAAAAGAACTAAGTAAACGTGACATCTTGTTTTGATTCCTTCCGGTCCGGTCTCGAACATTTTAAATGTAAAGTGACTGTGAATATGAGCCTCACTTCTGAAAATTCGCTCCTCAGTTATCTTCAAACACTGTTAAAGCACGTAAACATATAAAACGAAATAGGTAGATTTATTTTGCTACTTAAAATGTGACGCTTGATTTATTGACTTCTGTAATTGCAAGTCAATTCGTTTTCAATATGACTTTTCTATGATGTATAACTTTGAGGTATTTGAAAATTTTTGACGTTTATTAATTTATTTGATATTAAATGCAGTTAAGTAACGTTTTTATGTCTGTAATTATTTAGACATGCTAGTCAAACATTCAGCCATTTTGATTTCCGCTCCATTGCAGGAATGTAATTTAACGGCGTAGAAATATAGAAAGCACTGGCGAATACACAGAACAAACATTAGATATAGTGAGCAACGAACAGCACTGTGGTGGCAGTGGTGGTGAGGCTCAACATGGCGTCCTGGTTTGTGATTAATCTCCACAATTACTGATCAACCCTTCACTAATTACATTGCCACCCTCTACCTCCTACCCCCCAACCCTCGACAATGGAACAGGAATCAGGTTATTTGATACTCGACATAGCGTTAGCTGTTGCAAAACCGAATGGAATCAACTCCGTTCTTCTTTCTTTGACTTATTGAATTAATTTTAAGCGACGGAATGAGTTTCGCTGAGCCGAAGGGGGGGAGTTTTGTTAATTGCTTTTCAACTTGTGTAATTACATTTACCTTACGTCTGTGTTTGTGTTTCCTTTACAGGATTCAAATTTGTGTTCCCTTTAAAAGGATTTCGACGTGGTTTACGACTTGAACTTCAACCGCCATTATCTGTGTATAAATCACTAAACAAATATTCTTTTCGTAAAATAAGCAAAGCTCTTATAAGAAGTAACGTATAGTCGCATTTTGCTCATTGGCCATTTATAAAGATTTATAAATTAATTTCTTGTACGACATTTAGAATGAAAGACATTTGTAGTTCAAGAGTAAATCGAAATACCCAAGCTTCCGGTCAGTCTGCTACGCCTCTGAACTGCGCAACTTAATGTAGTAGTTCGAGACTGCAGTTACTGCCGTACTCTTTACTCGTTCCGAGTATTTTAAATCTTAACTGGCATAAAGTGCAGATGAGAGAAATAAAAATAGGTAAATTTGAAACAAACCATTTGTCGATCAAGGTTCATCTTAAATTTTTGTTTATTTTCGTTCTTTTATATTTTTATTTTGAGTATCGGCGATGATAGTTACATCGGTTTTTCGCCGGGAAAAAATACTGTTTTTTCTGATTTAATCCCGAAAAATATTTCTTTCAAATTTTGTACACCGACTTGCGACATATTCGTACACGAGACCAACGTTGTGACAAAATTTGCAGAACTTCAAGCGAAAATTCTGTCGATAATTCCGGTATATATTTTTAAAACAAATTTATAACCAAGTTTTTAAAAAATCAGAATTTTATGAGGAATAAAGAAAGCACAATTCACAAGAAAAAACGAAAAAGGCTACGTAGTTGTCAAATGATAAGAAACAAAACGCCAAGTTATAGTTTGTACATAGACAAATGTCAAGATTAAACATAACAGTAAAATAAAGAAAAATAAACTGCATTCAATGGAAACCAATAAAGAACGTTCCCCAATAAAAGCTACGTAAAGGACAAAACAAACCGCTCCCCTTATTTAGCGACGATTAGTAAATACATAAAAGATAACAGTGAAAATTAGGTTGTCTTTTATTCGGGCACAAGTGGCAAGGAAGGGGGACGAAGGAGAGGGATGCAATGGTCGTAACCAAAGACAGTTGAATTCAACTAGGGTCGCTGCGCTCGTAAAAGACAATAGTCTCATCAAACCGAGTTTGAAAGCCGTCAAGGAGACAAAACTGGCTTTAAAGGGATCTGTCGCGGTGTCTTCAAATTGAATAAGATCTTCCGACGCGCAGTGCGTAGTGGTTACGCATTGTTGTGATGCGCGCGCAGTCGTTCTGATGATTAATTGTGCGATTGAATGTTTGTAATACTTTCACGTGTGCAGAAGCATAAAGTTGTGATATGCATTTAATTTACTTTTAAAAAATGTCTAAGCATTTCTGTCAGTCAGGAAATAACCGTTTTTTTAACGGATACAATTTTTTTCAATTTGGATACACATATTTTGTTACAGGCCTACATGACACTTTGATGAAAGTAGTATGTGTATTTTAAAATCTTTCGATCTGGTTCTGAAGAAATATATTTCAATTACGTTTTAAAGGTTTCTGTGCAAAATGTGGCTTTTAAAAACACTTTTTAACTCTGGGCAAAATGAAAAGGGAAGTCTTATATTCCCTAAAATCTCAAAATGTTTATTATACAGCTTTTGTGTAGTTAAGATTAAGTGCAAGACGCATTCAAACATTCTTCACTTTTTATAAGAAACGTTAACCAGTTTTTCTTTCAGTCTGGTTAAAGAAGACTATTAAACTCATTAAAAACCATATTAAAATGAATGGGTTGGGGTTCAAAACTAACTACGCCTGTAACGGTTATTTACAAATATTGAAAAACTAAGTAAGTTATTGTGGTCTTTACGTATGGACGTAAATCGCATCCGTTATTGCCAAAACGTTGCAATCGTGTACAGTGCACAAAATATCTTGCAAAAAATCGTGTATTGTTGCCAAAACATTTTGCACTGTTTTGTTAATAGTACAGTATTAACACAATAGTGTTTTGTTGATGGCGCTTTATTAGTGTTTTCAGTAACCTGTCTTTACCTGTCTTTATAGTACATACCTGTCTTTATTAGTGTAAAGACAGGAACCATACGATAATAGTATGTATTGAATAATGTTTGCAATATTTCGTTATTTATTCTTTAACAGCGAAGCAAAAGCATTTTATTTTAATTTTGTGTCAGTAAAATAGTTTAAAATATTTTCGAATTTCGTGATTCTATCAAAAGAACACCTGTTTTCAATCTAAATACACTCCCCCCCCACCTCCGGGCAAAATCCTTCCTCTTGGAACACTTAACCGCTAAAAGCTTATTAAAAAACCTCCCTTAGAATACAAAAGTCATCCCCACGTTGTCTAATGGTGAAGAAGGATGACTTGTGCATTCCTGACTAACTACGTCATAACCCGGCCTTCACATGTCAATCTAATAACACGATAGGAAACTAAACCTCTAATCCTGCGCGAGGTAGGGATGCGCTGATAACATCTTGCAAACAGTCTTGTGCAGTGTTGCCAAAACTGCTCAACAAATAATTGTGCACAGTGTTTTCATAAAATCGTACAAACAATAGTGCAGTTTTACCAAAACAGTTTACATGTAATCGTGTACAGTTTTGCCAGAACATCTTGCTACAACAATGCAATAATAATAAAACATCTTCAATTTTTTTACAGTGTTGCCAAAATATCTTACAAACGTGTACAACGTTGCCTAGAAATCTTGCAAAAATAGTGTATAGTGTTGCCAAAACAATTAGTATTTAATCGCATCCATTTTAAAACATTGCAGTCGTGTACAGTGTCGCCAAAGCAGCTAGCAAACAATTGTGTATTTTTATCAAAACCTCTTTGCAAACAATCGTGTATTGTTGCCAAAACATCTTCCAAACAATCGTGCATTGTTACCAAAACATCTTGCAAACAATCGTGTATTGTTACAAAAACATCTTTGCAAACAGTCGTGTATTGTTGCCGAAACATCTTGCAAATAATCGTCTATTGTTGCCAAAACATCTTACAAACAATCGTGTATTGCTACCAAAACCTCTTCGCAAACAATCGTGTATTGTTGCCAAAACATCTTCCAAACAATAGTGTATTGTTACCAAAACATCTTGCAAACAATCGTGTATTGTTACAAAAACATCTTTGCAAACATTCGTGTATTGTTGCCGAAACATCTTGCAAATAATCGTCTATTGTTGCCAAAACATCTTACAAACAATCGTGTATTACTACCAAAACATCTTGCAAACAATAGTGTATTGTTGCCAAAATATCTTGCAAACAATAGTGTATTGTTGCCAAAATAACTTTTAAAAATCATGTTCACTATTGCCTAAACGTCTTGCAAACAATCGTTTGTAGTGTTGCAAATTTAGTTTACACTTGCGTACAAACTGTGTAAGAACTAATTAAGGGTCCAGTTACTTTAAATCAAAAATCATTATTATTTATTACATACGACTATATAATAAATAATATAGTCAATTTTTGCTTTTTTCAATTTTATAATACAAAATAAAAAATAGAACAGAAAATATATTTTTTTAAAGAAATGCTGTTTTAAATTGTTGGTGTTTTCTTAACCCCGCTTCCACTCCCAAATAAAATAATTTTTTTTTATTGTTTAATTTAAAGTTTGTTTAATATTTTTGCTAGTTTAAAATTAATTGTGATTTTTTAGTGAAAGCTTTAATTAGTCGAGTATTAATGACCGTTAACTTCATTCATCTGTACAGTTACAAAAGTGTGCTATTTTGTTTTTGTAGGCCCCTGCCCTTACAGTATGAAGGGGCGGCGTGACCGAGGTGGTTAAAGCAGAGGTTAGTTTGTGGTGTCTAAATTTGCGCACCTCAAGGTTGTAGCTTCGATACTACAGTTCTTACGTTCTCATCAGTCTGTGGGCTTAAAAAAACTGTTTCTCACCCGGGTTCTTTGAACGAAAACTTATGCAGTCATTTTATTGTTCACGTTTTTTTTTATCACGAAATCTGTAAACAGTGTCACCGTATTATACAGGGTGACAAGTAAGTCCAAGGCGTTTAATAAATACTACTGCAACCGTGCCACCCCCTCCCCCGATATCCTCCTAAAAATAATTAGCATTGCTTTCATTAAAGGAAGTAAAATAAATCTCCTTTCGCCTAAACGTGTTACTGTATCACCTCAGCCAGACTCCCCTCTCACGGCTTAAATTTCCAGACTTAATTATTAACGGGCGTGGCATTTCTTGGTAAAATATCCAAGTCGGGGTAAGAGCGGAGGGAGGGGAGAGGGTGATGGAGGCAATCTTTGCTAATTAGAAACGCGTCTAGTAGCGCACTAATTGGCGCACGAATCAGCATTTATTATTTATGCGCAGCGCGTGTAAACCTCCCTTCTTCAATCTTATTTATTTCATTGAAAATTATCCGGCAGTCTTACTCGGGTACACGGTTACCCCTTTTGTTTTGGGCAGAGGGATTACATTTTAGAAATGCTTTAATGGAATTAAATGCCCAAAAGTTGCTTACTTTCCTGTATTGAGCGTATTAATTCATAAACCGACTCACAAAATTATATATTAAAAAAAAATTAATAAATGTAATATATAAATGTGACATATATGCTTATTTTTTTATAATGAATATTTATTTACAGATATGTCATCATGCATTTAGATTATCATTGTCCCTTAGGGTTTCTATCAAAGTTCCTGTGTTACTGTTATGGAGAAGATTGTATTTGAACAGATGATTACTTTAATATATGTTCATTAACTAAGGTAGTTCTTTAGTTTCACCACAGAATGCAGCACATACAATTGTTTTATTCGTTTGAAATAAAAGTTTTACCATTTCAGACTAAAATAACTCGCAGCGGTTTTTGGAATATACGAGATCTTTGACCAAAATTGTTTTTTTGTGAAATTCCAATTTTTAACAGTTTTTTTGACCAAAAACAAATGTCTCCTTGGAAAAATAAAAAAAAAACTATCCCTGAATTTTGGCATGCGAAATTTAAATGACACGTTCCAGCGAAACTGGGCAGTTTCTATATTAGATAGTTTTTTTTTACTCAGAAAATCTTAAAACTTATTTATGTGAAGATTACCGCTTATTTTTACCTCCGTAAATAAAGTGAAGTTATAAAAAATATCCCAAGTAAAAGTTTTAAAAAAATCATTAAATCGAATCTGCAAACAGCTTGTTTTAAAAAGCGTTTTACGAATAATTAACAAAGAATAAAGAAAGACTGAAATTAACGTTCGTTACAAAACCCATTGTTTTCTATTTTCACGACAAATTCTTCCAGCTTCCAAATTTGCTCCGTAAATATCACCAGTACGGGCGTTAGAGGGACTCACAGAGGGGGGCAACAATAACGGGGGAGAAAAGGGGCTATAAAGGAGAATGATGACGACATTGTGATATCGGGTGGCAAAATGAGACATAAGATATGGCACTAGGTGAGACTTCAATATGCTCTTGTCCCCTTTCTTTATTAAACATCAAGAAACGTTTCCACCCGCCCCATCCCCTTGACGATGAAAAATCACGATGATGACGTAAGGAATTCGTTTAACCTCCGGGGGCGACATTAAAATTATCGTTAAAGTTTGAACGGTGAACGATAAGGGTAGACGCGATGGTACTGCATTGATTGTGTCACTAATTGTGGGGGGAAGTTTTAGTACGCAGATTATTGGCTACAGTTTGGTTATGCGTAACTTTCAGTGAAGGTTTTACAGTTTTAGTCTTGCGAAATCCAATCAAAATATTTTTTTCATTTTAAATTGAACTATTTTAAAAGCGTTTCAACAGATCTTTGTTTTTGAAAATTTCAATATGGGAGTTTTCAAGAATAATTTTTGAAAATCGGTTTATCAGATTTTACTAAAACCAGGTGTATACATCATTTGACTGATGGATTTTGTTTACACCTTCAAAATTTTAGCAAAATCTAAAGGTACGATTTTGTTTGAATACTTTCAAAACGCTTTAGTGTGAAAACGGTATTTCAAAACCATGTCCGTCTGTCTGTGCATGCATATTGCTGAAGACTAAATTAATTTAAAATGACAGATATCAACGAAATTTAGCTTCGATCTTGTGAACATTTCTCTAATTTCTTAATCATTTTTATTTCAAACCCTTCTTTGAGAACAAAATTAACAGATCAGTTTTTCTCAAACGGTTTCAACGTGCTGTATCAAGTTTCACTCAAAAAAAAAAAAAAAAAAACATTGAAAATTGTCTACAAAACCAAAGTTCATCAACTTTGGTACGTGAAGACCTATATCTCAAATAGTTTAACGGATTTGAAACAAAAGACATTCTCGATTCGGGAGTAAAACCGAAAATAATGATCTTCGAAGGTTTTTTTTGTAAATCCCCGAAGGTGGTGCAGACTAGCTGCACCTATTGAGAGGATTTAAACGTCCCTCGCGGTACCAGAGTCTAACACACACTTACACTTACAACACTTCGCTTACGATTTTACCACTTTACACTCACACTTACATTTAGGGAGGCGATAATAATGTGCTTTTCGCATTAAAATAAAAAAAAATGGATAAATTAAAAATTTTTCTCTACCAACTTCAGTTACGATACTTTTTAAGCGAATAAAATTTAAGCGAAATCTGTTACAGGTTCGCATTTTTCGAAAGTTTTCGTGCAGAGGATTTTCATGAACAGGAGAAATGCTTAAGGTTGTTTACCCTTTACATTTACGACAGTACAAACACGTATTTTTGTGCGCTAAACTAGAAATCAGTTGATAATGCTTAATGTCTTATCAGTTGATAAGAAGCCGTAATGTCCAGTAACGCGAAGTGTTGTTGGAGACACAGCTAAAGACTTTATGAGCCTTGAGAGAGCTATTTCGGCAGTTACGCAGTCTGCTGCCCTCGCCGGTAACACTGGTTGTTAAGTACGATTGAGTTGTAAACATTGACCGCTCCGCTCTGTGCCCTCTGCCTTCTTTTACAGGACCTGTTGGTCGTTACGTGTCCGAATTAACGCACACGAACTCCTTGGTATTATTGGGTTCAACTTCGACATTAGAAATCTTGTTGCGAACAATCCTTATTTATTGCATTTTAAAATAAGTGAACTAGTAAACGCGGCACACAGCTGTATGTCTGTCTGACGTGATGGAAGCGAATTTACAAAAGTAATTTGTTTTATCTTTTTTTTTTGAATTGGCGATTTTACCATCATAATCGGCATTAAATTCTGCATAAATTAGTTTTTTAAAATTTCACATATTACTACATTGAACATACGATAATGATCCCTGACCGCCGTTAAATTCAGTTTCAAAATTTCTTGAATTATGCAGTTTAAACAGAAAAAAATTAAGGGAAATAATTTAAAGATTTTTAATGGACGCCATTTTGAAACTGTTGATTCCCCCTTTAAAATACGTAGTGTAAGCTAGTTAAAAGAATTAGAGGAAGGGCAGCGTTAACAGTAAGGTTCAAATTTAGAAGAAGTAAACTAATTTACACGCGCGCGCGCGTACGTGTGTGTAATTTTCAAAGTTAGTAAAAGCGGTTTTATTTTCAAAAATTTAAACTACCTCACAGGAGAGATAAAAAGACGTAACATTCGAAAATCAGGTAGTTTAACGGGGATGGCTCGGATATTGCCAGGGTAGGAAAATTAAATGAAGATGAGGGAGGAAGATTTAAAAAAAACAACCCTGAAATTGTTCCTCTTGTCGCTTGAATATTTTCCATCTCATTCAACCATTTGCGGATCGTTACCCCCACCCCCAAGACATAACTTTTCATCTTTTTCAACTCATTTTCGACCTTTGCGTCCCCCTTGCCTTCCTGTTTTATATCTAACTTCATATTATAATATCATCTTGGGGTTTTTACCGGGGCTCCATCGCCTATCCTCGTGTAATAGGATGCAGTATTGTAATCAGCTGGAAGTTTTGAGTCGAGGCAATTTTTTGTCGGGAAAAACACGAATGTAATTTGAATTTTCTTGCGAAGCGGTGACGGCGTTATTATTAAAAGTAAACATTTAGAAATTTGAAATTACGGTAGTTCTCTGTTTAAATTAAAAATAACATATGTTTAATATTTAAAGTTAATCGAATATAGTGTGTCCCACGAAGAGGTTTACGCATTTGATCCTCCACTATTTTCTCATTCCTCCATTGATCGTTTTGAAATTACAAATACTTTTTAAATAAGTTACCCAAAAACAGTGTGAGAATAGTATCTGGCTGATGTTTGTAGATACAAAATGGCAGCCAAAATAAATAAATTCTATCCCTCTTAAAAATCACACTGTACTGCAGTTATTAAATCAGGTTGCTGAACAGCTGTTAATTCTTTGTGATTTATGAAATGTTCATTAATATTTAGTTTTCTTTTAAATATTTTGTATCTAATTAAATTTTTAAAAATAATTAAAAAATAAAATCAGTTCTATACTTTATTTAAATTTTATTTTGGCCGCCATTTTGTTTCTACAAACATCAGCTAGATGCAATTCTCACATACTGTTTCTGGTACCTTCTTTAAAAATTTGTATAGTTTCAAAATGATCAATGGAGGAAGGAGAAAGTAATGGAGGATCAAATGCGTAACCTCTTCGTGGTACACGTTACATTTTAAAATAAAATCTGAAATGATACATTTACTCTAATATTTAAACACTTACATTAAATAAATTTGAGCAAGTCGAAAGTAAAACAAACTGAGGCGGCTCTCTGCAACGTAAGACGGACGTATCTGAGTAATATTTAATTAAAGTACAGGGTATTTCATAATGTGAGACTCGTTACACGCAATGAAGAACAATGGCAGATATATCCCTCTTGCAACCCCACACCATTCCATCCCCGTCTTCCCTTCTCTGTCTAATTTACAGTCCTCATTGTCTTTTCAGACTTGGTACAGTCACAGGCAAAAATATCTTGTTTCCCACAAAATGATTTTATAACCTCATTTCGTTTAACGCGAAAATAATTTGTGATTAAAAGCTAGTATGAAAGAATAAAGTATAATGTGTGATTAACTTTTAAATAAACAATTATACAGTTTTTTCAATGAAAAATCAACAGCGTTGTGAAATAAGTAGGCTAAACAAATACACAGTGCGAATTGTTGTTCTTGTTAAGCTGAAAAATATTTTAATTAAAAAATACATAAATAAATGGAAAATTTTTGTTCACAAATTATTTATAACTGGACCCATAAGAACGTTTCATGTGGTGATCGTACGTGAAAACACCTAACCGATTTTGTGAAATTAGGCCGATTTTTGTTATTTTTTCGATAGCTTTAGAATCCAATATTTTGAGAAAAAGTATTTATTTATTTTGAATCGGATAATGAATCGAAGCTAGTGAAGAACAATTGATTCGGGTTCAATTTGACTAGGTAAAAAATAGTAAGTAGTTCGAATAATTTAAAATTAAAATTTATTCACCAAAGACACTGTATTTAAAACAGTATTTAAATAGTAGATGTACTCCTTACTGAAATATATGACTGAAGAAATAACTGGTATCCAAAATCAGCTGATCGTTACAGATAATATGTGACCATCCGCCGTCGCAAAATAGCGGTAAAAACATTGCGTTTGTGCTTCTTATTTACTACAACCATAACCTCAAAAGTTTCCCAAAATCAGCTGTTTGGTGATGATAAAGATATTAATGGGAAAAAATCGCCTGTTACGAAGACAGAATGCCTGAAAACGTTACACATTTCAGGCTATAACTTTCTTAAGTTCATATAAACGGTTGCTTACGTCTTATTTGTAAAATACTGTAGGCCTGCGAATGACGTAAGGTCTGTTTGATTGTTGACGGGTGTGTACACTACACCGTTGTGAGGAGGGATCTGTAATGCCTCTGCAACGGCTCTCCGAGGAGTAATCCAGGACCTTCTAATAGCCACCCAAATAGCCTAGCAAACACCTTTTTAATGAACTAGTGTGCGAGGGCTGGCTGACGTTGTGATTGCCACCAGACATTTATTAATTGGGAGACAGTTCCTGCAGTTTTTTATTCTTATCAAACTGCTTCTTTCACTGTTATTGGTGGAATCAAATTTACTGCCTTTTCGTGTCTGAAATTTTAATGTTTTTGTGTTTTACTTGCCCATGTTTGCAGGCTATTGTATACTTTGGGTGTGGTATTAGTGACATTGAATTCTAACGTACGCGATCGTTTGCATGTTAAACACTCTTATGGAAATATGTTTTTAATTAGAAGTAAATACAACTAGTTTTATACCCAAAAAGCACCGCTTTTACGAAATATCGTTTGTCCGAAAATAATTTTGATCAAGTAGGATTGAACCCCGTACCCCAGCTTGCCAGCCAAACACTGTAACCACTATGTCGTGTTGTTATTTTGTTAATTTACATACATTTTATAATACATTAACTGAATAAATTTTACAAACGGATTACCTCTGTAAATCTATAAACTAAATAAAAATCGAAATAACGTTTTTGAAAATTATTTCTAAAATTTGCATGTAAAGCCTGGGGATATGACTGACGATGCTTAAGTTTATAATTATATACTTGACTACAAACTTCTATTTGACTGCACAGACGCTCGCGCACGAACACACACACACACACACACACACACACACACACACACACACGCGCACACACACACACACGGACACACACACACACACACACACACACACACACACACACACACTTTGGCAGATTATAAAACAGAATATAAAACTGATCCTGTTAGCAATATATTAACAGTCTGGTAACAGTTAGTTATATCGCTTATAATCTTAAGTTCGATTTTTTTCATGATCACCATACTTGTGCTATAACATAACTTTTATGAGGAAAATACAGTGCGGATGTATGTATTTTTTGCAGCCAAATGGGAACTATTTTCTTGGACCTTTCCTGCTGACTGGATCGGTTTTAAAAGAATTTAATTCTGATATATCGGAACAGATAACTTTCACTAAACAGCTGTTGTGTGTCAGGTACGTTAGAGGGGAAGCAAAACATCTTGGGCAGAGCATAACTTAGGAAAACCATGGTGCATTGTGGTCTGAGGGTGCATGTGAACAGGATAGGAATGTACCATGGATAGGAAACTGCAGGCCACATAAAGTATGAACGTGAGGCTCTCGTCCAGGACCCTGAGGACCTCCAGCAGGATCAGTGGACCGCTAGAATTTATTATAAGGGTACCAGTGCAGTCTACCAGTGTGCTGAACTAAAACCGAAAAAGTTTAGTTCCACAATAGGCTTGTGCTTTCAGTGTCTTCTTTCTAATTTCGGTGGCTAATATAATCTAGGTATTTTAAGTTATATTTAGTCTATTTTTGTTTTTTTTAATAATATTATAATGAAGTAAAACCTACATTAGGCGGTCATTACAGAGTCCGCATATCGCGAGCAGAGACGTTTCTGTTTCTATTGATACTTTGATTGATTGAAGAATTAACAGATAGTATTTGTAATTTATCTTCCGTTGACAGCCAACAATACAAAAAATGTACTTAAAACTAACACGACATAAATATTAAAAACAAGCCGGGCTAATGAAACAGATAATAAATACACTTTTGTAACTTTATTAAGAGTTAAATAATTTAGTTACTGGACGATAATTAAAATTTCAACGGCTGAAAGCATTTTAATTATTTCGAATCGGTATTATTTAATTAATATTTTAATTATAGTAAATAATTTAGCAGTAATAAACTTCGTTTAGAGTTATAATGCACAGGAGGCTTTAAATTTAATCCGATGAATTCTCCAGCGTTTGATTTACAGCACGCGCTCCTTGAAACACTTAACACTGAAACAATGAAGTTTTGTAGGACCGAGTGAACAGTAAAAAATGAAATTTTATTAGCACTCGAGTTGTGGGTTTTTTAGTGAATAATTAATTCTATGATATTTTAGTAATTAGCAGTTGAGATGCTTATAGATTTACGTTATTTACTGCCTGAAACTTCTGGACCGCTCGCTTTCGGCCTATGACCTCGATTAACTATACTTTCTTCGGTCTTCAGCATCAGTATTCCCCTTGAAGGAAGCTTTATTCTGTTTTTAATCTCCAACAGCAAAATTTTCTGCCATTTTGAAACTTCTAATTAAGTGAAGTAAAAAAAAAACCGACTTGGGGAAACTGTTGCTTGCTTCTAAAGTGACTGCTTTGAATTGCCCGTACCGAACTTTATCAAAATCTTTTCGTACGATTTTGAAAAAAAGTAGATTCTGTAGTCGACCTGGCTAAGGCACCGGTCAGTCTGCTGCATCTCTGAACTACGCAACTCAAGGTCACGGGTTCGCGACGCAGTTACTGCTGAGCCTTTACCCTTTCGCCCTCATTAGTCTAAATGCATGAAGTATGGATGTTAAAAAAAAACTTGGCCTTCTGAGATCTTCATCTAAAATGAATCCTTAAATGTTGATAAATCTGTTTTGTTGGATCACCTTTGAGTTCGAAAATATGTATACTTTTATGCCTGTTACTTTACTGTAAACAGCTGGTGGAATAATTTTCTCATCAGATCTAAAGATTTTGATACAATTATGCTCACATGTAGCTCGCACAAAAGCGAAATATAGGTCACTACTACCTGAATGCAATCCATACTCAAAACATTTTACCGAAATTTTGGTCAAAGCATTAAACTCTGGAAATAATGGTTTGGAAGTAAATCGAAAATTATAAAAATTAACCTTGACCGCCATTTTGTAAATCGAATTTTCGGCTTCTGCGATAGTTTTCCAAACGGAACTGTCCAGGAATTATTTATTTTCCTTATTTGGCTCCACAAGTCGACGTATCGCATGTCATACAATCGTAACTTGTGAAAGCAATTCACATGACAAACAAAACAGTTTTACTACCTCATCTACAGACATTCAAAATAAAATCTCTCGCAATCAAGGAAATCCTGTAATAATTTCTTGTGAAAGTTTTTTTTAAAGTTATTTTAATGTGGTCAGGCGCGTGATTAAAAATATTCTAGCAACATAAAAAGCAATTGTTAATATTTATTTTTAAGATACACTTGGGGTGGGTACAAATTGAATGTATGGATAGTTTTGGGTATTTCTGAAAATTCAGTTTTTTAAAAATTAAATTCAAAATAGGCAAAATATGTTCCTACCCAAAATTTTGTTTGGTATTCGCACAGCAAATTCATTAAATTTTTTGTACGTTTTTCTGTTAAAATTAAGTGAAAAAAATATCCTAAATTTCAGTAAAAACTAAGTAAATAACTTATCCTGCAGTTAAACATTATTCAGATAAACCTATTTTTTTTAGAAGTATATTACGTAAACTAATTTTTTTTACTTTGCAAAAAGCTTACAAAAAATTTAAATACGTGCTTTATTTAAAAATCTTTCATATATTATCAGATTAAGCATTGCGATCGGTTTTGTACCAATAATAAGGACCTGCGTTATTGAAGCTACATATACGGGGTGCCTACAGGTACGTCAGAACACCAGGGAACTCACACGTCATACTTTTCTATTCTAAAGCTTTACAGTAAAATTAAACCGACGAAAAGGTCTGCAAACAAAATTCCAGGATCAGTATGAAGTGTTTCCGTCAGATTGCAGCACAATGCAAGCATAGGTGACAAATAATTGTGTGCACCAAAACAGCTGATTGCTGAAAAAACTTTGTTGAAAGTAATATTTTAATTGTTACTGTATCCACTTAAGTAATTATTGACCGAGTCAGTTTTGAAAATAGAATCGGTAAGACAATCCAGGCCAGTTCTAATGTGAAGTGTTATTAAATAAAGACTTTGCTTTTAGTAAACAGTAAATACTGAAACCTAATTTAGGTATGTAATATAAAATCCGGTTATAATAGGTTGCATTTGTAAATATTTCAGTAAGATACAATGTTAGAGTTAGTCATTAATTTTATAGATTATAGTTTTAATATAACTTTAATGTCTATTTTAAATGAAGTTTATAGTGATATAACTTTAGTGTCTATACATAACTTTGATTTATACTGATAACAAATATGTACATAATCTTTGAAATACTTCGGAAGATATGGAATTATAGATTAGTTTGTTAGTAATTAACACCAGTCAGTGGTATAATTTAAATTATTTTATTCACAGAATTAATGGTTTTTTACGTTCAATGACAGATAGTGATTTCATAAAACGTCTTTTTCCTTTTCGACGGGGATAAATTACGATTGCTAAATAAGAGCTGCTATAACATTGTTCAACGTCTTGCTGTATACTATTCGTTTCTTTTCCCCGTTAACGGTCCCGCTGGTATAAATATAATTATGTACCAACACTAAGGACCACGTCGACGTTACTGTTGCTCTTCACGTAAACAGTTTTTACCGCAAACAGTTCCGCGGTGTTTATTTTCGCCTGAAATACCTGCCTTACATAACGTACTCGTACACGATAACGTACATAATTTGTTTTGTAGTCCAGATAAAACTTTATGTCATCGCTTTGACTGTGATTGTTATAAATAGGCCATATCCGGAGGCCCCAGTTTGCCCTGTCAATCACCCAGTATCACGACCCACGCGTTGCCCGCTGTCCGACTGGGAGAAAGCCGCGGCGCAGACTTGGGACGGAAAACTTAACAGGCGCGGCCGATCAGATTGCTTAACGCTGTAAACGAAAAAAATTGATAAATTTCGGATCCTCTCAGAATCGGTTTCGGCGATTTTTAATTTATCGGTTGATTTATTTTAGCCCTTAGAAAACAAAACGCTGCACTGTTTCAGGAAATATTGCAAATAATCGCTGCATAATTCTCGCTGACGTGATGGAAGTAATGTTTTTGCTTCCTAGGCGTACCGTAATTTTTAAAAATTTGATTTTACCATCTTAAACGGCGTTAAAGTCCGTATATATGAGCATTTTAAACTTTCAAACTGTATTGAAAATACAAGAACGAATCCTGGCGGCCGTTAAATTTATTTTCACCGGATTTTGAAATATTTTGAACGCTAATTACAATCGTGAAAATTATTTTATAAAATTCTATACAATTTTACAAAACGTTACTCATTTCAGGTATCTAGTGTGGGTCTTACTATGATTAAAGGTCCAGTAGCGCGTATAAGTTTTTGTTCTGATTTTTAAAACTGTTTGTTTTAAATTTCTTATGCGTTCTTCAGTTAGGATTCTGTGAACTGTAAGACCAAAGTTAAGCGGAAATCTGTGAAACGTTTGATGCTTTTAGAATGATTGCTCAGAACGTTTCGGCTCTGATTTCAAGATCCAGGATCGATTTACGGGAATTATGCAATTAATTTATGAACATTGATAAGCTAGAAAAATAACGTTTAGAAAATAGTTTTAATTTTAATTGGCCGGCATTAATTGCAGTCCAAGCCACAACAGGAATCGACTTTTGTAGCGTTAAGTTTTCCTGTTGTCATTCGTTGTTTGTGTTCGGCAGTCCGCTTTCATGAGCGAACCAGCTGCGTGCCGCGATTATTAAACTTAAAACGCCTGTCATTCGTTGTTTGTGTTCGGCAGTCCGCTTTCATGAGCGAACCAGCTGCGTGCCGCGATTATTAAACTTAAAACGCCTGTCATTCGTTGTTTGTGTTCGGCAGTCCGCTTTCATGAGCGAACCAGCTGCGTGCCGCGATTATTAAACTTAAAACGCCTGTCATTCGTTGTTTGTGTTCGGCAGTCCGCTTTCATGAGCGAACCAGCTGCGTGCCGCGATTATTAAACTTAAAACGCCTGTCATTCTTTGTTTGTGTTCGGCAGTCCGCTTTCATGAGCGAACCAGCTGCGTGCCGCGATTATTAAACTTAAAACGCCTGTCATTCTTTGTTTGTGTTCGGCAGTCCGCTTTCATGAGCGAACCAGCTGCGTGCCGCGATTATTAAACTTAAAACGCCTGTCATTCGCTGTTTGTGTTCGGCAGTCCGCTTTCATGAGCGAACCAGCTGCGTGCCGCGATTATTAAACTTAAAACGCCTGTCATTCGTTGTTTGTGTTCGGCAGTCCGCTTTCATGAGCGAACCAGCTGCGTGCCGCGATTATTAAACTTAAAACGCCTGTCATTCGTTGTTTGTGTTCGGCAGTCCGCTTTCATGAGCGAACCAGCTGCGTGCCGCGATTATTAAACTTAAAACGCCTGTCATTCGTTGTTTGTGTTCGGCAGTCCGCTTTCATGAGCGAACCAGCTGCGTGCCGCGATTATTAAACTTAAAACGCCTGTCATTCGTTGTTTGTGTTCGGCAGTCCGCTTTCATGAGCGAACCAGCTGCGTGCCGCGATTATTAAACTTAAAACGCCTGTCATTCTTTGTTTGTGTTCGGCAGTCCGCTTTCATGAGCGAACCAGCTGCGTGCCGCGATTATTAAACTTAAAACGCCTGTCATTCGTTGTTTGTGTTCGGCAGTCCGCTTTCATGAGCGAACCAGCTGCGTGCCGCGATTATTAAACTTAAAACGCCTGTCATTCGTTGTTTGTGTTCGGCAGTCCGCTTTCATGAGCGAACCAGCTGCGTGCCGCGATTATTAAACTTAAAACGCCTGTCATTCGTTGTTTGTGTTCGGCAGTCCGCTTTCATGAGCGAACCAGCTGCGTGCCGCGATTATTAAACTTAAAACGCCTGTCATTCGTTGTTTGTGTTCGGCAGTCCGCTTTCATGAGCGAACCAGCTGCGTGCCGCGATTATTAAACTTAAAACGCCTGTCATTCGTTGTTTGTGTTCGGCAGTCCGCTTTCATGAGCGAACCAGCTGCGTGCCGCGATTATTAAACTTAAAACGCCTGTCATTCTTTGTTTGTGTTCGGCAGTCCGCTTTCATGAGCGAACCAGCTGCGTGCCGCGATTATTAAACTTAAAACGCCTGTCATTCGTTGTTTGTGTTCGGCAGTCCGCTTTCATGAGCGAACCAGCTGCGTGCCGCGATTATTAAACTTAAAACGCCTAAATTTACAACCCAATTTCGATCAGAAAACAACTCTTCTGTTTCAATCTTTTTACTTGCGACTGAAAGAGATAAAATGTAAATGGCCGGAATTCCTCGTCGCCAAAACATCTGTTGTGAAGAAGGAAAAAACAAAAAAGAAACTGCACAGCCCGTTATCAGCCAGCAAACTTACCAGGTGTCTACCTTCTCTCTCGCGCACTTTATTTATGACCCTTGCTACCTCCTTTTCCTCTGCATCACACGTTTTTTCATCATCTCCCCCCCAGAGGCCTTGGGAGACAGGTTTCACGGCGTTATTTATGACGCTTTTCCTGCTTTCCTCCCCCCACCCCATCAATACATCCGCCCTGCACTGGAGAAAATTTCATTCTTGACTTACTGTAAAAACAACAGAGCTGTAAGGGCGATTGAAACCGTGTTTTTACTTTACCGTCTTCGTGCGATAAAACTTTCAAAGAGCGATGCTGTTGTAGATAGTTAAATAGCCAGCTGCTGTCTCAGTGGCAAAAATTTATTGAAAGGCCATCATTGTAAGATACTGACATTAGTATCTTGAATTTTCAATAAACTCTGAAATTTATCAGTTGAATTTCACAGCGGTCAGGTTTCCAGTGCGATTTGGAAGTTCAAAATACTACATATGATATAGAAAACTTTCTAAAATACTACAGAATACTAGATACGATGCAGAAAACTTTCTAAAATGCTACAAAATACTACATATAATGCAGAACACTTTCTAAAATGCTACAAAATACTACATATGATGCAGAAAACTTTCTAAAATACTACAGAATACTACATACGATGCAGAAAACTTTCTAAAATGCTACAAAATACTACATATAATGCAGAACACTTTCTAAAATGCTACAAAATACTACATATAATGCAGAACACTTTCTAAAATACTACATATAATGCAGAACACTTTCTAAAATGCTACAAAATACTACATATAATGCAGAACACTTTCTAAAATACTACATATAATGCAGAACACTTTCTAAAATGCTACAAAATACTACATATGATGCAGAAAACTTTCTAAAATACTACATAATACTAAATATGATGCAGAAAACATTCTAAAATATTACAGAATATTACATATGATGCAGAAAACTCTTCTTTAATTTTGTACACTATTTTGCCCATCATTTGGTTTCCAACTTATACGAGTGGGAGGAGACGCATAATTTGCCTAATTCACCTCGCTGTGGCATCACCTTACGATTGGTCTGAAAATCCAAAAGACATTTTCCATGACGTAACATCTTAAAACAGGACTTACTGTTGGAAGTTATCTGAGGAAGTAAATTGGGATCTGAAGTGTACCAGAATATTGACCATTATATCAGACGTTTATCAAACTTTATAAATATTTATTGACGCTTAAGAATATTTACAGTTAACGTATGTATTTGTCCACATTTCAGTCCAGCAGGCTCTTAAGATCCACGAAACAAAACGAAAGACACCGCGGTACAACTTGACACTGTGTTCACGCCTTTGTCTGTGTTCCAGTTGACATATCGCAACTCACTGTGTCCTGATGCTTATCTCGGCTAGATGAAGTCAACCCGCGCGTAATGAGACTCGGAACTGACTATACAATTAGGCCCTACTCATAATTACGAGCTTCTCCTACAATTATCCTCTATTTACGGCCGCGGGAATGCAAATGTCTGTTGTAATGGCTGAAGTACGGAAGGAACAAAATGGAACCGGACCGGATTCGGTTGAGACGGGGAAGTAAATTTGAAAAAATCGGTTCTGTGATGCGAGGTTTATCGTGAACGGTAATGTTACGGTGATTTTGATTTTCGGTCTTTTGATATAACCTCCGGAAAGGTTTCCTGCAGCGGTCACAAGGGTCTCGGTATGAGCGGGACAGACAAAACGCAGGAGTAACCCAGCCAAAACCGGTTCGCGAGGAATCTACAAAAATTTAAACAAATCTGAAAATTTCTCAAACACCTTTCATTTATTTTCTTAAATTCCAGTCATAATAACGTAATAGTGCATCATATTTGAAAGGAAAAATTGGTAAAACTACTTTTACCTATATTTTGCACAAAATTGTAATACTTGCTGATCAGAACTTACTCATTGTCGAACGTATTTTGCCAACTAAACCGTCAGACATTTAAAAAAAATATTTTTTATTTTTTTTAACAAAGGCATATATTTTAAAAAGTTCGGATATTTAAAAAAAATGGTTCGTATATATTGACGAAGTATTATTTTATAACTTACTACTTTATTGTTTAATGCTAAATTTTAATATTTTTTATAGCCGTCAATAAACTGAAATTTATTTTAAAAACTAGCTTCATTAAATTCACCAGGTGTAACAACAGTAAAGTTGGCAACCTTGCGAGTGGGCCGCTAATAACGTAGCTTGTAACGCATTCTGTATGAATATGCAAGAACTAACGCATTACACGAAGTCAATCAGCTGACCACTATGTTAATACCCGAGAAATGTCGAAATCTCCCGATGTTTTACTTGGATATAAAATGCATAAGAGTTGTATTTTACGGTTCGACCGAGCCAATTACAAAACTCCTACCTAGATTGAATCTTTTCTCGAATTGATTGACTCGAAAATTGGGTGGGGCCTTGGTATAGTTCTATCTCTTTCCAATACACTAACACGCATTATCTCTATCTTCTTTGCTTTTCAAACTTCAATAAAATTTTATTAGGTTCGTTAAGACATTGAAATGGTGTTTTTTTCTTCTTCTTCTTCTTTGCCTTGTCGTCTAGGCCGTCTGAATATTGATCACGACGACTTAGTGCCCGTGTTACCGATAGCCGGTACATCTTTTTATAATTGAAAAGTGGTACTTCTTTATCTCGCCGAATTGCTTTATTTTGTCCGACATTCGGATGATGTTCTGTATTATATAAATGTGTTTTTTTACTTTTAAATTATTTGTTTTGGTCGTTAATTCCGTTCCGAGCGTAGGCTTTCCAAGACTTCGGATCGGTTATAATTAAGACCACTCGACAGACAGATTCGAATCACAACAGCTGATTTTATTGCTTATATTTAGCTGAACCTAAACGAGTTTGTCCCTCGCGTAATACGTTATTCTCGGTTTTAATGAAACCAGTAAAGTATCAGTTTGAGTACTGTTCCTTTTTTAATCGTCTGTAACGCCCCTCTAGCGCTTAAACATTGTCGGAAGATTTTTACGCTAAAACACTGGACAAATTTAGTGGTTTTAAAACAAATCAGAATTGTAGAGTTCGAGGTATCGATGTCTAGATTTAAAAACGTCGCAATTGCACTCGAACCCTTATAATCGATGTAGTTTACAATCGTGGCAAAAACATTACACAAACTTTCTTACATTGCAATCAGATCAAGAGAAATCAGGGGAAAATTTATTTTAGACTTTGTTAAGCTTTTAAATTAAAAAAATTGAGTTGTGAGCTAACTTTCAGTGCTATACTCAACTAATTTGCTTAAGATCTTATTGTATACTCAAAATCCACTACGGTGTCGGGTAAAGTAGTCCCAAGAATAATTGCTTTGACGCGCTAAATACTGTCACATCCCGATTGCACGTCCAGCGCCCACGTAACATCAAGGCTCTACGTGCACACGACGTGTCAGCACGTAAACTTTAAGTCCTTTACACCGCGTAAACTTGTTTGGGAAATGTAAATGAAACGGATTGACGCGGAGTGATCTGGGATGTAAACCGAGCCATGGTGGGGGGGGAATGTAAACAACCGCGTGACACGAAGGACCCCATAAAACAAATTGCGTCCGGGGTCTCTCCATCAATTTGTAATCCGAGATTCGAGCCACGCCACACCTGAGTGGAAGACGTTGAGTTTCTAAATGTTGCAATTAATTTTCACTCTCACGCGGGTAACCTAACCTAACCTAACTTGATGCGTAATCTTTAACACGCGTGGCTCGGACAGGTTAGGTTTCCGAACGGAAAGCGACAAATTAAATACTTTAGACCCCCCCCCCCTAAGGTGGGAATCCGTACAGAAAATATCTGACAATAATGGTTACCGATAAAATTAATATCTTTAAAGATATAGGGTGTTTCATAATTATGTCGTCCAGCCAAAAGTTATAGCAAATATTTAAAAAATTTTATCATTGTTTTTGAAAAAGAAATACGCTCGGAGTATTCAGTTTTTTTGTAAATTTGCGTTAATTTAAATTAAATTTTAACCATTTGCGAAACATCAAGCTAAACAAAAGTTCTGTAAAATACTGTCTTGTCAGTAATAAATAGCCATTTTGTTAAATTTAGGTTAGCAACTAAATATTACGGACGTAATGATTCTATGGTATATTTGCATTGGACTCATAAACTATTCACCAAAGCTGAAACAAAAAGTGTTGATCTTACGGAACACCTGTATAGTGCCCAATTATCGTAGTGTTTGTTTACTTTATTAACGTCAAATTTATTACTGTAGTTTGTTGATTTCGTTGCGTATGCGCGAATTTTTTATCATTTTGTTGTTTTATTTAACTTCTTTTATGCCAGTTAGACTTGTAAAGCTCATGGATCTATGTAACACGGCAAAACGCCAACGATAGTAACTGATATCAGGTTACTTTTGGTTTTAGGTCATCGAAAGACGATAATCCGCGACAAAAAACCAAAACAGAACCGTTTTTCAGTTAAAATAAATTGAAATACTACCCTAATCACCGAACTCATTGAGTCTAACTATACACAGTGCAGTTATTGTATGCTTATTACGTCTCCCCAGTGTTATTTCTTCGTAACAAATCCGCTCTCATTTCCAAATGAACTCCGAAGGGTTGTAAGCTGCCCCGGGTCCCTTGAGGTCGAGCCGACAATGTAATTAGTCTGAGCTTGCAATCCAAGCTGATTTGCATAGGTTATTTGTACACTGGTGTCAATTGTATTGTGTTTTATATTGGCTTAAAGAGGGGAGCGTTACAGTAGTGTTTTTAACGGTGGACACGATATCGAGGGATTTTCTGAGTTGAAAACACTGAGTGGTAAGATCTGCGGGAATATTTCCATTTTTAGAAGCATCGATATAACGGCCGAAGATTAAGAACTATTTTTTACAAAGTATGACGGAAAATTTGAAATTCTTGTAACCGTAGTAGGGCATAAGTAACGGTGATTACATTGTGCTCGTCAGTGATCACGTGGTGTGGAGCAACGCAGAACCAAACAACGTGTAACAATAATTCAAACGTATCCCGAAACACGTAAGTTCATTAATATGACAATTGGTGAAACGTGTAAAAGGTGAAGTAAAAACCTTTGTGGGGGGGATGTCGCCCTAATGGATGTAATCCATTTGCATCCATTTCGTCGTATCATCGAATTAGGGAACAATAGAATCAGGGGAGCTGGGGGGGGAGGGGGTTTAATGCCTGGCGAGGGAAAATGTTGTCATCCACATGGCTGGGCATTCTTGATATCGAATTAGTTTTGTTTTGAGAGTGAGCACTTCTTTTGCCTAATTGCATTCCGAATAGATCGACTGGATTGATGCCATTTTGGGGCACTTTTAGCACTGTTAAAAATTCACGGATGATGAAAGAATGGTCATGATAACTAAACGAAAATAGTTTGCTGCGATTTGATACTTGTGTTCTTGTACAACATGTACTTGCAAACATGTTATTGTACTTGCAAACATGTTATTGTACTTGCAAAACATTTGTACCTGCAAACATGTTATTGTACTTGCAAACATGTTATTGTACTTGCAAACATGTTATTGTACTTGCAAATATGTTACTGTACTTTCAAACGTGTTTTATACTTGCAAAAATGTTGTTATACTTGCAAAAATGTTGTTATACTTGCAAAAATGTTATTATACTTGGGAACATGTTATTGTACTTGCAAACAAGTTGTACTTGCAGACACTTTGTGCTTTCAAACATTTATTGTACTTGCAAATATTTTATTATACTTGCAAACATGTTATTGTACTTGCAAACATGTTATTATACTTAAAAATATGGTATTGCACTTGCAAACATGTTATTGTACTTGCAAACATGCCATTGTACTTGCAAACTTGTCATTGTACTTGCAAACATGTTATTGTACTTGCAAACATGTTATTGTACTTGCAAACTTGTCATTGTACTTGCAAACAAGTTGTACTTGCAAACATGTTGACTTTCAAACGTATTATTGTACTTGCAAACATGTTATTGTACTTGCAAACATGTTATTGTACTTGCAAATATGTTTTATACTTGCAAACATGTTATTGTACTTGCAAAATATGCCGCCTCGGTGGTCTAGTGGATAGCGTACTAGGCTTTCACCCCGAGGACCCGGGTTCGATTCCCGGCGAGGGATTGGCATTTTCATACGCTATACATCATCCCATCGTCTGCATTAGCCCAAGTGTGCACAATAGTCGGACGTTAAACACAAAAAAATGTACTTGCAAACAAGTTTTACTTTCAAACATATTATTGTACTTGCAAACATGTTTTATACTTGCAAACCTGTTTTATACTTGCAAACTTGTCATTGTACTTGCAAACAAGTTGTACTTGCAAACATGTTATTGAACTTGCAAACATGTTATTGTACTTGAAAACTTCTCATTGTACTTGCAAACATGTTATTGTACTTGCAAACAAGTTGTGCTTTCAAACATGTTATTGTACTTGCAAACTTGTCATTGTACTTGCAAACTTGTCATTGTACTTGCAAACATGTTATTGTACTTGCAAACATGTTGATTATGTACTTGCTTACGTTGTTGTGTTTGCAGATGTGCTGATGTACTTGCAAATATGTTGAAAACTAAATTATAACTTATGCTACCGTAATGTTGTACCTGACCGGAGGTTTGCTGTTATTGGTTTTTACAATATTTTACTGAGCAATTATTTAAATATAACCGTATCTGTGAAATCGTTAAGTTTCGCTCTAATCTTGTAAGCATTGAACTGTTATAATGTTCTCTCCCTTTCCCTTTAAGGTTATTTATAAATCAATAGCAGTTACGGAAAACGCTTCAAGGTTTTAATAATAATAATAATTTTGCTATGTTATTGTCACGTGTTGAGCCGCTGCTCCGTAAACATTTTGTTATTAACAACGCCGTATCAGCCAACCTACAGGAAATATTTTTTTCAAAAAGTATTTCTGAAAAGACGTAACTTACCAGTTAAAGTTTCCTCACTCTTGTAACGTCTCCTCTAAAAATAAAAGATACATCACAGAGTAAGTTTTTCGTTTGACGCTTTAAAAAGCTTAGAAAGTGCTCAGTTTTATATGTTAACTTAATATTAATTGTTAGATAAAATGTTACTTTCACCGTCTTGAAATAATGTTTTTCTCGTGTGACGAGTTTCAAAGTTTTATCTTATTCCCAAATAGGTTTAATAGGTCATTTGTTAAGGCGCATTATAATTTTCTTTTACTTTGAGCTACGTTTGGCATCTCATCACACCAAGATCGCTGTCGTCGGCTAGAAATTGAGCCTGCACGCAAGCTTGTAAATCGAAACCAAAAGTAGCAGCGCTTTTAGTTTTTTACAGTTTTAAACAGTCTGATGCAGGTGTTTTCTGAACAGTCCTGACGAATTCGTTATTCCAATCAGCTTCGTTTGCGAAAAAATCTACGCTTTCATAAAACAGTATCAGCTTGGTACAATGGCATTGCAGCGGTTGGTATTATTAGTGTTTGAATATCAAGATAGAGCCTCTATAAGCAATTAGAGGTCCTTGTGCAGAGTCATCCTGCAGGAAACCAGTCACGAGTACAATGCCTCTAACGAAGGCGAGGTTGTACCGCCCGCTCCACATCTTCGCGGCTCGGCGCTTCTTTTAGTTCGATCTTGAAAAATATTCAATGGGCATTTTTAATTAGGTCTGTTTCATCGCGTTCAGGCCTGTTGGCGTTATACGCAGTAATGTTGTATTTATTACAGCAAGAATAAAAACGCGAACACTTTTTCCGAATGTTACGGTTTTACTGTCAGTTTGTGGATACAAATATAGTTGCAAAAAAATTCTCACGACCCTGTTTCAAAGCCATTAACAGAAAAACTTTAATATGGCATCAGATGTTTACAGAATATAACAGTCAGTGAATAAAATTTCATAGAAAGTTAGTGCCGTAGATCGAAAAACCAAACAAGTGATAATTGATTTTTTAGTTTATTTCGAAACCGGAAATTTCTTTTAATTCAAATTTGTTATGCGGACTTAATATACCGTTATACATTACTAAAAGGTCAGTAAAATGTAATTTTAAGAAGTCGAATGTTATTTTTCGAGGAGCAGAAAGTTTTATTTGAGCAACTTATATGAAGTACAATTTAACAAAATCAATATGTCCGATTAAAGAACCCTGTTAAGGATAGATCCATTCAGACAGATTTGTTCTTGCAAAAACAGTCCGTTTACTGACCAACGATGGTTCACTCATCCGTTACGATGGTTTAAAATCGTTCCGTAGTTGAAGCCTGATGAGTCGATTTTGAGAAATGAAACTGGTTTTCAGATTTTCGTCGATTCAGATTTTGTACTGAAAAATAAAATTTGACCAAAACCGTCAGGGCCGTTTTTGTTTAATAAGATGATACATTAATTTAAGCCCCTTTTAAATAATTAAACGCGAGTAAGTTTAGGTTATTACGTTTGACAAACCCCTCTTGCCTGCCGGGTGGCCGGACATTGGGGAAGGGGTTCAAATGACGTACACAGAAGGACAGACATGGCTTAGGCTGTGATTTGTAGAGCCCCCCCCCAGCAAGCTTAGCGGCGCTCGCTACGTTCGCTCGGCATTTCAACTATTCCGGGGTCACGACGATATTTCACTTCCTTCATAACTCATTTACCGCGGCGCACGGGGCATTAACTTCAATCCTTTTGTTTTATTTGTATTTGAATTCTAGTGCGTTTTTCAAAATTTAATTTACGGCGGCGCTTTTACTGCCCGGCAATCGAAACAATAAGCACCGTGATTGGAAGCAATATTCCGAAAATAAACAATATTTTTCTATTGTTAAGAGTTTCTTGAAACCTCATTATACCGTCGTAATCAGCGTTAAATCTTGTTTTGTAATGACCGTCATTTTTAACTGTGAGCGAGCGAGCGCACGCACGCACAAGACAGGATCGGCAATGTTTTTTAAGGCTCCAGGCTTATCAAGATTGCCTATTCATTATCTTATTTTCCACAACAAAAAAAAAAAAAACTAATACAATAAACGGTAATCAAGATGTATGTTTTTTAATAATTTATTGTTTATTAGGTTTGGTTTTTATTGTTTATTTACATTTGAAAAAATTAGCTATTGGAGCGAGGAACGTTGAAATGAGCGCCTTTTCCGATCACTTTTTTAATCATCGTTGAAATCTATATATATATATATAATATAGCCCATATATGTAGGCTACGGTTGTGTGTTAGCAAGCACACGTTCGCAGTTTTGGTCCGATTTGATTCAAACACGCCACGAAAATCGTTTATGGTAATAAATTTAGAAATTTCGTTAACCAGTAAAATTTGTTCAACAGTTTCAAAATGGACGGCCATTTATCATTTTTTTTTAAATTAACCTTTTGTGTCTTAAATTCCCTGAAAATCGTTTTTACAGCGTTAACATTTTGCATGCATATTAGCGTTTTGAATTTTTTAAAAATCCGTTGAAAATTTGACGGCGGTCAGGGTTTATTTTAGTATTTCTAATGCAAGTTGAAAATGCTTTGCAGATTTCATTGTTAAAAATGATGGTAAAATTAGAAATCCCGAAATGGTGTGATAAAGAAAAATATTTTTTGAAATTCGCTACTATCACTGCATCGAGAGAGCTGCGTTTCATGATTAGACTGTAAATGTAGTCGACTGTTTTTGTGTAGTAGGATTTTGTTGGTTTTATGTTGTTGGCAGTTTGAGTACAGTTTTTTTGTGTGCTTCTAATGGACACTTGTAAACAGCATTTGAAGAGTTTTTTCTGTAACAAAATTTATATTTTATGAAACTGTCCTGGTAATAAAGTATGCACACTCACACATACAGTGTTTAGACTAAAACAAAATGTAGAACAGAACACTACCATGTTTCCTAACAAAATTTCAAAATGGAAGGGAAAGTTTTTGTTTTAAGGCGAAAAAAGCACATTGAGGCTAGTATCGTCTCTCTAAATGTAAGTGTGAGAATGAAGTGTTAGTCGTAAGTGTGTGTTATACTCGGGTACCGCCAGGGATGTCTAAATCCTCTCAATAGGTGCACCTAGTCTGCGCCTCTCTGCGGAGAAAATATCTAAATCATAACATAAATAAAAGATTTGATTTTAGCACGACTGTCAAATGAAGCCACATCAGTATAGCTTGTATTAATATGTTATTTGGAATGATGTAGGCAGCGCAGCGCGTCGACTCCCGATACAATCAGTAAAACGTATAAAATAATCTTCTTCACTCGTAAACATGTCCTGGCATGTCTCAAGGCCCAACTTGCACATTACTATAATTACCGCCAACATACAATTACCCGAAGACACATTATGTAAATGGAGAGTGTTCTTCCACCGCCTCATCCAGCCAACAGAGGTCACTGGTGTCGTTTGATGGAACGTTCGTAGCTTTTGTTTTCAATTCTCATGTTACGTCGCTCTGCAGGGTGGTGTGATGGCGAGATAGCCGGTGAGGAGGGTCTCGGATTTGTCATCTGACAAATAAATCTTGGCTCCCCACCTCGGAGTTCTAGTTGTCTTGTTTTATACGAACCCAATTAGGCCACATCACCCTTGATCGGCCATTGCGTGTAAGACATTACAGGTCCCTGTTCCCGTTGGTTATCCTTCGTTGACGGGTCTTGTAGTTTTGCAACGGTAACGGGGATAAATTCAGTGCGAGTCATGTTTTTGGACTGGATGGGATTTGGTGCTTTAAAACGGCGAGCGGATGTTTTTAGAAAAGTACGTACTGTGTTGTTATACGTTTGCAGAAAGTATGGTGTTAGTATGAACTTAGATTTTGAGAGTGTATACAAATTAATGTTTTTCGCTGTCAAACGGTGAACTACAAATTGCTGGATGCTAGACTGCGCGCGCGCGCGCGCACACACACACACACACACACACACACACACACTACCTTACGACCACTGAAAAAGTGATCTAGAGGCGCTCATTTCAGTACCCGAGTATGAGCCTTAAAGTGTTGACAGCTTCTGTGGCCCATTTTGGAACATAATTTCGCTAATAAATGTATATTATTCCAGTTCGTTGTGTTTCTCCCAATAGCATTTCACGCTGAACGCCCGTATAACGGTTTCAATTTCGCTTTGAAAAAAACGATTAACGTTTAAAATTAATAAATTCAGCGCAAAAAATACAAAACAGGAAAGGCATTGTAAAAGCCTGGATAGAGGGAGAACGGTAGAAGCGAATTTAACAGAGAGAAAAAAGAAACAGGCAGAAAGGAATTATCAAAATCCCCGAGCGAGGGGTTGTGTATGCACAGTATGGAAATGCGAGAATATATCATTCAGAGTTGACAGTGCAATTTCTGTTATCTCTGAGCTCAGGACGGGCGTGCTTGTAGCAGCGCGTCTTTGTTGTCGGCGTAGCGCAGCTCGGAACCTCAGCGTTCAGATCTATTACTGAGGTTACCTGACTTAGCCTGACCTCATTGTTAATTAATTATTACGTTACTGGCATATATGAGGCGGTAAATCAATTTAATTCGTAAATACTCTAGATACAGTTTTAAAATTTTTACCGGTAATTTGGAGTATTCACGTTGTGAATGAACTGAAGCGGCCATTACGGTAAAACTCAGACCATGGACTGTATAGTGAGCCATCATGATACCAGAATATGTTTTGAGATGACGTGAGAAAATTGTTAATTTTGTGTGATGGCGATCAGTGATTCAGACACCACAAAAATTTATTTTGGTAATGGTGGTGTAAATTTTAAACATTTATTTTATAATTTTAAAAAAATCCTAATTTTATCTGCGTAATTAGTGTTAACAATTTGCGTTTATTAATTAGTTCAGCCCCGAAGACAGTCAACCAAATCTTTCCGAATGATTTATGCATGTTTTAAAGCAGAGATGTTCGATATTATTAAAGGAATTAACAAATTTGAATTAAAATTAGTATGTTTTTAGATTTGTTTCATTAGCGAGACAGCTGCGTGCGCTATTATTTAGTTGCGCAATCGTGACTAATTCTTGATTATTTATGATCTCAGTTTACAAGTTGTTGTCGGCTTTTCTTAGCCGAAATTTTCCAAAAACTACAAAATTTAAGATAATTTCAAACCAATATTAACCAATTTTTAGTAAACATTTTTCTCATACCAGCTATCTACAGTATTGGAACCCAAATTCTAATTTTAAAAACCCTTAGTAAAACTTCACGTTCACCTGCTGTTACCAATTTACACGATGTTGTTTCGAATTACACGGTATTTTCCGTCCGTCCGCGCGGAAGAATACGGAAAAAGGAAACTCGTATAATTTGCCTCTATGTTGGCAACCATTGAAGGGACCTTGTTCAGTCATATCAAATCGTATATTATGCATTATGATACAAATATGACGTATAACAAGCCCGGAGATGTACAAGGGGTTGGGAGGGGGAGGGAACGAATGAAGGCATATTTCACGCTCCCGTGAACGTCTTTTGTCGTGGCGGAAGTGAGAACGTTGACGAGTTTTCGATGATTTCCGGTTGGCGAAGCGCGCAACTCGTCCCGCCACGAAGGCCATGGACCATTTCGTTAACCAGAATTTCAGTGCGGGCCGTTTCGTTAACCATTTGTGTGTTGAAGGACACTCTTAATTGCAGTATAATACAGATGCAATAATAATGTTTGACCTTGAAATTGTTTGTTAAATTATATGCGTCATATTTAAAGGATTTTTTTAGTATTTTTATAAAGTGTTAATTGCTGGTTGTGATTATATTACAAATTAACACAATTTAACCCGTTGATCTAACACACACAATGCTTTTTTGGTGCCATGGCATGTTTTTGAGGGAATATTTTGATTTCAAATTCAAAATTCTAATTTCTCCACGTAACTGGTAATTAAAATCAAAAACTAAGTAAAAAGAACATTAATTGTTGATTAATGTAATACCTCAGACATATAATAATAATATGTTCCAAATACTAGGACAACATAGTGGCTTAAAAATATCAGGACATGGGACACTGTGACTGCAACACAATTAACTAAGGCAGCCATCATCGAAGTAATCATAGCTTGCCGAAACCCGAAACGGATAAGAAGAAGAACATAATTAACTGAACAGTTTTACATGATCGCTTTTATTATTAGAATAAATGAGACGTTTTTAAAGAGGGGTCACGCACTAAAAGTTTTTTTTTGTTACTCTTTTTTGAAGTTTTGATTTTACCGTCCAGCATAGAAAATCTGCGTTTATTGAAATTTCCAGCTGCGAAATTTCATTGAAAATAAACGAAAGTGAACCCCGATGGCCGTCGAATTAAAGCTGAATTTCAACCGATTTTGAAAATTCAAAATGTCAATTGGTGCAACACTGATTACGATGGTAAAATCGGATTTAAAGAAAAAACATTTGACAAAATTTGCGCATGTGCACGCATATATAAACATTTTTTAATGAACTCATATTAAAGTGATTTAGAGGTCAGGATCGGTGCTCATTTCATTTCCCGAGTCTGGGTCCTATTATGACGGCTGCTCCTGCTCATTTTTCCAGTGCAAATTTACTAATAAACAAAAACACAGTTTGGGATGTTTGGAACATCCTGTATGTGCAATTTATTTTATTAAACTGGATGTTGTTACGTCAGTTAGCAAAACAAGTTAAAAAAAGGCGGGGAAATTTGACCCATAATATTAAAACGTGTTCAAATAGTGTACAACATTAATGGAAATTTAAGTGACTAAATACAGTAATATTGTTTGATAATTCTGTTATTTATGCGTCAGTATTGTATCCGTTAATCATCTCGATTTTATTTTTCCGTTAAAACAGTTTTTAATTTTTAAACAAACACAAGACGATAACAAAAGATCTGAAACAGGAATTCCATTTCAACTTAAAAATCGCGGCAAATAATCTAAAAAAATAAAATTTAATTAATCCTTCCGAGTCCTCGCCCGTCAGACGCTATCTGCTTATTAAAACTTTTAAAACTAGTTAAAAAAAGGAAAAAAGAAAGAAACGAGAAAGAAAGAACAACGGCAGTGTTTCTCGCGTTATCTCGCGAGTTCACGCGCTTTCACGTGTAAAATGGAACAAACAGTGGAAAATATTTGTTTTTCAGAGAGAAAAAGATAATTAAAGTCGGTGTACTTAGGGTTAAGATAATGGGGGGGGGGGAGTCGCTCGAGAATCCCTCATTCTTATCAATTTACGCCCCTTGTTCTTGTCTTAATGAGCTTTCTAACGCGGAGCGTCGCATCTTACATTTAGTTTTTAATTACCTTTTTTTTATATTGGATCTGTGTGTCTGGATCGAATGTCTTTATGTTGAATTGGGTCAGTTATGCGAATGTTGGTGATATTGTGTTGAATATGTGTGTCGTATGCAGTTGTTAGAAAATATGAACATTTTAGAAATCGGAATTAATAGAATCTCGCCTTCATTTTAGCAGTGATGCTATTAAATGGAGTGTGCTAACTTGAGATAATGTAACTTGACGTAATGAAATTAATTGAAGTAAAAAACGTTCAACAGAACACAGCTGCTTTGTGGACGTAATGCACCAATATCAAAACGTTTTTCTTTTGTGATAACCCTTTTTTGAAATTCTAATTTCACCATCAGCATTAAAATCTGTGTATATTACAATATCAAAACGTTTTTCTTTTGTGA